>OY728163.1:1370494837-1371094837 GCA_963277665.1 Viscum album | reverse complement strand
TGTGAACTTTCTCCTTGTCCTTGGTCTTTGAGGCAGTAGACTTAAATTCCACTGACTTCTTGTTAGCTTCATCATCTTCCTATTTGTTTACCTTTATCTCTTCTTCATACATCATCAACTTAACAATCATCTCCTTGAAAGGTAGCTTGAAAATGTCACATGATTCTCGTATAGAGACAGATGTTCCTCTCCATCTGTCTAGTAGGCATCTCAGTATACTCATGATTTTCTCTATTGTTGGAACATATTTTCCTGGTGAGCTCATTGTATTAACTATCTCATTAAACCTGAGATACATATCAGAAATAGATTCACCAGATTTAATTTTAAAATTATCATACCTAATAGTGTATTTATTTAGTCTCATTTCCTTAACATTGGTTGTTCCCTCATGGGAAAAATCCAAAGTATCCCAAATTTCATAAGCAGTCTTAAAAGAAGATATTCAATTAAATTATTCATCGCCTAAATCACAATATAGAGAATTTGTTGCTTTGAAATTATTATAGTAAGTAGCTTTCGTAGGTTCATCCCAAGTATTTATAACAGTTTATGGAATCTTATACTGAGTCTCTATAGCAGTCTAGATGTCAAATCCCATACTTTCTAAGTGAATTTACATTTTTATTTTCAATTGGGCATAATTAACACCATTAAAGAAAGGTGAACTGTTGGTAGCTACACCTTCTAATATATTGTCCATAATAACTAACTTTTAGAAAGATATATAAAGATATGAAAATTTATAATAAACAGAAATTTTGAGATCTTTAAGATACAAAAAAAATCACAGATGAAAACTTTTCACAAACATAGTGTTTTGAAAAACTTTTATCTACCACCTCTGACACCATATGTTGGTCGGAGTGGATACTCAAGAGGGGTGGGGGGTGAATTGAGTACCTATTAAAAATTTCTGTTTAAAATATTTATATTGAAAACCCCCAATTCGTAAAACAAGTTAAAATGTAGTGAATTTATAAAGATTGTAAGTGGTCAATTAGTTTATCAAAGATTGATTATTTCTTAGTTAACTTAGTCTGAAGATTAATTTATCTTTTGAAACTAAATTAATGGCTAGCAATAATTACAAACACTTTCTAGTTCAACTATCAGAGTTACTTTAAAACTGATTTGAATTTCAAAGTAATTATCAGCGGAATATTGTAGCTAGTTTAATCTAAAATAATATGCACAACAGTTTTAACCAATAGGTTCAGTCTCAAGATGAGACTTAGTCCTCTCAAATAGTTTATATAAAACTTTGATCAACACCCTGGATCGAGGTTTACAACAGTACTCAGACTGTCCAGGTCCTCAGACCTCTACCACAGTTCTATGTGGGAAAACAACAACAACAGCACAGAGGCTGCCCAAGTCCTCAGACCTCTACCATAGTTCTACATGGGATACACAAAGGTGTAAAGAGTTTGGTGTGAGGATTTTAGTATCGTCCAGTTCAGATTAGGAGTCAGTGTGTGTCCGAACAGACATAAGCACACAGACTGCTCGTAATGTAATAAAAATGATCACAACAGAGCAATAATATAAAGATGAGTTTATAATTCTCTTGTGTGATGTCAATGTAGCTATGGAATCCTTTGGATTGAATCAGATGAAGCTTTGAGTCCCTCTATGGAAGTTGTCTAGAAAACAGAGTGTCGTGGTTCTATTCCTTTACTTCCAGTATAGGTGTTCAACTTGAATGTGAGAGTATTCCTTGTATCACTTGAACCTCCTCTTTGAAATTCTGTTCTTGATGTGTATGAGTGTTCTTCGAGTTCTTCATGTGTTCTCCTTGTATGTCTCTATATGTATTCTCTATGTCACTCTCATTTGTACGCAGCTTTGATCTTCCTTTTATAACTCATGTGGTGGTTCGACATAAGTCATGATTACTTATGCATGTATGGGGTACAGTTCCCTAACATCCAAAAAACATAATTAATTAATTTCAGTTGCATTAATAGCACAAAATATGACCATTGGTAATAATCAAACAGAGAAATAGAGTTTAGAAAAATAGTGACTGGTTTCCATCAGTAGCACTTTATATCAGTGAATTTGTAGCGGTGAACTTGTAACGTTAAGTCTTTCATCGATAGCTGTTACTCTTTGTAATGGTAGCTTTATGTATCAGTAGCTCCATGTGTAGCGGTAGCTCCTTGTATCAGTGAACTTCTGTCAGTAGCTCTTCCTAGCTATCAGTAGGTGTTAACATCGGTAGCGGTAGCTCGTTGTATCGGTAGCTCCCTCTGTCGGTAGCTCTTTGTAATGGTGAAACACTATCGATAGATCTTCCTCGCTATCAGTGGATACCTCTATTGGTAGCTCCATTCTATCAATAGCTTGTATCAGTGAACTTATCTATTAGTAGACTTAGTTTATCGGTGACCTTTTCTTATCGGTAGCTCTGTCTGTATTAGTGACTTTAAAACTTGAATTCTTATAAAGTATCTACTCTAGGAATTTCATTTCCAGATTGTGTTAGTATCACGATTAATCAATGTTAAATATTTATAATCATTAATTAACATTTAATAACATATTCCAATGATATTATATGATCATTTTGATATTCATATCAACTCATTATCATGATTTCATAATTAGAAAGTATAATTAATATATAGATAGACATTATTTGGGATTATCAAAGCATATATAAACATAATTGAGATTATCAAAATAGGTGAGTCTAACAGAAACCTATAGAAAGGCCACCAATTATCCAATGGTATCTAAAGACATGTTGGTCTCTTCGAGTCATCAAACCAAAGGGTGCATTAAATATGGTCTTAAATTGTAAGAACCTGGTTTCTCTTTAAGGTATAAATCATTTTATTTTTAGTTTAAATACTTTTTTTATTTAATATTAATTTATAGTGAGGATATGTGGGAAAAAGAATGTCCGGGCATTGTTTGGAGATCAGAACCCCGTTCTGTGGATGAAACTACAAGGCCGCATAATTAGTGGAAACCGTACCACCCATTCTGCACCATTTCTCCTAAATGTTTTGGTTGTTTTAGGGAGAAGAAGAGGGGAAACATTTTCCCCTAACCATGAGACCCATGCCGCATGACCTTCTATAATATCTTTAGTTTTTACTAGATGTTAATATCATGGTTTTCTCATGGTTTCCCAAACCATGTGCATGGACCTTACAGGTCCACATTTTCGAAAGTGCATGACGCAGAGTTGGCACATGGTTTGTCCAAATATACAGCTTATAGATTTTGGGTAAATTTATTGTGTTTCTCTTAAATTATTATAATTTTAACACACTTTATTACTTTATTTATTCAAGTGGACTAGAGGCATTTTTTTCTCCCTCGGTTGATCTCCCAAGATTCTTCTTCTAGGATAAGATCCCATTTCTTTGCCCAATCTCTGATTTGAGATACGATCATCTCATTGGATAACCATTGGTAAGTGATTCATTAATTAAGCTCATTTCACTATTATTCATTCTATCAATGGTGATATTTTGATATAGGATCATAATCCCATTTTTAGGGTGTTCATTCGTTATTCTATTTTTGTCCAATATATGACAAAAAACAAGGGTCGATACTTGACTAGGAGAGTATTTTAGGCATAAGGTAGGTGGTTTATGACTCATACCTTAAATTCATATCATCTATAAATTTATTCCATTGTGTGAACATTATTTCATTGGGCAATGCTTATTAATTTCATCTTCCTTGGGTTTATTTGTCTAGATTGTATTCTTGGGCCTGAAAAACATCACTCGACCCCAATTGAGGTTGAGAACTCAACACAGAACACCCATTTAGGATGTATTATTTATTTATTCCTTACTAAACTATATTTTTATTATTTGGGACATCGTTCAGGTGAATTCGACTTAACCATTGGTAAGGTGATCATTCCTTCATAATTTATAAATTTTTAAATGAATGATTTGGAATGTATATATATACACAAAAATATCACTTGACCTATTAAATGATTGATAAGTGAATTTATTATGGTTCTAAATCCCCAATTGACCTTTTCATGCTTAATGAAATGTGATAAAATGAATCTGTCTAATGATTATTAATTGAACTGGTATTGGTTGTTTGTCCCTTATTCACCTTGTCGTGTTTAATGAAAGGCAATGGAATGGACCTCTTAAATGATTAAATGGAATGAGTATAACATGGCCTATGATTACATAAGATATGAATGTAATGATTTTATTGATCCTATAGCATTGGACCATTTTCATCTTTATAGGAGTGGTCAAACTAAAACCATCCTTGGATTCCTCAGGTAATGCCTTTAGAACTCAGAGGGTGCCATTATGATTCATTGAGCTAATTTTCGTGAGGGATACCCACCATATAATATGTACATTTTATTATTATGATAATTCCTCAGTGTAGTATCAATGATTCACTTAACATCTTTTCTGGATATTATAATTCATTGGATACACTCCTTGGATTCATCTTGATGTCCTTAAACATGCAACACCATGGATTCTCCCCATTGGGACCAATCCTTCTTAGCCTGATATTTCCACTGAAAATATCCATGGAATCTATTAGACTCTTTTATAGTGTAAATCATTGGGAATGGACCTTAGAGTACACTCAGACACCTTATTTTCATATTGCATGTGATACTCCTATGAGTTGGTCAATCCTTGAGATCAAGGATGTCGTTGTTTCACCTTAGATCCTTCTTTATTATTATAATGATATATCCTAGTAATATTAACACCTTCACATGATTTATCTATATAAATTGAATCATAATTAATTAAATTGTTACTTTTTCATATTCTAGATAAGTATAAAGTTGGTATGGGTTGTTTATTTTGTATTTCTTACTTTTATATACCTACACACTGTTTAGTTTTTATTCATGGACTGGATTGTATAGACACCACTAGTGGTGGACTTATAAGATATATCTCACACTATATCTAGGCTTCTGTTGGTACCTGGGAAGATTATATGATTATAGGATTGGACAAGGGGAATAATCATGCTTTGGACACTAGAATTCCATGATTTAGGATGTGATCTTGGTAGTAGATGACTGAGTTAGAGATCAGGATGCTTGGATAGTTTTAATTTCATTTTGATTATTTTGTATACCATGTACTGCACTAATTTCTTTCTTCCATGTATGCATGTTTTCCTTTTATAGAGACATGAAATTACATAATCACCTTTTTTATATGATATAGTTACTACTTGAGTTAATTATTTATTACATGGTTGATTATACTTATTCCACTACTAGTCTCATTTATTGATATACTAATTCCACTATTTATTCACCTATTATCTCCTCCATGGTATAATATGACTAGAGGGTATAGTATCCCCACTATCACCCCTTATTCCTTCGTTACTAGTCAGCAAACTCTAGTGTTTGAGGAGGCGTGCTTGAGGCCATGTAACCAATTGGGTTCAGTTACTCGTGAGTGAACTGGGTCTAGGACATTACAAAGTGGTATCTGAATAGGTTATTTTCTTGTCTTACTATTTGTTAAATCTCAAAAAGAGATTAGGAACATGTGTGAACTTGGTTATAATCCATTTTTGGGAGTATCTAATCCATTTTTGGAGTAAAACCATGTTTGATAGGAATGAGAAATTGTTATTCTACATTTTTCTTATTAAAGTCGATATACTTATGCTATTTGGTGAGATATATGAATTGTTTCATTTGATATGCTCTATGAATATTTTACCTTAGCCTAATATGATAATGATAATTTCTACATTCATTATTATAGGAACCTAGGATTCACATTCCATTCCATATAAGTGCATTTAATTACTTTTATTGCATGTGTTTCTTGTGATTTTTGAGTGAACCATATCTTCTTCAGGGAAAATAACTTTTTTATTTAAAATGTTAGCACAAAACTAAATAGTGTTTTCATATATTGATTGATTATGGAATCTTAAATAGACAATTTCAATCCATATAAGCTATTTAAACCAAGTTACATGAGCTGGAATTTGGCTTTGATAACATGATTACATATTTCAATTTATAATGTGTATGGGCCCTTATAATTTGTTAAGGGTAATTCATTGAAATCAATCCATTTTATTTTTCTCATTACATTATGATACCAAATTGTAAAAGTTATGATTGGAATTAAATGGGTGTCGATTTTAGTTATAAAGTGTATGAGCCTCTATAAACTAGGAATAACAATCCATTTAATTGAACATTGTTCTATATATAAAATCACTTCAATATATTAAATATAAATTCTTAATTATAAATGAAATGGTTTCCATTAAATGGTGATCCCATGGGTAATTTAAATATTTTTTTCACCTTAAATTTATACTAACCCCCCATATATCAGAACCCATGTAAATTAAAACTTGAACACTTAGGAATACCCTGACCTTTTAAGGTGGTAGTTGGGGAAGTGTACCATTGGTTCTGAGCCCTTGTTCTTATGTTATGCTTCTATTAGAGATCCTATCTTCTTGAAAATATTTTTCTAAGGCATTTTATTTAGTTTTAGAGCTATGGCACCACAACATCTTTTGGTCATGTTCCAGGAGTGTGGTGATGACCATTCTTTAGAGGTGGTGGAACCTGAGCCACTAGTGATACCACCAGTTGTTCCACAAGAGGCACCGCCTTCTATTACTAATCATAGAATTTATGATAAAATTTTAGATGGTTTCATATGATTTATTCAGTCTATGTATGGTTATCTAAGACTCATATCCATGATGTATAATATCACTCGAAATTTTCAGTAGTAGAATCCTCCCATATTCCCAGGGGATGGCAGTCATTAAGTTTATGAGTCATGGATAGAATCCATTATATCTATCATTGAACTTTTGGAGAACCCTCCAGAGAGGAGGGTCAATCTTGACACCTACTTGATATGTGATTCATCCAAGAACTGATGGGATGTGATTACCTATGATGGTTGTAATCAAGGCATGGTATGGGAAGAATTTTAGTCTACGTTCTATAATTATTTTTTCCCTCAGAGACCGAGATTTGAAAAAACCAGAGTTCATTCACCAGATCTGGGTGCTATGTCCGTCATGGACTATTTAGTGTGTTTTACCATGTTACAATTCTTTTCATCACTTCTTAACAGTGATGAGATATCACAAAAAATGAATTTTGAGGATACGAACAAGTTTTCCATCCACTCATAGGTTAATGTCTTCCTCCTACATACCTTTTTTGAGATCATGAACCGAGATTTTATATCTAAGAAAATCCTGAGAGAAGATGATAGTGATGGGAATATAGGTTCAGTTCTAAGATAAGGAAATATTTCTTCCAGTAGTAGGAAGTGTTTCCTTAAGGTTTCTCATTAGATTAGTGGTGAAAAGAGTATCCACACTAACAAATCTGTTATATTCCATCAGTGTGGATGGTAGGGGATTATGAAGGCTCATTGTGATAGAGAACCACTTGAGTGTCACACTTGTGGAGGAATGATTCATCTTTAGGGGTTATTCTAGAACTTTACTCATGTTTATAATGGAAGAGGATCCATTCTAGATCCACCTTCAGAAGTAGGATTAGTTACACCACATTAGGTAAGAAGCTGGGTTAGTACTAGATGGACATTTTAATGAGGATTTCATGGCCATGGTATCCGTACTTATAATTATCAAAACCATTAGAGTAGACCTACTTAGGGTAGTCCAACTGTAGCTCATAGTTCTGGATCAAACTGGTTTCTTGCATTATAGGAAATAAATTAGGATCAGAGTGCATGACCATTGACTGTATGAGGTACTATTATAGTATCTTGTACTATCATATCTTGTTTATTTGATATAGGTGCCTCTCATTTCTTTATATCCTTATTGACTATGGAAATTCTTAGATTATAAATTATGTACTTATTTGGGGTGATGACCTTGGACACTCCGTTGGGGTGTATGATTAGTGGGTATATTCTAGTATAATGAATGCCCCTTGACGTAGTTAGTTATCATTTCTTATGGGACCTCTTCATCCTTAAGATGATGGGATTTAATGTCATTCTTAGGATGGAGTGGATATATCCCTTTCATTCCTACATGGAAATCTATCGCTATAGGGTATTGTTTATACCCCCATAGGGAGATAGATATCTTTAAAAGGGTGATTGAAATTTCTAGGAAAGTAGAGCTGGATGAGAGAATTATGGTATAGGTAAAGTTATAGTCTATATTGATAGCCTTTATTTGTATAAACAAGGAATACATCTGGTTGATTTTCCTCCTGTGATAGATTGTTTTATGGCTGTATTCCTGAACTACTTCTTTGGATTACCTCCCATGTGATAGGTAAAGTTTAAAATCAATATTGTTATAGGAGTAGCTTAAATATCTATTCCTCCATACATGATGAAACCAACTAAGATCCATGAGATCAATATTAATTTAGATTATTTAGAATATAAGGGTTTTATTTAACCCAAAAATTCATCTTGGGGTTCACTCGTGCTTTTAAACAAGAAGGAATATGTGACCCTTAGGCTATGAATGGATTACAGAGGATCGAACTAGATAATTGTTAAGAACCACTATCCTTTTCCACAAATAGATGATATCTTAAACTAGATCCAAGGATCTAGAGTGTTCTTGAATATTGACCTCCAATAGCCCGAAGACCTTCATTTTTATTAATTTTTTGATAATCCACCTTTCAAGGGGTGAGGTGGAACCATTTCAAGGCCCGTAGGCATAAGTATTACATGGCCCATAGGCCTTAGAGGAATTCTTTGCCTGTAGGCTTCAAACATTACATGAAACCCAGACTAACTACTTGGAACTGCTCCTCTCTAGCATCTTCGGTGTGAAATCAGCTCTCTACCTTCGCATGTCTGTTCGGCTAGGATTTCTCATGCATGCACAGGCTTTTCCTGATGGTGGGTGTCATACCCTCTCATTATTTCAATCCGTTTAGCTTTTGCTATGGTGAAAGCTCCTTGCTCCTCCTCCTTCTGAAGTTTCTTCCTTATAGGTTGTCTGGTTTGCATTTGCACTTAAGGTGGACTGAAGGCCTTGAGGTGACTCGAAGGCCTTACTAACCCAAAGGACTGGGTGGCCTGAAGGCCTTAAAGGACTTAGGGACCAAATCGGTTCCCCGAAGGCCCAAACAGGGGCATATTCCCTGCTGCTACAGTGCCAAACAGTGCCTGCTACAGTTCCGCTACAGTACCTACTACATTTCTGCATAGTTCCCTGCTACAGTACTGCTACAGTACTGCTTCAGTACTACTATAGTACTGCTACAGTACCCCCTGGAAATTATCCCCCACCTGGATTTGATCCTGGGTCTCTTGGATACACTTAAGGAGTCCTCACCAACTGGATTGAGGCTCATGTGCTGAATATTGACCTGAGATCGGGATATCATCAGGTACGAGTCAGACCTTCTGATATACCACATATGGTTTTTTGAAGTCGGTATGATCTATCTGAGTACCTTATTATTCCATTTGGTCTTAAGAACATGGTCTCCGTTTTCCTAGATTTGATGAATTGGGTTTTCAGCCCGACATAGATTTCATTGTCATGGTTTTTGTGGACGACATCTTGATGTATTCTCATACTCAAAGTAACCATGCCAAACATCTTGAGATCATTTTGAATACATTGAGAGAGCATTAGTTATTTTATAATCTCATAAAGGAAAACTTTTGGATTGAAAAAGTTCACTTCTTGGGTCATATTTTCTCAAAATCTATAGTATCAATTGACCTAGATAAGGTGAGTATTGTGGTTTCTTGGGATAATCTAAAGAAATTTTTTTTATATACGGAGTTTCCTAGGTTTGGATTAATATTATATGTTTTTTCATATATCATTTATCATACCTTTCTACAACTCTTATTGGTATAACTAAAAAGTGTGTAAAGTTCTTGGGGTATGAACCATGTGATAAGGGATTTCTGGAGTTGAAAGGAAGGATTAATTTTGCACCTATTCTGATTCTACAAAGTGATGTACCTAATTTTTGTATACATTTTCAGACATTCTATTGAGTATAAAAACATGTTTTCATTAGATATATGTTGTTTTGTTGTAAAATATGATTTAATTTAGTGTTCAAGATGATTTTTAGGTATTTTTTAGCCTAAGTCACAAATTGGGAATGATCAAAACAAAAGTTTAAATATACATAGCTTGTGATTTATAAACACATGCAATGTAACATTGCCCAGACATGGATCGGTCATACCGAGTACATTCCCATGTAGCCATCCAGAGATCACACACCGTCTACTACCCATTCACATGCCGTTTTCTCCTTTCTATATGAAATTGGTTGTTGATTTTGATACTACATGCCATGTGGGGTCGCACTACATGCCGTGTACCCCCAACAACTGACTACCAACACATTCAATGTCAAAGAGCAGTGTATAGCTCCCCTACCCATGGAGAAATCAAATCAAAAAATAGTTGACCTAACTACACTCCATGAACTTTATTGTAAATTACTTTTATTCTTGTTTTTAATAAATAAGAGGGAATACATTCCAATTCATTTTAGAAACCCCGAGGGAGGTGCTACAACTCTACCTTTCAAACCTCCATCAGATCCATTTTGTGTTTTTCTTTACTATTTTTAATTTCCATTTAGTGTAATTATTACCTTCCCTATCTTCATCTCATATCCATGGTAGGGAATGAGTTTCATCTTCATCCACACACTGTGACCATGGTCAAATAAGATAGTTTCCCTCATGTTGGGGTTGTAATAAGATTCTGTTTTTCTTTATTTAAATCCTTAAGTGTTCATTTTATTATGAATTATATTTTACAGTTATTTTACTGACTTAATTAAAAAATCACCATTGGTGTTGTATCATACCAAGAATGATACCAATGGTGAACACTAATGGAGTTGTAGTGGATGAACCCATGACCATTGGGGGAACCCACTTCTCATTTTTTAGGGGTATGGTATTAATATTGATTTGAATGTTCAATTACCAGACCAAGGAATTGGATTTTAAATACACAATCACTAGTTATCAGAGCATGAAACTGTGATATAATTAAATCCCCATAGTAAAATATTTTCATCTATAATCTAAATACTAAAGAATGAAATTCACAATAAAACCTAATCATATTGCTACCCTAACATGATTTTCTTCTATTTTCTATGTTCTTCTTTCATTATAATTTTAATATTTTCACAAAATAGTTTCACTTAGTTGATTGTTCCCTTTACCCCTTCAATCTGGTTAACTGACCAAGATTCTTATGATTTTTGCTTCTCCCTTGTTTTTCTATTCTCCTTATGGGATCAACCCTGACTGCCACTAGCTAACTAGTTAGTTGGTTTAGAAGGGATCTTTTTAATTTCTAATTTGAACCACACCTTATGATGGAAGTGATACCACATAGCCTTGCAAGAAGATATACAATTTTTTGTGATGTGTTAGGTATCAGGATGGGTGTAAATATTGATATAGGAAGATAAATTCATTTCATACGGGTCTCTCTAGTTGAGACCCTATGAGTGTAATTACCTAACACATGACCTCAAGCTTGCAACAGTTGTTCATGTTTTATGCTATAGGAGACATTATCTAATGGGAGAGAACTTTATAGTGTATATGAACCAAAAGAGTCTCAAATATATTTTTACACAACACAAATTGATTCTCTTACAATGAATATTGGTCTAATACCTTAGGTATTTTTAATTTGAGCTTACCTATACGCCTGAAAATGGAAATGAAGTAACTGATGCGTAGAGATGGAAAACTTAGGAAGATTCCATTTAGGAATCCAATGATGAGTGAAAATTGATGGAACTTATTTTTATATGAATCTATAGTTTCATTAAAGCTTCAAGATGCCTTATATTACATATTTAGTAGTTACCTATTCACTCCTTGATAGGGTGAAGAGAAGGAAGCTTTTATATCCTCAAGTTTTGTTCATGCAGGAGAGTAGTTTTGACGAGGACATGCTTATTAATTGGTCTATTATTGGAGAAGACATCATAAATTAATGTGGGAATATTTTTGTTACTATGGGAATGGGAGAGGGTTTGATTCGAGAGTCAGATGCTTCAAAGTGGGCATTAAATCTAGGTTTCCCCAAGACGAATTATTGTATGAGTCTCTAATATTGGTGTCTTGGGATGAAATGTCTGGTTGCTGGTTTTATCTATAGATGTTCCACCAGTTAGTAGGTGAAGGAAGATAACTAATATCATTTAGGATTATTACATCCATTGCTGATCCCATAATGAAAATGTGAAGTCATCACAATATATTTTTTATTTTTCTTACCGAGTTCACCTCGAGGAAGCCATGTGGTTTGGGTAGTCATGGATTTAATGAAGAAGGTTTCCCACTTCGTTCATATCCAAGAGGATTTATCAATTGATGAGTTGGTAAGACTGTATGTCCATGAGATCATATGGCTACACATGGTCACTTATAATATCATTTTATATAGCTATTCTCATTTTAATTTGAGGTTATGGTAGGGGTTACAGAGATATTTGGGTACACAGGTTCTTCTGAGCAAAAATTTTCACCTTCAGACTGATGTATATTAAGAATGGGCAATAAAAGTTTTGGAGGACATGATTTGAGAATGAATCCTTGATTTAAGTAGATCTCAGGAGAAGAATATCCATCTCATTGAGTTCACCGATAATAATAGCTACCAGGCGGTGATTTAGTTGGTTCGATATGAGGCCTTATATGGAAGGTCGTGTCATTCACCCTTATACCCCTTAGAGGCAAGAGAGGTAGTTATACTAGGTCCCCTACTCTTTTTAGATACTTTAGAGTAGGTGAAGTTGATTAGAAATCCTATGTATATCACTCATTCTTGATAGAAATCTTATTCTGATCACCATAGATGACCTATAGATTTTGAGTTTAGGGATCGTGCTTTCTTACGGGTATCACCCAGACTTGGGAATTGAAGAATATAGATTCAAGGGAAGATATCAACTAATTTTTTAGGTATTTTTTGGTCTTGGATAAAGTCATTATTGTATATTATCAGTTTATATTACCTCAAAGGTATAATTCCATGCCTAATGTCTTCTACATTTCATATCTTTCCATTATCATGATGACCCATCTCATACTTTTGATCCCAAGGATGTGGAATTGGATGGCAATACTTCTTTTTCGGAGTATCCCATACTCATCATGGATCAGATCATGAAAGATATACAAGGTCTATATCTATCTTTAATACGAATGATTTAGAAGTATGATTATGTATAGGATAATACTTGGGAGAAGGAGGCCAACGTACATTCCCAGTATCCAGAGATGTTCATCGACAACATTCTACCACCGTTGGAAGGGAAACTCAGGGACAAGTTCCTTTAAGGTAAAAGATCATAAGAACATGAATATTATTTGAGGTATATATCCTTTCATTTTTGATTTAACTCCTTGGTTTTGTCCAAATATGAATTCCTAGTGAGGATATGGAAGAAACGAGGGTGTCTAGGGCCTGTTCAGAGCCCATAACCCTAGATGATGGATGAAACAACTAGGATAAATTGATATTGGAAACCATGAAGTATAGTCTGCACAATTTCTTCTAAAAATGTGGGGAGTTTTTAGAGGAGAAGAGGGTGTACATTTTTTCCTAACTATTTTACTCATGCCACATGACCATAAAAAATCTCTATAGTTTTTAGTAGAGGTTAATATTATAGTTTCTGAAAGGTTTCTCAAACTATTCACATGAACTATGTGGGTCCCCTCTTGAGGTAGTGAAAACATAAAGATGGTGAATATTTTGGCCAACCTTATAGCCAAACTATATGACCCCATAATTTTATGTGAAATTACCATTCCACCCTTAAATTTTATAATTTAACACTATTTAATTATTTCTTCATTCCAATGGACATGAGGCTTTCTTTTATCCTAGCTAAGCTACCAAGATTACTCTTCTAGTATTTGATCATGATTCATCATCCAATCTTCAATTTGAGATTCGATTATCTCATTGGATATCCATCGGTAAGTGATTAATATTTTTGGATCATTTTCTATTCTTCATTCTATGGATGATGCTATTTGGATGCAAGATCATATGAACTATTTTTAGGGTGTTCATCCATTATTCCATTTTCTTCTAATCTAGGACAAGATAATGGCCGATACTATATGAGGAGAGTACTACATGCATAAGGTAGGTGGTCTATGAATCACCCCTTAAAGTATTATCATCTATAAAATGTTTATATTGTGCACACACTGATTTCATTGGGTGATGATTATTAAATTTATCCAACTTGATTTAATTTTTCTAAAATGTATTATATAGCCCTAAAAATATCACTTGACAATATTGAAGGTTAAGACCCAAAACCAAAATAACCATTTAGGGTGAGTTATTTATTTATTCCTGAATGACCAATATTGGTATTATTTGGGACACCGTTCAGGTGAGTCTAACATAAACTTTGGTAAGTTGAGAGTCCCTTAATAATTTATAAATATTTAAATGAATGATATGGAAAGTATATATATATATATATATATATATATATGCAGATATCACTTGTCCCATTAAATTATTTCGAAATGAATTGATACTGGTTTCATGTACCTGAGTCACCTTTTCATTCTTAATGAATAGTGATATAATGAATCTATCTAATGATTATAAATTAAACTATTATTGGTTGCATATCCCTTATTCACCTTGTCATATTTAATGAAAGGTAATGGAATAAACCTCTTAAATGATTAAATTTAGAGAGTTTTATAAGGCCTATGATTACATATGATATGAATGGAATAATTTTATGGTTCTTATTACATTGGACATTTTTCATCTTTATAGGAGTGATCAAACTTGATCCAATTTTAGATTTCCAAGGGAATTCCTTGAGCACTCAATGGAGACCATTTGGATTCATCTAGCCAATTTCCATGAGATATACCCACCAAAAAATAGATTCATTGTCTTATTACATGAATTCCTTAGTATAGTACCAATGATTTTCTTGACATATTTTCTAGATATTAGAATGCCTTAGATACAATCCTTAGATTCATATTGATGTCCTCAAACATGCATCGTTGTGAATTCAACCTATTGTGACTAGTCATTCTTAGCTCAAGATTACTATGGAAAAGATTGATAGACTTGGTTAGAATCTTTTATAGTGGAATACCTTGGGTATTCTAGTTGGATTACACTCAGACCCCTTATTTCTAGACTACATGTGATACTACTATGAGTTGGATGACCCCCGAGCTCAAGGATGCCTTGGTTTCGACTTGGATCCTCCTTTATTATTATGATGATATATTTAGGTAATTTTGACCCATTCACATGATTTATCTATATAAACTAAATAATAATTAATATAATGGTTAATTTTTTAGATTCTATTTGAGGATAAAGAAGGTATGAGTTTTTTATTTTATACTGCCTACTTTTATATACCTACACACTATTTAGTTTATATTCAAAGACTAGATTGTATAGACGCTATCGGTGGAAGACTAATTATATTAATCTCTCAACCTATCTAGGACATCATTAGTACCCAATAAGATTATATGATCGAATGTGCAAACAAGGAGAAGTGTCCCACTTTGGAAGCATGGCATGCATGATTTAGGATAAGATCTTGGTAGTATATGACCAAACCAGAACTCAGGATTCATGGAATTGTTTTTATTTTGTATATAATATATTGCACTAATTTCCTACAACTATATATGAATGTTTTCATTTTTTATATACATGAAATTAAATCATCACTTTTTTTAATATGATCTAGTCACAACTTGAGTTTATTATTTATTACATGGTTTATTATGTTTATTAAAATGATAGTCTCATTTATTATTATACTTATTTTTCTATTTATTCACCCATTATCTCCACTATTCTATAATATGAACTGAGTGAATATTCTCCCCACTTTCACACACTAGGCCCTCACAGTTAGTTGGAAACCTCTAATGTATGAGGAGGTGCACTTGAGGCCATGTGGCCAATCAGATTTGGTCACTGAGGAGTGAACTAGGTCCAAGATGACACATCAATGGATAACATGACCCATTTAATCCTCTTACTTGACCCAAAGACCCCTGGATCCTATAAAAAACTTAATGGATTCTTTAGAAGTAATATCATCAATCTAATTTGAACATATTTTAATCTTAGTGAATGAAAATGAGCATGTGATATAAAATTTATTCCATTATTCCTCCACTTGAGATATCATTTTATTTATTTATTCTGATACTTTGATCTCCCATATATATCTCTCTCATTATATCAATTTCATCTTCTTTATATTTATAAATAATCATAAAAATTTCTTTAAATCATTTGTGCCTAATAAAAAATCTATTTTCTATTTCTTTTAGAGTTCTTTATAATAGCTAAAACAAAGTTCTTCATTCTAGGTTGTTGGCACAAATTTAAAACCATGGTATTTTTCTATCTTTTTTGGATACCAATAAAGTAAAGGGTTTTTTGTTATTATTAGGATTATATTATTAATAAATTATCAATAAATTAAAGAGGGAGATATAGGGACTCATAATTGAGCTATTTATGAACTTTCTTATCAAATTATGTGACTTGTATTTTATTTATTTTACAGAATTTTCCATTTTAATATACTTAATTAATTTAACCAATTATATTATAATCACAATGATAAATTAGTATCTTATTTCATATAAATAAATATATATATTATTTAATATATTATTTCCACTATGATTATTTTTTTAATTTCAAATATACATTTTTATACACTTACAATTACTTTAATTATTTCAATTTATATCTCTATTTTATAGTTGTATGTCATATTTTCATTTAAATTTTAAAATTCATTTAACCCCCTCTTTAAATATTAATCCAATAAATTTTTTTCTCACTTCATCCGAGAACTAATACCTCATATATGTCGGGTTACCTTCCATATCATACCTAAAAAACTATCTATTTCCTAGTCAATTCACTTCCCATGAGCCAAAACTATATAGAAAATGAAATTCCCTAATCCCTATGTTAGAGTTTGTTCTGTATATATACCATGTTATAAAATATATACAAGTATTGATTCCTATAATTACATGATACTTATTGATTTTTGGACTACTTATGTAATAAATAGATACAAATTTAGTTTAATCCCAATGCTCTAGTCTAAATGAAACCATAGACCCCCTTATTTATTTTGATCCTCTATAAAAATAAAAAAATTCCTATTTTATCATATAAGTTACATATATGTGGGGACGTTAACAAAAATATGGAATAATTCCCATATCATGTGATATATAGTGACACACAAATTTCCAAAACTAGGACCAACAATAAAAAATTTAAAATACCCCACCTTTTCTTGGTGCATGACCCTTTTCTCATTCACATTTGATCTTTTCATTACTCAAAAAATAAGATTATTTTCTTAAAATTTTCTTTATAATTTGGTCCACAAAAACCAATCATATTTCCTTGATGCATGAATATAAACTATATAGCATATTAGTACTTTTTGTATGGAAATAAACTGCATGGTTAATTTCTATCCATGTTATGCACTCTTATGTGGCATAATTACTCTTCCAATTACACCTTTTTTATCACATTGATCGTAAATCAGATGATGTTAGAGCTTTTGGTTGATAAATGTTATTATGATGATTGAGATGTGTAAGTATGAGGACTAATGTCCTTGTTGCATGGCTATAAACTACACAACATGATGTCTTTATCACATGATGTTAAACTATAAGTCATGATGTCCTTACTACATGATGTTATAAAACACATTTTCCCCCTTATTTGTATGAAATTAATCTATCTAACATATATTTTCTATTATGTAATAAATTAAACTAAATTGATAATCACACTCTGCATGGGTTAGTTTCCTCACATTGAAGCTAGATCCATGCAAGATCCCTACCAAAACATGGGTCTAACCTATAATCCCATGGAAGAATATGAAAAACCCCTTATTGTTTGAATCCCCTTGTTATGTTAGGTACCCCTTTTATATATTGATGTTAAGTCACAACCATTTAACCCCTTCCAAAATGATCTGGATCTATATAAGAAGGTTTTGGAATATAGTTCTTCATTCAAAAACTAATGCTAATAGAAAATGCACCCATATCCAAGAGTGAATTCCAAGCGTTTGGGCCTTCCCACTCATTAAGGATATCCCTATAAGGGTTTCTTAATTACATAATATGAATGGAAATTACACATCAAGAAATATTCTATTTGAGTGTTTGGGTTTTTCCTCATCCATGTTGAGTTCCTTGAGAAACCTACATTATTATGAGGTCCCATATTTATCTTTCACATGAGTTATGTCTACGTAAATACCTTTATACACAGGACTTCATCATATGAACTTAAAATATATGGAATGATTATAATACCTTGTCTTGATTAGCCCAGATCTATTGGTTACTTTATTATATTGGTTCTAGATATAAGCAATTGTATCCTAAAGGCCCCAGTAGCTTCGTAGTATTGGGAGACTAGGTGCATTCTTTGATCTCACATTACATTTGAAAACATGAAATATTTTATAATAATAATTATTATAATTTATGATTTCATCTATTAAATCATTGATTACATTCATAGATAATTTCTTGATATCCTAGGGAAAGGAAAACAAAATGAAGGGTGGGATTAAATGCTTAATAAGGGAAATCATAAAATATAAGCTATCATAAAGTAAATAAAACATGAATAATATGGCTGAGATAAACAATAATAAAAAATTCCATATAAAAAATACCATAAAGGGGGAATAAATACATGGATAAAATAAAATCATAAATAATCACTTGGATAATAATAACCATTTTCATAATGATATAATGCATAATTTCAGACATTATAATCTTACAATCATTGCCTTGTGCTAAGAAAACATATGTAAATAGGTATGGTTTATGCCAAATATCCAAGTAATTTTTTCTTATGAGACCTAATGATGCATAGAGGGGCTATAGTGTCCCCCTTTCAATTACTAAGTTCAATTAATTCATCGTATGAAATGAGTGAAACATAATCATCATAAAAATTCATATAGAAAAAAGCACACAAAATGTTAATAATTTCCCAAATCAATAAATATAATCATAGGCCATCCAGATATATATTTAGAATGATATAAAAATATTACATCCCTATTAAAGCATAATAATGACCAAATAATGTTGATATATATGTATATACATTAAAAATATCATCAAAGATTCCTTTTGGAAAATAAATATATCCTATAGAAATCACTAATTCAAAATCTAAAAATTTCCCAAATATTAAGGAAGAAATTTCATTTTAAACCAAAATTTGGAAATTTTAAAGTAATATTAAAATCATTTCATGGTAATGGTATTAGAAAATTCCATTTATGCCATGTACTTAAAAAATAAATATTCCTTTCAAATTTTTGGTCAAAAGCCAAGAATTACCTTATTCAAAAAATGACAAAAAAATTTCATTAAAACATTTTTATAAAAAATAAAACATGGTTAAAAATGAATTTAAATAATTATATTTTAATATTAAAAGAATTATTTAATTTTTTTTTATGAAAATATGGACATGGAAGAAAAATATCCCAAAATGAATAGAAAACATTGTCGATTTTCCTTAAAAACATTCTTTTGGTCTCTTGAGTAGTTAAAAGAGGAAAATGAAAGTAAAAATTATAATTTTCAGAAATAAATAGAGTATAATATAACATATTTATTTTAATATAGAGATATCCTATGATTCCTCCAATGATAAATTAAACATAAACAATCTTGAATAATGATGATTTTTTGAAAGAACCCTTACCACAAGTATGAATTGTATTTTAAGTTCTTTTAGCCTCATGTATAATCAATTTAAATTTATTATAATTATGTAATAGAACCATATATATACTTATAATATCATATAATATCCAATTATAACATTTCATTACCCATTTATCAATAATTATTTATTAATTTTTTTTCAAGTGTTAACTATTTCGCTTCTCATATAAATTTTAGTTTGGTAGTTTCAATCCCTGAATCTATCTCATGTGTGCATAATATAAAAGATTTTAATCATGATATAAGGATAATATATATTTCTTATATACATATTTGGAATCATCCTTTATTGTAAGACATGAAAAATGAATCACATCTTTTCATGGAGGTGGTAGTCCACATGTACGCACAAGCAACATTTTCATTTTTTAATGAGTTGAAGGGTAATAAGGTACATATGATATTATTATTATAGAAGAATATTTATGTCATAAATATTATATAAAATCCTAGTTACATATTTATAACCATCCATTTGATGTGGTGATAAAAAACAAATTACATCGCTATGTCTAGACGATAAGTCGTACGTTTGCACGAATGATGATTTCACTTTTGAAAGGATGAAAAAGAGATGGAAAATGGTTTTAGAAAAATAATAATAAAATATTTCAATTTTTATGAAAAATTAGTTTTTATTTCAGGATGGTTTTAAAATATTTAGAGGAAGTTAAAGAAGAAATACATTTGAAAGATACGAAAAAGACACTTACCACTTCTTTGAAAGGGCTCCTTTAGATATTCTATTATGGGACATAGGGTATGTATTTTAGGAAGAAAGAAACCCTAAGAACATTGATAAGGATATTTAGAAGAGTTTTTCTATGGGTTTTTGAGATAATAGGCTCTATGTGGTGTATATAACAGAGGAGAGTTGGGGCCTTTTATAGTGAACGAAAGGACTTATATGGTATTAATAAAACGTTTTAAATATAAGAAATTCATTTTCATGTTAAAGAGGAACAATGTGGAAAAATTTTAGAATATAATATAATATATGGTTGAAATAAGTTCAAAAAATAAAATTTGGACATTTTTTAGTGGTATTTTAAACCTTATCTTTTTGTTAAACCCTCTAGTTAGCCTATTTTAACCTTAAGCACGGTAATACCTCTTTCACTCTTAAAAGTTTATAATTTTACTTATATGAAAAAAATTAGACCTCAAATGGCCAAGTGATGAAATTTTATACATATCCTGTACATATTTTATTATTTTAAAATTTTAATGTTTTTTGACTAATTTAATAAAATATTAATTTTATAAAATGTCATTAATGTCATTTTTGACACTATTCATTTTACTCGACATTAAAGAAATTAAGAAAAATGTGTAATTATAATTTATACTTTTAAAAAATCTATAATATGTAATATATATACATATATATACATATATATTACATTAGTGGGTCACTATTACTCACTCAAAAATATTAATTTTATATTTTTTTAAATATTATTTTTTATTTTCCTATTTATTGAATAAATACTATGTTGGCATTGCATGAGAATATAAGATAATTATTTGATCATAAAAAATTTGAAATAAATTAATATGACAATGAAATTATTTTATCTTTAAAATTAATATTTGTAATGGAACTTTTACAATTTTTATCCTTATAATAAAAAACTAGATTTATTAAAGTCAAGAGAGTGACATTTTGGGTTAATTATTTTCTTAAATTAATATATAGTTCAAAATAAAAGAAATATTGCACCAAGTGTCTATATATTCAATAAATAGAAGATTATTGTCAAAATAACTCCCAAAAATTTGATAATGTCATGTTTTAGAGTCGTTTTTTTGTCCTTATCATATTATTCTATACCTTAATTACCAGATTTACCCTTACCAAGGTGAAAATTATTTACTATGGTTACTATTTATAATGATAAAAAAAATAAAAGGGACCTATTTACCAAATTTGAAAATAATGATTCCTAATATGTAATCCATTTTCAAGATTCAATTTCTATTACTGGAATAAATTAATTTATTTTAAAAATGGAAAAAGTAACGAGCAACAATGTTTTTATAAAAATACCTTTTTAAGTATAAAATTTTTTTATTCAAAATTCATCCATAAAATTGATTCAAATGAATAAAATTGGTTTATTAAAAATTTAATTGAACACATTTTACTTTAATTTTTTTAAAATAAAATGGAGATTTTTCAATGCATTAAAAATACTATTTTCTGTAAAAAGTACTATTTCCACTATTCACTAGAAAATTATTTATTTCAAAATAATCCAAAAATTTCACCCTAAGTTAATTTTGATATTATTATTTTAAAAAGAAAATTATTTTCATAAAATTCAATTTATAAATTTTTTTAATTTTGGTTTTAATTTTACTCTTGAATAAAACTATGTTTATTTTGCTACTATATCATTAAAGAAAATCTTACTATAATTGAAGCTCGAGTGTTACATTATTCTCTTATTAAAATATTTCCATTTTGAAAAATTACATAATGTCACCTAATGAAAATATTTGGGTATTTCATCAAAATTTCTTTTGGTTCCCACAACGAATCTTCTATCTTTTGATTTCTCCATAGTAACTTTACCAACCGAGTCGTTCGATTCGTCAACAACTTTTCTCTAGTGTCCAAAATATGTATTTTTACGTAAAAATAAGATAAATGAGGTTACAATTAAATTTATTTATTAGTGTACTCATTTATTAGATCTTTAATGTACTTAATAAATAGATATGAAACACATCATGTACTTTATAGAGGCTAGTTGGAATTTTAAAATGGTAAGTCAAAACTCTAATTCTTCTTGAATTTCAAAAGTTATGATGTATATGGGGCCTCGTGTTACTTTCTTAATGAATCTTGTAACACCTTTACATTGATATAAATAAATAAAAAAAGAGTTCTTAATTAAAATTCAAAATATTTCATTCGGTTTTCTCCATATCAATTTTGTATATATTGAGACAAATTAATATGGGTTTGGGTGGTCATTACATTTTCTATTGTCTCCTCCACATGTTCTGGGAATATAAGTTTATTTTCTTCAAATTCATCCCAAAATGATGGAGTATTAAATCTATTTTCATATATAATTCATATGGACACATTTGAATACATGAATGAAATCTATTATTATAGTAAAACTCTACCAAAGGTAAATACTGACCCCATATACCTTGAAAGTAAACTGAGAATAACATCAACATTGCTTTTAAAGTTTGGATAGTTTTTTGGACTTTCCATTTATTTGAGGGTGATAGAAAGTGGTAAATGAAGCTCATTATCCCGAGCCTTTTGAAGACTATTTTAGAATTTCGATGTCAATCATGGGTCATTATTAGACATGATTGAAACAGGTTCACGATGAAGCATTATAACTTCATTAATATAGAGAATTTTAAGTCTCTCAAGAAGTAAATATTCTCTTATAGTGAGGAAATATTTAGATTTGGTAAGATGATCAATAATAACCCATATTATATCATTATTTCTAGGAGATTTTGGTAATCTAGTGACAAATCCCATAGTAATGTAATCCTATTTCCACATAGAAATAAATAGATTTTTCATGACTCCTCTAGGATTTTATCTCTCTGCCTTAACCTGTTGACAAACCAAACATCTTGACACATAATCCATAATTTTCCAATTCATATTATTCCACTAAAAACATTCCTTCAAATATCTATACATATTATTGCTACCAGAATGTATAGAAGAATTTGAGATATCAAAACCATCAATTATTTCCATTTTAGATTAGATATAGATATAAAACATTACCTCTTTCCAAATTTTAAAATTACATCTTTATATATAAAGCCTTAAAATTTAAAATCATTCATGGATTTACTTTTCTTTTGAAGATTATCATCATCTAGATAAGAAATTTTTATCACCTCCAATTAAGGTGGTTTGGAAATCATTTGAAACATGGGTGATATTTACCATTCCTTAAAAATTACCAATTCTATATTCCGTAAATCCATGAACATAGAACCCTTATCAATCACCATTTTGGTCATGAATCCATGATATTTCTTGATCAATGCATCAGCGACCCTATTTTCCTTCCCTAGGTGATAGTGTATTGAGAAATCATAATACTTAAGTAGCTTAAGCCACCACCAATTCCTCATTTTGATCTTTTTCTTTGGAAAAATATATTTCTAAATCTTATGATCTGTATATATCTCACATTTTTCACAATATATATAATGTATCCATATATTCAAAGAAAATATTATGGATTTTAACTCAAGATTATGAGTTTGATAGTTTTGTTCATGAGTCCTTAAGTTTCTTAATTAATTGGATATAACTTTATCATTCTGCATAAAAAAACAACCAATTCCCGTCTTCAACGAATTAATATATATAAAATACATTATTTCCATAAGGTAGAGTCAAAATTGAATCATTTAACATTCTAATCTTCAATTATTCAAAACATATTCACATTTCTTTTTCCATATGAACTTACCCCCTTTACTAATAAGCTTGGTTAATGGTTTATCCAATTAGAATTTTTTTTGAACATATAGTCAATAACAACTTTCCAATACAATGAAAATGCATACCTTAATTATATTTATTAGTGTTGTAAATTGATTAAACACCTTTATATTTACAGGATCAACTAATATTTCATCCTTGGAGACAATATATCCATTAAAAGAAACATTTTGAAAATATAATTCAAACAATTTGAATTTTCCACATAACACATTTTATCTAAGAGCCTCAAGAATGATCCTAAATTTATTCTTGTGGTCTTTATTGATCTTATATTACACCAAGATATCATCAATAAATACCACATAGATATTATTAAGATATTCCTTGAATACTTAGTTCATTACATTCATAAAAACAGAGGGTGCATTAGTCAATAATAATGTAATTACTATAAATTAATTATGTTCATACCTTATAAAAATTGTTGTCTTTGAAATATATTCTTTCTTTACTCACAATTAATGATAACCAGAATGAAGGTGAATCTTAAAAAAATAATTATCTTGATAAATTTTATCAAACAAGTCATCAATGTGAGGAATATGATACTTATTATTTGTAGTAATAGAATTGATTTCCATATATTCACTATACAACTCTATAGACCCATATTTCTTCTTAAGGAAAAGAATATGGGATCCCCATAGTGAAACATCAGGGAATATAAATCCATTTTCACACAACTCCTATAGTTGTTTCTTTATCTGCATAAATTCCATAGTTTCCATTTTATAGGGTTTATTTAATATAGGTCATCAATCAGAGATTAAATCAATGTGAAACTCAACTTCTCATTCTCATGGATGTCTAGGTAATACCTCATAAAATAAATCAATGTATTATTATACAATAGGGACATCCTATATTTAAATATTACCATTTCTATTCAAAGATTATGTCTACTCTTATTCCCCAAGAATCTCATTCATAAGTGCTACTATGGGTGGATATAAATACAAATAATATGATTAATTATACCCTTTTAAATATAAATAATTCTATATCCTCATCATGAATCTTAGTTTCCTTCCCTTTGAAATATTTTTTAATTATATTTTTGAATCCAATCCATACCAAATATTTTATCAATATTAACCATAGGTATACTAATAAAGTCTGCAAATAGGAAAAATTTATGTGTTATAGTGATAAATGACTGAAACATCCTTGTTATAGTGAGACTTTAATTACTATTATTGACTAAAAACTCCCTTCTTTAGGTGCTAAGGAAATATCTAATTTTCCTGCAAAACATTGATAATATAAATGAGTCTGAATATAGAAAATCAAATAAAAAATTATTTAAATTTGAGTCTATGATTAATTTACCTTCCACCACATCTTTAGGAACTTAAAACTTAGTTTTAGTGATTACATAATCTTTTCCTTTCTCCCATGACCTTTTATAAGAAAAATCCACTTGATGTATGGAAAATTTCTTCACATAGTTCTCCATATTCTTACAGTGTATGAATTTAATATTAGAAGTTTTATTCTTACTATTAAAGTCATGTGACTGATTTCCTTTCTATCCACACTCAAAGAAAACTACATTCACAACAAGAATTTTCCATGGTGTTTCTTTCCACATTGATTACAATACTTAAATGACACCCTTCCCTTCTTCCCCCTTTCATTATTTCCTTTTACATAGTGATAATCCACCATTTTCTTATATTTATTTCATTTGAAGTCATATTAATTGGATAATTATTTGCATATTTTGAGTCAGCTACTCAAGTGTAGTTATAATTTTTTATGCTCTTGATATAACTTCATTATATTTCCCAAGAGGGAAATACCTTTAAAGATTACTTGTAATGATATAATTTCCATACCTTTCACTTTGTGGGATTTTTAAATATTGGAAAACATTTGATTAGAGTAAAAAATTATGAAACATAATGTATAATTAAAAACTTGTAAAACAATTTATATAACTTTAAAATTTATTCATATATAATATTAGAATAATAATCTTAGTATTATTGGAAATATTCTCAATATTTTTAAATTTTTAATAATGTTTTGTAAATAAAATGTGAAATAACCCCAACATATCCCCAAGGAGTTCCAAAATCGGTGCACAACAAGGGAAAAATAAATATGCACTATAATTATAACCAATATATACTTGATCAAGTATTTTCAGGGTATTTAAACCCAGATTCATTTGTATCAAAAACGACATCCACTAGTCATATCTAGACAAGGATGTATTTCTTTGAAAACCATATAATCTCAACCTTACCAAAAAGTTATGTTGTTATTCTAACTCTACTCAAAGTCATTTATTGGGTTATGTTCCCTAATATATTTTTTTCTAAATCTAGTTACCAATGTTTATACTAAAATTCCTATGAAACAAACTATAAAACCCTAGCTATTGTATTCTAGACCTAGTGGTTACTTTATTATATTGAAACTGATTCAAGAAATCATATCTTTAATGTCTAAATAGGATAATATTCTTGTGAGACATGATACATATATTATTCTCACATTACACTAAAAAATATGAAATCTAATATAAAAATTCTTGTGATAACTTTATTATTTATACTATTAAATTCTTGATTTCATTCATCGAACCCTTATTGGTATCCTAGGGGAAGGAAAAATTAATAAAGGATGATCTCAAATGTTTAGTAAGGGAAATAATACAAAAACTTCTGTCATAAAGTAAATAAAATATGTAAAATATGGATGATATAAACAATAATAAAATATTATGTATATATAATTCCATAAAACTAGGACTAAATCCATGGATAACATAAAAAAATAATTAATCAAAAAGATAATAATAACTAGTTTCATAATGATAGAATGCATAATGTTGAACATCATAATTTTACTATCAAGTCTATCTTCTATGACAACATATGTAAACAGGTATATCATATGCCAATTACTAAAGCTAGTTTGTCTCATGATACCTAATGTTGAATCAAGTGGCTATAGTGGGATCCACCCATCGCTTTCTAAGTCCATTTTATTCATCATATAAAATGTGTGAAATATAATCAATGTAAACATTTGTATTAAGAAAATATCATACAGAATGTTAATAATTTCCCTAATCAATAAACATAATCATTATCCATCCAGAGTTATATTGAGAATGGTATCAAAATAGTACATACCTAGTAAATAATAATATTCAACAAATAATATTGATATAGATGAATATATTTTAAAAAGACCACAAGATTATATTTTGAGGAAAATATTGTATTCATTTTGATATAATTTATTTAAAATCTAAATATTTCCAAAATATTTAGAAAAATATTTCCTATAAATACTCATTTTAAACTTATAAAGGAAGCTTCATATCATTGGATGATATTGATGGTATAAAATTATTTATATTTCATTGCATAAAATGAAATATTCTTTTCACATTTTTAGTAAAAGTCAAGAAGTACCTCATTTGGAAAAAGAAAAAAATATTTTGTTAAAATATTTTTATAAAAAGTAAAAATGGGTATAAATAATTTTAAAAAATAATATTATAACATAAAACAATTATTGAAAACATTTTTATTAAAATATGGAAACAGATTTTTTTCCCAACTAAATATAAAACAATGCCAGTTTTCCTTAAAAAACATTATTTTCATCTCTTAAGTACTTAAAAGAGGAAAATAAAAGGAAAGCTTATAATTTTCAGAAATAAATAGTCAAGGATAAAATATATTGGGTTCAAGATATAAAGATCATATATTTACTCCAATAGATACTTAAACATAAACAATCCTAAATAATGATGAGATTGTGAAATAATCCATACCTCAAGTCTGACTTATGTTGTAAGTGATTTTATCCTCATGTATAATAAATTTAAATTAATTGTATTTTTATAAAAGAACAATATAAATAAATATAATATCATATATGATCCGATTATAATATTTTAATACAAATTTATCAAAAATAATTTATTAAATTCATTGTTTTCAAGTCTTAACTGTTTTGTTTCTCATGTGAATTTCAGTTTGGTGGTTTCAATCCTTGAATCTTGATCAGGCATCAATAATTTCTAGGATATTAATTTTGATATAATGATTATTTATTTTCTATATATACAAATTTGGGATCATAGTTGAAATTAAAACATAAAAAATGAATCACATCACTTTGTGGAGGTGGTAATCCACATGTACGCATGAGTGAAATTATCATTTTAATGTGTCTAAGGGTAAGAACGTAGATATGATATTGTTATTACAGAAGGATAATTATTTCATAAATATCATATACAATAATTATTTACATTTTTAAAACCATATAGATAATGCGATGATTAAAAAATAATTACACCGCTATGCGGAGACAGTAAGACATACGCACACATGAGTAATGTTTTCCCTTTTTATAGAATGGAAAAGAGATGTAAAACGGTCATAACATAATCATAATAGAATCTAAAATTTTATGATACTTGATTTTTTATTTTAGTATGGTTACAAAAAACTTATACGAATTTTAGGATGAAAAAAATTTAAATGAGTCAGTAAAGATGATTACGTCTTCTTCGAAAGGGCTCCCCTTGATCTTCTCTTAAGGGGATAAGAGTTGGTATTCTGAGAATAAATGAAACTCCATAACTTGGATAAATATATTTAGAAGTAGTTTTATCAGGGTTTGGTTTATCTAATAGGCTCTAGATCCTATATATAATAGATGAGAGGTAGTGACTTTTTATAGTGAATAAAAGGACACACATAAAATTAATAAAAATATATTAAAACAATAAATTCATTTTCCTATGAAAGTGGAATAATGTGGAAATAATTTTAAATATAATATTGAATATGTTTTCAATCCCATATAAAAGTTAAATTTTGATATGTTTAAGTGTTATTTTAAACCATATCTTTTTGTTTAACCCCTTGGTTAACCAATATTAACCTTAACTGCAGTAATACCTATTTCACTCTTAAAGGTTTGTAATTTTACTTATAAGGTAATAATTTATACATAAGTGGAAAAGGGATGAAATTTTATATCATATATTATCCTCTTTAATTCTTTCAAGTTGTTAGGATTTTGAAATAATTTAACAAAATATCATTTTCATAAAATATGATTAATTTTATTTTTGACACTATTAAATTAATTTGAACTTAAAGGAACCTAGAAATTTTTTTAATTTGAATTTATACTTTTAAATCATCTATAAAAATTCATATATATCTATCAAATTCTTGGATCACTGTAACTCAGTCAAAAATATCCCCTTTAGAGTTTTTAAAATAATTTATTTTATTTTTCTATTAATTGAATAAATATTATATCGGTGTTGTGTAAGAATTTAAGTTAATTATTTAATCAATAAAAAGTATAAATAAATAACCGTGATATAAATTATTATTTAATATTTTAATTAAACATTTATAACCAAATTTTTCTCATTTTTATCCACATAATAAAAATTTAGAGTTATTAAAGTCAAGAGAGTGACATTTTGTACTTAAAATATTCTTAAATTAATATAAAGGCTCTAATAAAAAAATATGGTGAAAATTAGGAATATTTTCAAGAAATTGATGGGAATATATGAATAAAACCCACAAAATAGGATGAATGAAAGTGTTAGGGTCATTTTTTTCCTTATCATATTATTTTTACCTTAATTACCTGATTTACCCTTACCGTAGTGACAATTGTTTTACTATTGATACTATTTAAAATTATCAAAAGTAAAATGGAACTAGTTACCAAATTCAGACCACCTAATTCCAAATATAGAATCCATTTTCATGGTTCATTTTATCTTTGTGATAGAAATTAGTTTAATATTAAAAGACATTATACAATGAAAAATAGTTTTTTCTAGAAAAATTCATTTTTATGTATATACGTGTTTTTATACAGAATTCCAGAATATAATTGATTACAATGAAGAAATTATGTTATTAAAAATAAAACATTATTTGAAAAAATATCAAAAATAAAATATAAATTTATAAATTATTGAAATATAGATATAGTTTTCAATAAAAATTACTATTTTTCCTATTCACTAAAAAATTATTTATTTTAGAAAAAACCCAAAAAATCACCCTAATTTAATTTTGATATGATGATTTTAAAAATTAAATTAATTTAAAATAATTTATTTTATATAATGTGATTATTTACATTCTAAATTCATCCTTGAATGAAACTTGGTGAATTTTACTATATTTTATTTAAAGAAAATATTACTATAATAGAAGCTCAGGTGTTACAATGTCTATCCTTGTAACATGATGTTAAAGTACATGAGAAAATTAATTTCTACATAATATTAAACTACATAGAACACATACTCACTAAATTATATTTAACCACACAAAAATGGTATTGATTTTATGAAATTAAATTATGTGACACCTTAGTCCACCATGAATGACTTTAAAACTGCTTAGAGTGGCTCAACATGTTGATCCTAATAATAATATTAAATGGGGGATGAACCTATGTGAGAACTCTTAATGCATGGTCATTTATACCTATTTTTGTCTACTAAGATATGAAAATTTTCCCCCATCATCTCTTCTTTTGAGTTTGATCTATGTAGATATTTTATTTTAAGTACTACATGGGACTTGATTCCTACTACCCTAGATATATAGTGATACATGGATCCATTATAACAGATCCTATCATATTTTCTATTTCCTAATAACATGAAAATAAACTAAATGATGTTAGGTATGCATTTAATGACCTTAATCTATGGAACACCAAAGTCCTTTTCACATGATGTTAAACTGAAGGGCAATAGGTCCATATCACATCACCATAAATTGTTGAACATATAAGTCCTTGTCAGATGTTATTAAACAAAATGAAATGGGGCCTTCATATTGATTATATCATCCCTTTATTTGATTGTGTACTCAATAATTCCATGTCATATCTTTTCACCCTGATAATTTTTTAATACACAATGGCATAACCTTTAATGTGTTAAAACCTTCTTGAATATCTCTTTTTTTCATGAACCAACTTCATATATTTGATGTATAATTCAATACCAAAAATAATTATCAATGGAAATATACTCATTTTTTAATCCCATAACATTAATACAATCATCTTGGTACACCCTTTCATTGATGTATTTGTAGTAGGGATTGACTGACATAAAAATACCTCACTAGGAATTGATGGTGAACAACATATTTTCCCTATAGATAGTAAAGTAGAAACCCCTAGGGGATTTTTTCGTCTTGGGGGAAAGATCCACCTTAACCTCATGAGTTATTTCATGATGGCATGACACTGGTTTCCAACATTAACAATGTTCAACTCACTCCTACTAGTCTCCATCTCCAGTTTACTCAATCATTATTTTGTTATGATTTACTCTATTCATTAACCCATATATTTAAGTTGTTTAATATACCCTTAATGTAAAATATTTTTATGTTATAACCACTTTCAAAGAAAGAATATTACATATCATTCTTTCACCCATTCAAATTTGGGTGTGTTTCTCTTATAAATACCCAAATTCCTTGAGTTGATTACTACTCTTTATAATCCAAAATACTAGAGTTGAGTTTTTAATCTTGAAGAATTTCTATTGGAAAATTGTTCTTTTTCAGATGACCCTAGACCATATGACACAACAATTCATCATGAATTTAAACTATATGCATCATCACTCAATGTCTTACGCATTCCTGATACTAGGAATTTGATTCATGTTGGTTTTTCTTCACCTAGGTTACCATGAAGATCACCTGACCTCCTTAGTTAAAGCTATGTGACCTTAACCATTAGTTAACCTTGGTAAAAAATATATTAATTTTAAATTTAACCATCAATTTTTCTATTTATATGACCATAAAATACATGATGCATAGTCCTCATCACATGACATTAAATTTAATGATGTACAATCCATCCCACATAAATTTAAACTATTTATAGTGCTCCCCCTTGCAAGACATTATAAATAGGAGGTTCAATTCCAAATAACCCAAATCATAAATCAAATTCACCCCTTTTATATAAGAGCTTGATATACATAAGAGTCCATTTTATTTCTTCAAGGATTCTATGGTTATGGTTATACTAGCCAACCATTCTATCATGGTTCACCTACCCTATGATAGAAAATACCCTTTTATTATATATGTGTTAGATCTATATATGAAATATATTTATGGAAGAACTACATGTTTATTTATTCCCACTATTGTGGTATACATATTGACACTCAATATATTTACCTTAGGCCCATCCGCAATATCACCACTCACAAAACCATTTCAATACTAGGGCTACTCCTATAGTATTGAGTTGATTGAGTGTGTGTTACCGAAGTTTGAAAAGTCAATCCTCCTACATGTGACCCAAATATATAGAGGATACTTTGGAATATGATTCCTTATCCATGAACCAATTTTTTGAATAATTCCACATATCCCTGGATACATGAAATATTTATTCAAGGAATTTATTTTCAAGAAATAACACCCCCCAGTTTCAAGTGAGTAACCCTTTATTTATTCTTTTTAAGTATGTCGATTCTTTGGGTAAATTTTGGGAGGGTTTGGAATAATTTGTAATGTATTTGAGGATTTTCTAAAGGTTCATGGTTTGAGTACATTTAGTGGAAACCATGCAACTCCTAGTGTAAACTATGCATTTTTAGATAGAGAATAATGGGAAGGTTCATGGTTAAGCAGATGGTTTGGCCAAACCATGTGGGCACCCATGGAAAACCATGAAAAGAGGGATAAATGTATTTTTTATGGTTGGATTATTATTTTCCCAATTGGGTGGGTCAACTGTGATAGGTAATTTTTGAGGCAGAGTATAAGGCAACAACCTTAAACATTTCATAATCTTGATTCAAGTCAAGAATTGACATTGAGGATTTTTTCAGGTTTAGAGTTTTAGAGAATTAGGCCTTAACTATTACATTACATCTCAAATATTAAAAATTAGACACTTCTACTCTATCCAATTTTTTTTTCACAATTATATAACTTCTTGATAAAAATAGGAATTATTTTATTGATAGAAATATTATTGAATTTTCCTTTCTCATACCCTTCTTTATACCCAATGTCTTTTTTTCAAAAACTTGGGATGAAAAAAAATCTTAGTAAGGGTTATAAAATAAGGAAAGAAAAAATTATTCCATAAATACATAAATATCAATGAAATCTTACTTTTCAATCCTAAAACATAATCTCTTTAACATACCTCATGAAATCATAACATTTATGAATAACACATAGAAATCATAAATCATAAAGGTAACTTGTGGAATCCATAACATACTTACATTGTATATTTAAATAATACATAAGGAGTTACATTTGGAATACCCATCACAGTATATTCCCTAAATATATTAGGAGAAACGTAAACGTTTACCTCCATCATGTTACCCAATGCATTGGAGAGCTTTCTCGGGCTCACTCACCCAAGGTTTATCATGAAACCCCCCACATTTTGTTCATCACATAACCACCCTTCAAATGTCCAAGTACCATTACATAAGAATAACATATAAAAATTGAAATTATCAACATGTCACTCATTAGCCTCAATGAATCAATTTAAGATATTGAAACATTCAATCCATTTCTAATACTATTTAAAACATTTAATAAAGAGATTTTTAAATCAAAAGTGTCCCATGCCACTTTGAAAATTTTATAGGATTTAACATTTTAAAACATTAATGTCCACATAAATTAATCCTTGAAAGCATTTTTATAATAGAGACATTAATTAGAAATATTTAGAAGAATAAATATTTAAAACAGTTAAAATGATGTTTCAGTCAAAGAATCTCGTAACACTTGAAAAACACTTGAATAAAAATAATTAAAGAGTAACATAAAATGAAACTTTAAATATCACGAGAATATATAAATTAATTAAATAAAGTGTTAAAAGGGTTATATATACACCTTATAGGATATTAAAGCTGCAAAATATCGAGATATGCATCAATTAAAGGAGGTTGAGACGTAGTCCCTTACAAAGATCTTATCATTATATTAAGGATAAATAAATGACATATTTATGTGTGAAAAATATAAATACAACCAATATAATTGGATATTAAGTGTAAAAAAATCAAAGGTCATTCATGAAAATTCTTGAAAAAACAAAACCAATGAAATGAATATTTAACCCACTGAATGGAGATTAAGCTAATATTTACGTTATAAAGTTCGTATAAATGATGTAAGAATGTATCAATGGAGTTATTATGTGTTGAAAAAATATATACAAACAAATTAAAGTGAAAATTATAAAATAAATAAATAAATAAATAGTTATTCCACTCATAATATTGGCATAATATAATCAACGAAGTATGCGTAAAACCAAATGAGTGGAAATTGAGTTTAGAAATTTCGTTACAAAGATAATTTGGTTAATAAAATAGATCGATTAAGTATATTCACTATAAAAAAATTAATAAATTATAAATAAAAGATATTATATCAAATTTTATTTCTCAGATAATCATATCATGACATAATCAAGAAATAGAAGATTAACCCAAAGAATGGAAATTGGGTTAAGAAGTTCTAGTACTTTGAGTCCGATTTGCCTCGTTTGTTATTTATATTAATGGATAATAAACTTAGGTTAATTTATAATTTATTATGAACCTTTTTCAATTATATGATTCATTTTAAATTACTTATCATAATTTTATAAAAATTACAAAATTATTTAAGTTCATATCAGTAGTTTTGTCGATATTTGGTATTTGAGTCGAAAATGAACTTGATATAATTTCAAATTGTCCATGTGGTCAAAACTAAATTATCTACAGAATAGTATTCCTGATTTAAATATCAGATATATATATATCTAGTATATATGTATTTATAATAGTCCATAGCATCTGTAAATAATAAATTAAATGCACATTCATGGAGACAGTAGTCCTTACCATTTTATCAAGTATTCAATACTTTGAGAATCAAAATAGTTACAAAAACATAATAATTGTCCATTTAAAGAGTCATTAATAAATTTTTGGACTTATCATAACCATTTGGATGAATATTATATATATATTTTTAATTTAATATCATTTAATAAACTATTTTATATTTTATGTTTTGAATTATGTCAATTTTGGACACTATTCATACTTGACTTTATTAAAAATTCACAACAACTTGATTCCTTATAACCAAAGGAATTAAATCAAACCTAATATGTCAATATCATCAAAAAAATTAGTGTATGACCTAAAAATAACCAAATTAAATTTATTTTAACATTTATAATATTATTTATTTGAATCCTTTATTAATGAAGCTATCACTACATCATCATTGTGTCATAATTAAATTTATTTATTTAATGTCTAAAAATTATAAATAAAATATCATGATATAGGAAATATTTTAATATTTATAATTACTATTTATATTCTAATATATCACTTATTTTACCCCATTTAAAAATTATTTTAGTAAAATATATATGTTTATGTTATATTTTTCTTTACTTTAAATTAATTCTTATAAAATGTCATTTTCACATCCATGTGGCTCCATGGGGTCCCAAAATTGACCCAAGGATGCTCATGATCAGAAATATATCATCCGATAGTATTAGGGCAAATTTTAGGTTAGTTTAATATTATTATAATATTATGTTTTGACCCTTATTTACAATATTTACCCTTTAACCATGGTAAATAAAATAATTACTAAAGTTACTATTCATAATGTCTAAAAATAAATGGTACCTACTCAAAAAATTCAGAAATTATTATTACAAATATGATATCCATTTTTATAAATTCAAAACACATAAGTTTCAGTAATTAATTTAAAATTAATTCCCGTTGTCAAAACCAAAAAGCAGGTTTTTAAGAAGTCATAACTATCAAATGATTGACATTTGTTTATGTCTAATTTAAAAGTGAAATTAATTAAAATAAAATAAATTGAATTAAATGATAAAAATATAATATAATTAAACTTTAAAACCAATTAAAATTATAATATAACTATATAAATAATTTAGATGAAAATGCAGTTTTGACTTGAAATGTGGTATTTTCACTATTCATTAAAAATGGACTTTATTAGAAAATTGCCAAAAAATTTATCCAAAGTAAATTTTTATATTATGATTATAAATAAGAAGTTTATTTTTTTATGTATAACATATAAATGTATTAAAAAATATATTTAAAAAGTGTTCTCTATTATAGGTGGTAAAACAACATTTTAAAAATATTAGAGTATTTCATGCATAAAATCAGATTCACTTTTATTTTAAGCCTCTAAAATTTATTGGATAAATGTAAATATATTTAAAAAACATGTATAATAATATTTTAGTTAGTTATGTTCATTTCTTCCAGTACAATGGCTAGGCATTAACTACCATTTAAAATAATAATATTGCTATATTATTTTTCGGTATAACTCAAAGTTGTGTGCAACGTAAGATTTCAGAGAAACATGTTGTTGCGTGTTGGGTAAGCTATCATAAAAATAATACCCTTTAATTTAAAAATAACATCTTATTGATAAATATTAAATTAAAAATTATTATTCTATAAATACCTAAGTTATTACATCCTTCCCCCTTTTGGGAATTGCGTCCTCAAAATTTTAAAATTTGTCTTGGAAATTTCATTGAAAGTCCCACATCAGAAAAAGAGTCAATAAAAAATCACTTTAAAAGAAAGAAACAGAAGTAAAAAGGTCACCCAAGATAACCCATACTGGGATTCCATGTTGGAAAACATAGATATGGAAGAGAAACTAACCATAAAGTTCTGATGGAGAGTGATAGAAAACATGATCTAGAGAAAGTTAACCACGAGAAACTCACAATCTTGTGATAGGTTAAATGGTCTTTGATTCCCCAGTAGGAATATTAAACAGAAAATGTTTTTTTAAGTTCCTTTTCATAATGTTTTAGAATTTATTAATGAGATTGACTAATAACGTAAGGAAATATATTACTTTTCAAGTATAGTTTCATCCATTAATAAATTCCAACCACAAACTCATCTTTTCTCTAAATAGCGAGTACTCAAGATGACTTGATCACAACTAAAGTAACTTTTAAAGAATCACATAATCCACGAAATATGAAATATATATTTTCATTATCTTTACATGTTAACCAAAACCCAAATGGTTAGTACAAGATCGGATAATCCTCCAAATGGATAGTCCTTTATAAAAAGAAATACTACTTTTAATATCCAAAATTGAACAAACAATACCCAAAGTTAAACAAAGACCATTCAATAAACAATTGACCTTAAAATTATTCAAAATAATACAACTAATATTGAAACCCAAAATTCATATGTATTTGATCAAATAGTCTTCCATGATAAATATTAAAATTTATCTACAAAATAACATCCACTAATATTAAAGTCTCATACAAAAAAATAATTAACCTAATCTAATATTTTATAAGATAGGTTGATCATTTCCATAAATAACCCAAATCACCATATGTACATAATAAAAACATATATTCTTCCAAAATAAAATTAAACCATTAATCCTCAAATGAAATCCCATAAAATTATATTTTCCTTAGGCATATAGTGTTCTGAAAAGAGAAAGCATCTTCCAAAATAACCTTGATCACTTAATCACCAAATAATTTTCCTATACTAAGGATATACATTTCATAAAAAATAAGTTCCCAAATAAACTTATTATTGATCAATAAAATCATTTAACTAAAAAGATTAATTCATACTAATGGGGGACTTCATGTAGGCCAATGGTGGGAGATAAATACCACCCACACTTTGGTTGTGGGTTTGATTCTCGCAGCTTTGTTCATCATGGAAGGTTGTCACACAGTCTGTGTGCTATCCTTTTTAAAAAACTATACAATTTTATAACATTCCAAAAAATGAGATAAATTACTCAAAAATAACTATAATATATTTTATCCTAAAATGTTTTCTCACACATTTCATTTGCATCCCAAAAATTAAAAGCCCGTAATTGCCTCAAATTTATGGAACATAGAAACCCAAATGGTTATTTTTAACTATATGCATAAAAGAAAAGATAATTATTACTTAAATATCATTTCCACATAACAAACTTCAGGGTTACACATAAAATAGAAAAGTATTCCAAAGTAATCCCATCAATAAAAGATCCTTAATACTTTTAAGCATTTCACCATCCTACAATCTACTATAACTCTTGAATTTCTAAAATGTAGACATATTAATCATCAAGAATTATTCCTGATCCCTTACCCATTTTTTCTAACTTATTCCATAATACTTATTTCCTACAAACAAAATCATGAATCATATCCTATGATTCAATAATGTCAAAATATCAGCTAAGAAATAATCCATACCTTTCATAGGTCATTGTGAGTTTTTTCATACTCAATTGAAATGGAATTAGGTATTGGTAAGCATATATTTGTATGGTCCTGCTAATCCCATTCCCAAAACTTCTTCTAAGGAAATCTATTTACGTAATGACCACACACAAAACATTTAAAACATTAATTTTATCCCTTATAAAGAACTTATTTCCCTTTCCTAGAGTCAACCAAACGCTTCCTTTTTCCATGGAGGGTTATTACTTTATGACCTTTATTAGCACATATAAAAAATATTACAATTTATTTGAATCATTTTCCTTGGTGTTTATTTACATGTCCTTGACACATAGGTTTTTGAATATACTTACCTTAATTCTTATTACCTGAACTTCCATAAGGATTCATTTCTCACATATACGATACCATAGAGAAATCACTAAGGTTCAAGTGGTCAAACATGACTCCAAATAGTTGGTTACGAACAACCAAAAGAGTTATAATTGAAAATCCCATTTCATTTGGTTTCTTATTCCGAAAACCAACATAGTTTCCTTCATATTAATTGTTACTTTGGTTTCTATTTGATCCAACCATTTACTAAAACCAAAAAGGTCAGTGCGAGTATATCAGTAAAATAATTATATACTATATTATGAGGAGGGTAAACACTATGTTATAATTAATCATGTAATATTAAACTCATTAAATTTATCTAAAATAACTTTGAATCCTTATAATATGATAACCATTATGGTTATTCCACTTATGCGTAAGTAACACCCTAACCTCTAAAGTTATCTAAACTAACCTCTGATGCCAACTACAAGGCCCTAGATTTAAACATTATATAATCTTTAGTTAAGTCTAAAATAAAAATTGAGGATATTTTCAGGTTTAGAGTTTTAGATAATTAGGCCATAACTGTTACATTACATCTCAAATATTACAAAGTAGACAATTATACTCTATACATTTTTTTTCACAACAATAAAACTCCTTGATTAAAAAATGTAATCATTTCTTGATAAAAATCTTCTTAAATTCTTCCTTTCTCTTACCATTACTTATACCCAATGAAAAACATTTCAAAAAACTTGGGATGAGCATAAAAATCTCAGTAGGGGTTATAAAATAAGGAAATATAACATTATTCCATAAATACATACAAATCAATGAAACCATACTTTTCAATCATAAAACATAATTTATTTAACATTCCTCATGAAACCATAAGATTTATGAATAACACCTAGAAATAAAAAATCATAAAGGTAACTTGTGGAATATATAACATACTTACATTGCAGCTTTCACAACTATATAGGGAGTTGCATTTGGAATACTCATCACAGTATATTCCATAAATCTCTTAGGATAAACATTAAGGTTTACCTCTATCACATTACCTAATTCATTTGAGATCTATCTTGGGCTCACCCGCCATAGGTTTATCACGGAACCACCCATATTTGGTTTATCACTTAACCACCCATCAAATTCCCAAGTACCATTACATAAGAATAACACATAAAAGATTTAAATTATCAATATTTCACTCATTAACCACAATGAATCAATTTAAGATATTGAAATATTCAATCCATTTCCAAAACCTTTCAAAACATTTAATGAAACGATTTTTAAATCCAAGTGTCCCATACCACTTTGAAAATTTTAAAGTAATTAAAATTTTAAAACATTATTGTCGATATAAATAAATACTTAAAATCATTTTGAAAACATAGATGTTAATGAGAAATATTTGTAAGAATAAATCTTTAAAAAAGTTTAAAATGATGTTTCAGTTAAAGAATCTCGTTACACTTGAGAAACACTTGAATAAAAATAATTAAAGAATAACATCAAATGAAACTTTAAATATCATTATAATATATAAATTAATGATATAAAATGTTAAATTGGTTATATATACACCTTATAGAATATTAAAGGTTCACAAGATCAAGATATGCCTCAATAAAAGGAGGTTGATACATAGTCCATTACAAAGATCATATCACTAGATTAAGGATAAATAAATGACATAATTATATGGGAAAAATATAAATACTCCAAATATAAGTGGATATTATGTGTAAAACAAACATAGGTTATTCACACATATTCTTGGAAAAGCAAAATCAATTACATGGATATTTAACTCACTGAATAGAGATTGAGCTATTATTTCTCTTACAAAGTTTGTATAAATGACGTAAGAATTTATAAATGGAGTGATTATGTTTAGAAACAATATATTGAAACAAATTAAATTTTAAATTAAAAAATATATAAATAAACAAGGATTCCACATATAATCTTGGAATAATATAATAAACGAAGTATGCGTAATACCCAATGAGTGGAAATTGAGTTTATAAATTCCCTTACAAAGATAATTTTGTTAATAAAATAGATCAATTATGTGTATTAAATATAAATACAAATTAATTAAGTATAAATACATGATATTATATAAAATTTTATTTCTCACATAATCACATCATGACATAATCAAGAAGTAGAAGATTAACCCAATGAATGGAAATTGGATTAGGAAGTTCCCTAACATTGAGTCCGACTTATCTAATTCGTTCTTTATATTACTGAATAATAAACTTAGGTTAATTTATAATTGGTTTAGAACATTTTTAAAGTTTATTATTCATTTTATATTACTTATCATCATGTTATAAAAATTACATAATTATTTATGTTAATATCGGTCATTTTGTCGATATTCGTTACTTGAGTCGAAAATGGACTTTATATGATTATAGATTGTCCATGTGGTAAAAATTATATTATCTACAGAATAAAATTCATGATTTAAATATAATATATATATCCAATATATATTTATTTACAATAGTCCATAATATCAGGAAATAATAAATGAAATGCACTGTTCATGGAGACGATATGCTGTACGGACGCATGAATGTTACTTTCATTTCTTTTTCATATTAAAGTAATGAAAAATAAATGATACATAGGTATATTATAATTATAATATAATATATATGTTATATATGTTACATATGTTTATTAAATCTTTCCTTTGTACGTTCCATGTATGGAATGAACAAGTCAGATCACTTTGAGGGTAGTTTGCACTTCCTCAAATTAAATTATTATATTTAACCAGTATGGAAAAAATATAGGTATGGTTTAAATTAAAAATATATAAGTGTAGAGAAAATATAAATATAATATATATCACATATAACTAAATTTCCATCATAATGGCCTCCCTGAGAGGTAGTAGGGGAAAATTGAACAATCATAGTTTTGTGAGGCAGTAGTTCTCCATCCATAGAAACAATATGTTCATATCCATTAGATAGAGGTGTGTGTAAGTGTAGTTAGAATAATTTTCATAAAATCATACTATTATATCAAAGATACTGGTTTTTTTATGTAATAAAAAAATAAGAATATAATAGTGAGTGAATAACTAAAATAATTGAAAGTAACTTTAGGGAAGATGGTACATCTTAAAATGTGTAACTCCATTTAATTTGAGCCAAAAGGATTTATTGAATTTCCTTATTCTTAAATTAAGAATTATATGAGTAATTAAGGGATATTTTAAGATTATTTTGGTAGAATTTGGATGAGACAAAGGGGATTGAGAGGTGTGATTAAATGGGTAGAGGTGGTGGCCTTTTATAATAGGGAGGAGGGTCACTTTAGGAAAGTCTAGAAATATTAATTTATTATAAATTATATTTTGATTATAAATGAGTCCAAACTAAGTTATTTATAAAATAATATGAATATAAGTTTAAATAAAATCATCCAATAAGAATTATATAGGCGTTGGATAGTTTTTAATCCTTATTTTTTTATTTAACCCTTTTTTACTCTTACCATTTTATCAAGCATTCAACACTTTGAGAATCAAAATAGTTACCAAAACATGAGAAATCTGTATTTAATAAGTAATTAATAAATTTTTTGACTTATTATATACATTTGTTCGAATATTACATATATTTTAAATTTAATATCATTTAATAAACTATTTTATATTTTAAGTTATGAATTATGTCAATTTTGGACACTATTCATACTTGACTTTATTACAAATTCATAAAAACCCGATTCCTTAGAAAAAAAGCATTAAATAAAACCTAATATGTCAATATCATCCAAAAAATTATTTTATAACATCAAAATAACCAAAGTTAATTTATTTTAACATTTATAATATCATTTATTTGAATTTTTTATTAATGAAGCAATCGCTGCATCATCATTATGTCATAATTAAATTTATTCATTTAACATCTAAAAATTATAAATAAAATATCATGATATAGGAAATATTTTTATATTTATAATTACAATTTATATTATAATAGATTACTTATATAACCCCATATAATTTTTTTAGTAAAAGATATATATTTATGTTATATTTTTCTTTAATTTAAATTAATTCTTATAAAATATATTTTTCACGTCCAAGTAGCTCCATGGGGTCCCTAAATCTACCTAAGGATTAACATGGTCGGAAATATCTCATCAAATATTATTAGGTCACGTTTTATGATAGTTTATTATTATTATAATATTAATTTTTACCCTTATTTACCAGATTTACCTTTTAACCATTGTAAATAAAATAATTACTAAAGTTACTATTCATAATGTAGAAAACTAAAAGGTACCTATTCAATTAATTTGGACCTTATTATTCCAAATATGGAATAAATTTTTCTAAATTCAAATAACATAAGTTTCAATTATTAATTTAAAATCAATTCCCGTTGTCAAAACCAAAAAGTGGATTTTTAAGAAGTAATAACTATCAAAAGATTGACATGTGTTTATGTAAAATTTAAAAGTGAAATTACTTACCAAGAAAAAAATTGTATTAAATGATAAAAATATAAGTCAATTACACTTTAAAACCAATTAAAATTACAATATAACTATATAAATAAATTATATGAAAATGCAGTTTTGACATAAAATGCAGTATTTTTTACTATTCATTAAAAAATGAACTGTATCAAAAAATTACCAAAAATTTATCCAAAGTAAATTTTTATATTATTCTTCTAAATAAGAAATTAATTTTGTCAAATATAACATATAAATGTGTTAAAAATATATTTAGAAAGGGTTCTCCATTAAAAGGTGGTTAAATGACCTTTTAAAAATATTAGAGTATTTCACACTTAAAATAAGATTCACTCTTATTTAATGCCTCTAAAATTTTTAGGATAAATGTAAAAATATTTAAGAAACATGTATAATAATATTTTAGTTATTTCTTTTCATTTCTTTCAATACAAAGACTAGGCATTAACTACTATTTAAATAATAATAATATTATATTATTTTTCAGTATAACTCAATGTTATTTGCAACGTAAGATTTCAAAGAAACCCATTGTTGTGTGTTGAGTATGCTATAAAAAAAATAATCTAATTTAATGTAAAAATAATATCTTATTTATAAATATAAAATGAGAAAAGTATTATTCTATAAATACCAGAGTAGTTACCCATAGGTTGACACATGGTAAGCACACAACTTGCCTAACCATGCGACTAACTATGTATGGTTTAAAATTTGTTCCTTAAAAAATTGATCTGGATTAATATTAGCCCTAAAACTTATATTTTCCATATTTTCATCCCTAAATTGATATTTCTTCCTCAAAAAGGTTGTGGAGTCTTCTTCGATCAATCTAGAAGTGATCTGAAGTCGTTTCTTGGTGCGTTCAAGTCCTATTCCCTTAGTATGTCTTTATTTGTAGTAGTTTTTCTTAAATATACTCATATTCCCTATATGGGATTCTTATATCTAGTCTGTTGCAGATAAATATATTGTTTTTTTTCCAATCATGTGTTTTGATGTTCAGGAATGAGATCTAAGGTAGTTTTTTAAAGTTTTAACATGGTTTTGTTGAAGAATTTGTGTCGTTCTTTATTTTCATCATAATTCCCATGGTTGGTGGATTCACTCTTGACTCCTGTTATAATTTGAATTATTAGTTTCATTTTTTTTAAATTTATTGAAATTTATTTTTAAATTTATGTTAAAATCATGGTATAAACCCTATTTAGTGATGTTTTGTGGATTTATGGAATTTTTGAAATTGGTTTTTGTGAAAAGTGCTTTGTTTTTGGATTTTAAAATGTGGATTTGTTTTTATTAATAGAAGTTGTGTGATATATTTTTTTTAATAAAATAACTATTTTATTGAAATGAATTGAAATGGTTGTTTTGGATAGGTTTTTGTTATTATGGTTGGTGTGTGTTCATGTGCATCAGGACAGATGAGGGTATGAAATTTCCCCCATCATTTCTACGATGGATAAGGGTATGAAATTTCCCCATAAAACTGAGATGGATAAGGGTACTAATTCCCCCAATTATTATGGACTGTCAAAAAGGTTCAACAAGTGATGGATTGGTGAAAGGATGACTCATCACTCATGAGTATAGGGATTTCCATGATTACATGCATGGTAGGATGTGCAGATATGTGAAATGGTTTATGCCAAAATGGGTCTTTGAGAAGTTGTTTTAAATCATCATTTGGTTACTTTCCTTTGAATGGGTTTTGGTTTTAAAGTTGTTTTAATATGAAAATTGTTTTTCTACGAAATGGTTTGTCTTTGATATGAACTCTCTTAATGGTTTTATATAAATTATTTTATATAAATGTTCTAACTTTTTCTATTAAAGTGGATTGAGTAAGGGAGTAATTTGGGGAAATCCTACTGATTTTTATTACTGACCCCTTCTTTTGAACTTTGGAGATTTTCAGATATTTTCTAATAGGATATAGGTAAAGGAAAGGTATAACATTTATTTAGTGGTGCTTCATGATACTTGGGATGTATTTGGGACTTGGAGCATAGAACATGTTGGGAGATATGGAGTTATATCTTGGATTCTATGAGTTTTATTGGTTTTTTCTTCCACTGTGTACTTTGATGTTAGTATTCTTCCACTGTGGTACTGTATTATAGATTGGTTTTGTGTATCAATGGTATTAATTTGAGTTTTTTAATTGTTATCATGAACCATGTAGTATTTGTTTTTTACGCTGTGTTTGGCTTGGTTGTTTTATTTCACAAAAGAAAAATGATCCCCAAATTGTATTGAATGCCTTGGCATTTATTACTAGCCTTTGGAACCATGGGGATGTCACTTAAGGCCAAGTAACAATTTTTCCTCAACTCAAGATAATGATAAGGGGTGCGATGTTAAAAGTGGTATCATCTTGTTTGGTCCTTGACTTAAAAGTGGAATTAATCTTGGTTGGTCCTAATATCTTTATGGGATTAGTGATGTTGGTTGTCAGTCTTAGAGTTGAAATTCATTCTGGTTTATTCCTTATATTGGGATGGTAAAAAGGAGTATGAATTTTAGTACTTGAAATATTGATCTTAAAAATATATAGCTAATATTTTTATTCCAAACTTCAAGTCACCAGGGATTTGGGCATATAAGTGCTTTGTAGACAATTATAAGAGTGTAATATCATTATCATGGGTTTATTCAATAAGAAAAGCATGATATGAATTGGTATAAATTACTTTCCTCTAGGTGTTCATATTTTATCTTGATTAATTATTTCTGATTTTTTTTAAAAAATTTGATTTTTGAAAAGGTGTGGAAATTGTTTTTAAATGTGATATTTTGAGAAAGGAATATTTGTGGTATTTTGAAAATGGGTTGATTTTCAAAATCATAGTGGAATTTTCAAATTTGGTTGAATGTGGAAAGTGTTGAATTTTTGAAAGAAGTGTTGTGATACGTGATGTGGTATAATTTGAAATTGTTAAGAATTCAGTTTCTAGGGAGTGAGATTTATGGCGTTTGTTTTATTTATAGAAAATGGAACCCGATATACATTGAAAAAACCAACTGGAAGAATATTTTTATAATGTGGTTTCACATGAGATAGAGGTGAACCAACAACTGGTTTAGAGTATTTTCAAATATTTTTAAGCTATGGATTTAGGGAATCAAAGGGATTAACTAAGGAAAGTGGACCATTCTGCTCAGTTTCAAAAGTAGAATCCACTTAAATTTTGGGGTGATTTGAAAACAGAGATGGTAGAGGTGTGGCTGAATAGAATGAATCAAATCTTTAATTTCCTAATAATTCCATTATATTTGAAGGTAATGTTGGTGATGTATATGCTATAGGATCTTGCACACTGGTGGTGGGATTTAGTAGTTTAGGTGAAATTAGACTAAGGCCTTGTATGAAAGGATTTTGAATAATTTTTCAACAAAAAATTCTACCCTCACACATTCAAGACTATAAGAACGATGGATTTTTTCATGTTTAAGTAGGATAATCTCTCAATGATAGAGTACATGGATAAATTCATGAATTTACTCCACTTTTCACTTGAACTTGCTGTAAGTTTATTCTTGAAGGAACAAATCTTCAAATCCAGACTGAGACATAAGAATTTATCCAAGATTTTTGTGCTATGTATAACAGATTATATATAGATGTTCAATAGAGTGGAAGTGGTAGAAATAAACATCTCATGTGTTATGGGTGGAGGAAGCTTGTTGATACCTATGGGAAATAGTGGGAACTCTAATACTGGGAGTAAACAGAATATAGACACCTATTTCCATGGTGGGAGTATGATTCAAAATCAAATGACTGGATCAGTGAATATACTTCCAAGACCAAAGTGAAAATATGTATGTTTTTAGTTTAGTTCATTCGACCATATGAAGAGAGTGTGTACAAAACCACCAAGATCTTGCCATAATTGAAATCATATGGGGAATCTTTAGTGCTATTGTTGGAGTGCACTAAGGACGGGTGTTCATGACACTTCTCATTTATCATAAATGTCATATAATTTCATGAGATGAGGGCAGTGTAATAAATCTTTTCAGAGAAACTGAGCTATTCATTGTGATTCTTGGAATACCATGACTCCTTAGGTAGGGAAATCTCAATAGGGAAATAAAGAACAAAGTATAATGAGTAAGTAATTATATGGAGATAAAAAACTTATTGTGGATGATCAATCTGGACCATCAACAGTGAGAAGTATGATCCTTTTAAATTCTACGGTTATGAAAGCTTCGTTTGATACATGTGCGTCACATTCATTTATTACTTCTCATCCTATTTATTTTTTGGGTTTAAATGTCGATATGATGCCTTATATTTTAAAACTCCAAACTACCCTTGGTCAAAGGGAATATTAAGCCTTTATTTGTAAAAATGTTCTATAATGGTTGATGGAGATAAATTGATATGGTATTTCACTATGCTTGAGATGGATGTCTATGATATAATCCAAGGTATGGATTGGATGAAAATTTTCAAGGCTCAGATCGATTGTTACACATGAAGGGATAGTTTTACAACTAGAGATGGCGGTGATCATCTCTTTAGAGGAGACCTGAATGTAAATGTAGATGCAATGATATTGTTGGAACTAGTATTTGTAAAGATATTATACTATTTGGAAGCATTGAATTTGGAATATATGTAATAGATTCTGGATGGTAGTTTTCCAGTAGTTTTTGTTTGGTTTCTAGATGTTTTTACCAATAATTTCTCAGGGTTGACACCCACAAGAGAAGTAGAGATTATAATTGATATCCTTTCTGGGACTAGTTCTGTTTCCATTTTTCTTATCAATTGGATCCAAAAAAATTGATGGGATTGAAATTTTAGTTAGAAGAGATAGAAAGTAAAGGGTTATTTTGGCCAAGCACATATCTATGTGTAGCACCAATCTCGTTTGTGAAAAAGGTAGATATAAATATTCGGTTGTGTGTGGATTATCATAAGCTTAAAAAAGTTATGATAAATAATCGATATCCATTTCCATGCATTGATTATCTATTTTATCAATTTATGGGAGCTTATAGGTTCTTCAATATTCAGATGCGATTAGGATATAATGAATTGTAGGTTAAAAAAATGATATACTGAAAATATATTTTAGGAGAATATATGGCCATTATGAGTATGTGGTTATGACTTTTGGTCATACAAATTCCCTAGAATCCTTTATGAAATTGATGAATCAGATATTTGTGTTTGTGGATGACATATTGATGCATTCAAGGGAAAATATGGATCATGAGAAACACTTGGTGACAATGTTGGGAATCTTGAGAGATCATCATCTGTATGAAAAATTATCAAAGTGTAATTTTTATATACAAGAGTGAAATTTCATTAGCCACAAAATATTTTAAGGATGTATTTCTGTGGATCCATAAAAGATTTTAATTACTAGCTCTTGGAAAGAACCAATGAACGTCTTTGAGATACACAAATTTCATTAGTCTAGCTGGTTATTATCGATGTTTTTTTATGATTTATCATGACTAGCTTCACCAATAACAACTTTTATGTGAAAGAATGTTCCATTCCATTATAATGATGATTGCAAAAATTATTTTTAGGAGCTTAATGTTCTCCTAACATTAAAACCAATCTTTATTTTTCTTAAATCAGGACAAGGGTACGTGGTGTATTGTGATGTTTCGTGATCAGGGTTGGAATGTGTTCAAATGTAGGTATATAATTTTATTTCTTATGGATCAAGAAATCTATGGTTAGATGAGAATAACTACCCAACACATTATTTAGAGTTAGATGTTTTATTCTATTCTTTGAAAACATAGAATCATTACCTCTTTGGTGAGAAATTTACAGTGTTTAAAGAAAATAATATTTTGAAATATATTTTTTCATAAGGGGATTTGAAATTGAGACAAAGAATATGGATAGAGTATCTATAAAATTTTGAATTTGTCTTGTTTTATACACCAGGTAATGGAAATATAGTGGAAGATTTATTAAGAATAAAGTCATAAGCTCGATTGGAAAAAGAGGTTTCATATCAGTGGCAGTTGATGTCAACGATAGTAAACATGAACTTGGAATGTGAAGACCAAGGCTATGTTGTGGTTTTACTTCTATTTTTGTTCACTCCTGATTTGGTTGAAAAATTTCAAGAGGAACCTAAATCCAGTCCAAAATGTGTTGTGTTAAGGTCAGAAATAAATGGTGGGGAGACCATTGAGGGATGGAAACTATATGAGAGTTTAGTTCTGTGGTTTTTTATATCAGATTGTTGTACCTAACACTTATAAGGAATAACTTATTTATGCTTACCATCATTTGATATGAGTTCTCCATCTTGGAATACAAAATATGTATAAGGCATTTAAAGCATTGTTTTTATGGGTTAGTATGAAAAGAAAATTGTCTCTTTTTGTTTCGAGATGATTAAATTTTTAGTAGGTTAAGGCTGATTATCAGTGACCACTAACTATATTGTAGTCTTTACCTATTCCTTTTTGGAAGTGGGATATGATATCCATGAACTTTGTAATAGGTTTCTAAATAACGGTTCGGAATCACAATTCCATATTGGTGATAGTGGATCAACTCACAAAGTCATCCCATTTCATCTCTATTTGTGAATCTCATACGGTAGAGTACTTTCCAAAAATATATATATGAGAAGTGGTAAAGAGTTATGGTGTACCAATTTTGATATCATCAGATAGAGATATAAGGTTTACATCACATATTTTTAAATCCTTAAAATAATACCTTGGAACTCAGCTGACTATGAGTAAGGCATATCATCCTTAGATGGATTGGAAATATGAAAGGATGATACAAATATTGTAAGACATGTTGCAGTAATATAAAATGTATTTTCCTAGCTCATGGGAAGATCATATACCATTGGTGAAGTTATTATATAACAAAAAATATCCGGCAATTGTAAATATAGATCCTTTTGAAGCATTGTATGAGCATCCTTGTTTTTCCACAAATTTTTGTGTAAGAAAATGTGGTACTTTTCTGGTTGGGATGAGCCAAGTCCAAGAGAAAATGGAGAAGATTTAGTTGATTAGAAAGAGGATGAAGATAAATTAGAGTTTTCAAAAATCATATGTAGTTCATCATTGATGGTTGTTATTATTCGAGGTGAGTGATCATGTGTCCTTGAAAATATCTCCAAGTCTTAGGCATCATCATTTTATAAAATAGGTCAAGTTATCTATAGGATACATAATTCCTTTTGAGATACTTGAATGGGTTGGTGAGGTGGAATATTGATTGGAATTACCACTATGGTTTAGTTTAGTGAATAATGTGTTTCATGTATCTTAGTTAAAAAAGTGTCATCCTAATCTTGACATTGTGATTCGATGAGATAATGTTAACTAGAACTAGATACTTCATTTTTAAACATTCTAGTGAAGATTTTGGATAGGAAAGATAAAGTTTTTCATGGAAAAAGCATCATTATAGTGTGGATTTTGTGGCAACACAGAAAAATATCAGAAGAAACTTAGGAATAGGAGAACGAAATTATTGAGAAAAAACATAATTATTTCTAAAAAATAATGTTTTCTAATTTTTTGGGATGGAAAGGACAATGGTGGGGAGAATATAGCACCCTCGGTTTCAAGTTAGTAATCCTTTATTTATGAATTTTTAGTATTTAAACTGTTTGGTTGAAGTTTTAGAGGGTTTGGAAGATTTGGGAATGTTTTAGGGATTTTATAAATGTGAATGATTTGAGCACATTTAGTGGAATCTATGAATACCCAATAAGAAAATGTTTACTCTAAGACATGGGATAATAGAAAGATACACAGTTCAGCCAAACCATGCAGCCATCTAGGAAAAAATGAGAGAAGTGGGATAAAGGGATTTTGTATGGTTGGTAAGTGATTTTTATAACCATGTGGCCCTACCATGTGAGGTGATTCTTGAGTAAGAGGTCGATGCATGGTTTTCATAACGGTACAACTAACTGTGCATAATACAAAAATTATATCCTGCTCGATATTAGCTCAGAAAACCTTGTTTTCCCCATTTTCTGCCCAAACTCAATATTTCTTCCTCTAAAAGGATGTGGAGTATTTTCCCATCGACTTGAAAGTGATCCAATGGATTTTCTAGGGGCATTGAAGTACTATTCTCTTGGTAAGTCTTCATTTGTGGTATTTTTCCTTATATCTACTCATCTTCCCTCCCTTAGATTCTTTGATATAGTCTTTTTTGGATATAGCTATGGTTTTAGTTTCCAATCATGATAATACATGGTTTTTATGATGGTAGGGAAAGATATATAAGGTGCGGTTTTGATGAATTAACTTGATTTTTTTGAATAATTAATTCTGTTCTTCATTTTTATCATAATTCCCATGGTAGGTGGAATCACTTTCAACTCCTCTTATTAGAAATTAATGGTTTCATTTAAAATTGTTTAAATTGATTGAAATTGATTGTGAAATTGATGTGAAAATCATGGTAGATATCCTTTTTAGTGATTGTTTTTGGATTTATGGAATTGTGGAAGTTGGTTATTGTGCAATGTGCTTTGTTTTTGGATTTTAAAATGATTATTTTAAAATTTGGGTTTGTTTTGATTCACGGGAATTATTTTAAAGAAAGGTTTTCTATAAAATAATTCGTTTGTTGAAATGGATTGAAATGGTTGTTTTGAATTGGTTTTTAGAATAATGGTTGGTGTGTGTTCATGTGCATCGGGAAAGATAAGGGTATGATGATTCCCCCAACATTTCTGGGATTGATATGGGTATGAAATTTCCCAAGTCAAAATGGGATGGATAAGAGTATGAAATTTTCTCCATCATTCAGGGATGGATAAGGGTATGAACTTTCCCCTATCAAAATGGTTCACCAAGTGACGACTTAGTGAAAGGATGACTCACTAATCGAATGTATAGGGAGGTCTTTGATTTTACACATGGTTGGATGTGTGAATATATTAAATTATTTATGCCAAAATGGTTATTTGATAACTGGTTTAAAATATTTTTTTGGATGAATTCCTTTGAAATGGGTTTGGTTTGGAAATTTTTTTTATATGAAAACTTATTTTCTTAGAAATGGTTTGGATTTGATATAAAATATTTTAATTATTTTTTATAAATTATTATATATAAATGTGATACCTTATTCTATCCTAGTGGCGTGAGTGTGGAAGTCATTTGGGGAAATCCTACTGAATTTCATTACTCACCCATGCTTTAAAACTTTGGTTCTTTTAAAGATATCATCTATCAGGATATTGTTAAATGAAAGGTATAACATTTATTTTGTGGTGCTTCATGATACATGGGTTGTATTTTAGAGTTGGATCATGTTGGGAGCTATGGAGTTATATCTTGTAGTCTTTTAGTTTTGTTGGTTTGGTCTTCCATGGTGTACTTTGATGTTAATAGCCTTCCACTGTGGTACTCTCTTATATATTTGTTTTGGATATCAATGTTACTTATTCGAGTTTTTTTACATTTTTATCATTCATCATGTAGTTGTTATTTTTTATGGTGTTTTTGGTTGGGTTGTTTTATTTTTCGAAGAGTAAATCATCACCCAATTGTATTTAATCCATTGGAATTTATTTCTAGCATTTGGAACCATGGGGATGAATCTTAAGGACAATTATCAATTTTACCTCAAATCAATCTAATGAGGAGGTGTGAGATGTTACAAATATATCATCCTAGTTTTAACCATGATTCAATAAAACAATGCCCTTTACGCCCTAGTGTTTAGGTCCTCTTAAAAAATATTTTGTTTTCCTAATGACACTCTATTGAGGTGAAAACCAATTTTCTACCCCTATATTTTTTTTCAAGATCTATGTAAGGAAATTTTAGGAACTACTTATGCCTTGTTTTTTTCATTACAGGATCCATAGTGAAATATGATATCACATATTTTGGACCCATCTATGGGGTTTCCCTAATACCAAAACCTTTTAGTTTATCACAAGTTTTTAGTAAACCTACCCCATGTAATCCAAAATAGTAAAAAGTATCCCCCCAAAAGAATCATTCTATTTGGGAGTGAACCTAGTCTTGGATTGAAGACTTTAAACTGTATAAAATTTATTCCTTGTTTAATTAAGATAAAATAGATGTCATCATCCTAGAATAGTAATTTTAAACTGTATAACACTATATATACCTAGAATGATCTTAAAATTAATAGTGAATCCTAAATTGAATATATTGAATCTCTATCATGAGATACAGATCTATGTAACAACTCTTGGGTAAAGGTTTATTACTTTTTTTTTATCCTAATCTAAGATGAAAATTCCTCTATTTGATAATATCATACTTAAAAAGTGATTAATGAACATTCCCATACATTTATAATTCTCTCCTATAATGAACCCTTTATAAATCCGAGTAATATACCAGTCATACAATGTTTCTCAAATCAAGCATGACTCATGAGAGTTTAGTGTTCCTCATAAATCAATCTAGTTGGAATGAATAAGGTGCACCATATTTAATATTATAGAAATTATGTCTTGGTTAGATAATGTTAAAACACACAAAAAGTCTACCATAAATGACTTCTTGAGGCATTCAAGATGGCCTAACAGTAAGTCCCCTTTTCCTTACACAAAGTTATATCCATATACGATATTTTGGTGTATTGATCAATATTAAGATAAAATGATCCCATGTAAGAAAAATATATTTCTTGATTCCAATTTTTAGGAGATATTTAGTGATGTATGGATCTCCAATAAAAATCCCTACCATAAATTTTTAAGACCTTTCCACATGAAATAAAACATTATGACATAAAATTAAACTACACAACATGATATCCTCACATCAAGTAGATAAACTCCTTAAGTGATTTTTTATTCAGAAATTTTATGTTATATCCATTTTCTATAAGAATATGTTCAATACAAGATAACATAAACTTTAGGGTACTCGAACCCTTTTTTAATATTTCTTTATCTATAAACCTAGTTCATATCATTAATGATTTAATCACCAAACCAATTCCAGGAGTCAAAATACTCCAATTAGAATCCAACAAAATTGAGTGGATCCTCCTGGTTCCCCCTTTCATAATAAAAACGTAATGATGATTTATTGATATCAAAGTGGCCTGCAAAAAATTTATGGTGAATAATAATGCTTCCTTTAAGCCTATGAAATAGCCCTTAGGGGATGTTTTTGTCCTTGAGGAAAGGCCACCCTTAACCCCATGATTATTTTTGATGGTGTGTAACAGGTTTCCACTATTAAAAATGGCCAAACTACTCCCAATAGTCTCTATTTTCCAATAATTTATACATTCATATATTATGATTTAAAAATTTCATAACCCAACTATTCAAGTGGATTCAAATACCCCCGATGTTATGCATTCATGTATCATAACCATTTTCAAAGTAAGATGATGACATCCTATTCTTGTGGCCTTTAAAATTTTGGTGTGAATATCGTATGTATCCTCGAATTTTGTGTTTTGAGATACTCCTCTTGGAAAATACATATTTTATATGTAGTCCTCACCGCATGACCTTAAGCTACATAGAAAATGGTCCAAACCTTTTGACCATAAACTAAATTCCCCCAAATTTTTGGTGCAGTTTATATTAGAAATGGGTACCTTGTTCACATCATGTTTTCACTTTACTTTAGTAAAGATATTGATTGAAAAATTTGATAAAATATATATACACTTAAACTAGAATAATATGTGGTCAAATCTATCTGAACATAAATTTCACCTAAAATGGTCCAACATTCATAGTCTTAAACCACCCCACATGAAGGGACATTGTACTTGCTAGTTTAAAAACCCACAAAGGGAATCTTAGGAAAAAGTTTTTTTATCTAACTAATAATTCACATTGCATCACTTAGGACATATTATAAGAATTACAGAAAAAGAAAAGGATCAAAACATATCTGGTTGAAAACCCACAAAGGGAGGTCTAAGAAAAAGTTGAGTTCCTTCTTGCTAAGCCTTCCCATCAATGGATTAGGAAAATGTTAGGGAAACAAAAAAAGGATATAAATATCATAGGGAACACCATTATTACCTAAACAATATTGATATATTATCTATAACTCCAAAGACCATAGAAATTTTCAGGGCACTATTATTTACAAGGGTATATTGTCCTTGTTTCATGACATAAAACTAGATGACACAAGTTTCATCCTCTATGACCTCTAAACTACTTTGAGTGGTGTACATTTTTTTTACAAAATATTACTAAATGAAAGCTATATATGTGTATGATATCATAAAAAATTGGTTCCATATCAATAATTGTAACACCACAAGATTTTATGTTATGTCTATTGTTAAATTTAATCTTTTCGATAGTTTAAGTTTCATGCAACACCGATCTTAAACGAACCACGATATACTATTAATAATATTATTTAAAATGATTTTTTCTGTAATATGTTAAATTTATGGTTATAAATAGGATAAAATAAATTAGGAAAATATATTATTTAATTATTTGGTTACCAAATAATTACAAGTAAATATAAAAACCAATTTTATATAATGATTTTTTTATAAAAACCATTTAAATGCCTACAAGAGTGTTTTATACTATTAAAATAAAAAAACCAAAAATTTTGTATTATAATATTGAAATATATATTATATATTCAATAGAATGTTTAATATTCATCCTATGAATTTTCTAGATAATATATAATAACAATTCTAATTTTATACCTAAAAGAAGTATTTTTCCCAAAAGGCAGTTTTGCCGCCTTTTGATGACATGCTTGTTTTAAATATATTTTTTTGAAACTTTTATAAATTATATTTTACAAATAAAATTATTATTTGAAATAGAAATATCAAAATTTAGTTTTATTTAATTTTTGATATTTTTTCTGATTATTTTCATGTTTTATTGAATAGTTAAAAGATAATGTATTTTAATTGAAAAATACTTTTTTGTCTGATTTATTTAAATTGTTAGATTATATTTTATACTAGTTTTAAATTAAAATTATATAAATATTTTATTATTTAATATAAGTAATTTCATTTGAATAAATTTCACATTGAATTTCTATATAAAAAAATTTCAATCTTTTGGACATTTCTACTTAAAAAACCCGTTTTCTCAATCCGTCAATGAGATTAATATTTAATTAATTTCTAACATTTTTTTATTTTTAATTTTTAAAAATGGATACCATATTTGGAATCCTAATTTAAAAATTTAGTAAATAGGTCCTTTTTATTTTTCGACAAAAATATGAATAATAACTCTTGTAATTTTTATTTCCACGGTTAGGAGTAAATCAGGAAATGAAGGGTAAAGATAATATTATAAATATAAGAAAATGACCATAAAACTTTACCCAATTTTTTTGAATTAATATATTTTGTCCCTATTCACTAAAGGATCAGTTATGTGACTATTTATGTCAATTTGGATGAAAATATAACCTATATAGTATTTTATTCAAAGGAAAGTCAAATATGTCATAGTCATGTTTTTAATAAGTATAACATTTATTATATGGTGTTATCATGAAGCTATCTTCGAATATAAATAGTATTTAGAAATATAAAACGTTTATATTATTCATGCTAATTCATTTTTACATTTTAGTGAACAAATAATTAATATAATGTCTAGTAGAATAATGATGTATTGATTGTTTAATTAGTATAAATATAAAATAAATGATATCAAAATATTAAATTAAATATCATTTTACATAATTATTTTTATTTGAAACTTTTATGGATTCATTTGACATATTATTTATTAATTAAAGTTTTTGGTAATAAGTTTTCTCGTGTATTTATATTTTTTAAAAGTCAAACTAATTAATACTGTCAAAATTGATATTAATGGTATTTTTAAATAAATAATATTTTATTAAATAATATAAAATTTATAAAAATCTAATTTTTTTTCCAAATTACTGAAAATAGGTTTAATATTTCATCAATGATCTATTTATGGTTATTTTATAATTTTATAGTGACTATATTTACTTATAAATAGTATAAAACCAAGTTATCACAGTAAGAGTTAAATGGTTTAAATAAGGGTTTGAACCAAAAGATATGGGTAAAAATTTGACCTAAACTTATATAATTTTTTTATTTGATGATTTAGACTCATAAATATGTTATATTACTAATAACTCACCTTGGATCCATTTTTAGTTTAAAATTAATTTATTTTAATTTAATATTTTAAGATTATATAAAAGTGACCCACACCTCAATTATAAAAGAGAACCTCCTCCCTCACTTCTTCACAAAACCTTGAGACTTATAAATAATTAAAAAAACCTAAAAATTTATCCTACAAATATCCTTATACTAGTTATGGAGTCTCTTTTCATTCCAAAATACCTACCTTAGGTCCCTTAAGAGAAGTTATAAAGAAAGCCCACTGAATAAGAGGTAATCATTTTTACCAATTCATCCAAGTTCATTTCTTATTATACTTCATATTAATGTATTGTTTAAATAATAAAGTAATAAATACAATATTATATATATTACGAGATGTTATTATGAGTACGAGACAACAATATTTCATCTTTTATCTATCATATAAAAAATGGAAACATTACGCGTGCATACATACGAATTACCTTCTCCATGTTGTGGTGTAATATGTTATTCATCACCAATTACTTATATAGGTATAATTATGTAAATAATGGATATATATGATAATTATGACATTATATTTATTTTTTATAATTAACATACCATCCAAATCTAAACAATTTCCCTAATAAGCGAATGATAGCATCACTTGTGCGTACATACAGTATACCATCTCCACGACGTGATGTGATTTATTTTCCAAATCCAAACTTCAAGAATAGATATAAAAATATATTTAATGATTAAATATTATATTTATAACATTAATATTATTATCTAGATTTTTTATCTATATCCTATACAAAATAACCAAAACATTCATGACAAAACATGTATTGGAAAATAAAGCGGTTAACACTTGATACAAGGGTCATAACGAAATATTTGTATCAAATGGGTCATAAAATAAAATAACAAGATCATATATGATATAATAAATATAAATAAGTTTATTATATAAGTTGATAACATGCTTAAAAACATTAAAGAGTATGTAAAATCACATTATACTAGAGGAATCATAAGGTAAGGGACTTCGTCTCAATCTCCTTTCATTAAGGCATAATATGATATTATACACCCACATTCTTTTATGAGGTGTATATATATAACCTTTTAATTATTATGTTATTAATTTATTTTTTATAGTTTTATTTAATGTTTTGTTAAATTTTATTCTTCCACGGGGAATTATTATTTAAATGATCAAAGTTGTATGAGACACCTTGAATGTATAAAGATTTAATTATCACATCTTTTTCTCCATGCCCATGTTTTATAAAAATGTATTCAAAAATGTATTTATTTTTCTCTAATGATTTTTTAAATTAATTTTTACATTTTTTTATTTACAATCTTTTTTAAAAAAAGTAATCTTCCTATCATTTTCCAAAACAATGTAATTTATGACTTTTCATACAAAAGTGTAAAAATAATATTTTTACTTAAATTACATGAGAGTATTTTCACAACTTCATGAAGCCTTAATGTTTTGAAGATTAATTAACAAGTTTATGGAGTTATTACCAAATTTTTTTTTTCATTTATAATTGTGTGACTTTTTAAAAAACAATTTTAAGTAAAAAGGGTATTTCTGTTAAAAAATTAAAAATATTTTATTAGAGCATTTTCATCAATGTAAACATCCTCTATTAAATTTTATGTGAAATTGAGGTTGATATATTATGATATAATTTACTATATTTCATTAAATGGTTTATGATTCAGTTTGACTATGGATGTTCTATTTTGATACCACTCATAGTTTATGGTTAAAATATTAACATTTTATATTCTAGTTTTTAATAAGACTGTTTGTGATTATTATTTTTCACCGTTTTTTAAGTGGAATTATGTAAAGACCTGGAAATTCCATGGGTTGTTTTTAAATACATGGAAATTTTACGAGTCCGCAGTTTCTGACGACACTTGATTCTGAGGCCCGGTGTGCCTGGAATCAATTTCTGAAGTTTTGTTCGGTATGTTCAGTAAACGTATGTGCATGATTTTATATCTTTTGAAGCGATTCTCGGAATTGAAATCTGAGGGCACCGTTGAACTCACAACGCCAATATTCTCTTAAGGTGACCTTTTCCACAGTAGCATTTTATCGAGATTGGGAGTTAATTATTGGGTTTTCTAAAAAAAATTAAATACAAATATGTGGGACATATTTTTATTTGAAAGGTAGTTAAAACCTCCAAAGGGAGGTTGGTGGTGGGAACCACCACACCCTAACCCCCTTGGGAAGATTTTATAGGGTGGGGACCACTCGAACCCTTTAACTCCTCTAAACCTCCCTTTAAAGCCCTTGAGATCTCCATTAATAGGGGAAAATGTTGGTCTTCCCCTTAATGGATCCCACACAAATTAATTAATGATTTAATTAATTAATTTGAGTGATTTGAATTATTTTGAATTCATTATGTCAATATTGAAATAAGAGATGATAATCTTTTATTTTGGTTGGGCAAAATCCTTTGAGAACTTTGTAGAACTCTTGGAAGAACATCATCCTCTCAATGAAGAACTCTCCTCATCTCCGAAGAACGATGGTACTTTCTTCGATCTTCATCAAAGCCACAAGAGAAGGAGCCACCGTGAGGAACATCGATGACGTTTCGTCCTCAGACGTTTCTCGACGTCAACGAATCGACGTACGCCCTCTTTCCACGACTTCGACGATGTACTTCGAATCGAGGTAGGGGGAAATTTGATTATTTTTTAGGTATAAGTTAAACTCTCTTTTCCTCATCATGTCTTTTGTTCTTGATGCCGAATGTTAACAACATAACGAGGAGGGCTCAGAACGCATGAACACGGTCCGAACCTCCCCCATTGTTGTTTTTCTCATTGTGTTGACGACAGAGGCGGATCACGGAAGAGGCCGGCGGTGCAAGGGCCTCCGTCGCACCACACAAAGAAAATCCACGTCCAAGCGGGCTGCGACGGAGGTAGAATGGCGTGGTGCCGTCGCACTGCACCGGAGAAGGGCCGTGGCCAGGGAAGGCCACGACGAAAGAAGAACGGTGCCGTCGCGCCGTGCCGACGATGTGGATTTACGGCCGGGCAGGGCCGTGGTGGTGGGCACGGCACCGGCGCGCCGCGCCGATGATGGGGAGCGGCTGGGCCGAGCGGCCAGCCTGGGGATACGGGAACCCATCGGGTCCCGCATGGGTGGGACGGGTGCCACTGGGCACCGGTTCGGTTCTACCCAAACAGATGGGGGGATACTCAGAGCTAGACTTGGTGGGACATACCACAGGGACGAGTTGTTCGAGTTCTGTAACTACCCTTCAGGTAGGATTTCCTGGTGGACGATCCAGAAGCTGTTTTCTTTTTTACTTGTACTTGTTGTTCATTTGGTTTTGTATACTGGCCCACTTACTTTCAGCACACTTTTCCTTTTTATTTTAGTACTTTCTGCTTCTACTAATTGTGTTCAGACTCTGTGAGTTACAGGTTAAAAGGAAATGACTTCCCTTTTTATTAGGGATTCAACTTTGGTGCTAGTCGCCAGCCCCTGGCCTATGGAAGGCGGGCTTGGGGTAGTCACAACATGGGCCCCGAGGACGGGTCGTGAGAAATTGGTATCAGAGGAGTCAGTTCTACTGCAGAACTTGTACTATGATTCTTTTAACAACAATAGTGTTAAGTGCTTTGGGTGTGGTTATCAGTTTTGGGAAGCCGGTGTTGGTGCGGCGGCCGACATATCCATACACTAGGACTCAGACCTCTGGTATCCGACTCAGTGCACAAAAACACTGATTGTGTGTGTGTTTCCTTTGAAAATGTTTTCTTCATGATTACATTTTTTCAGATCACAAAGTATAAATTTTAAACCATGGAACACCTGTTTCTTTTTAGGATGGCCCCATGAAGGTAGCCAGCTAGGGTTCCGAGTTGCAAACAAGATGGTAGCCCACCGAGCGATGAGGCCTCGGTGCAGGGCCCCATCGCAGTGGAGGTACTAGCGGTACCACTACCCGCTGGGCCACCGATACCACCAGCTCCAGCAACAAAGAGTGCACACCGTCTGAGTGCATTGCAAAAGTTCCAGCACCATAGGCCACCCAGGTTCTGGGGAGAGATGGACCCACAGGCAGCTGAGGATTGTCTGGAGGCTATCGTGAGAGTTTTCAGATTGGTAGGGACACCATCCGACCTCATGGTGATCCTTACCGCGAGTCTCCTGCATGCAACAACAGGCAGAGGGTAGAGCCTGATGCTTCAGTTGCATGATGAGACATTTTTACTCTGGATAGACCTCTAGAGTCTCTTCCTCTTAGAGTTTGTTCCAGCCACCCTTCATGCGGTGCAGATTCAGGAGTTACTTAATCTGCAGTAGGGAAGCATGAAAGTAACTCAGTACTCAATGAGGTTCATCGACCTCTCGCGCTACTCCACAAATATGGTATAGGACCCATTCTTCAGGGCCCGGACCTTCGAGTAGGGACTCATTCATGAGATCAGGGCTTCGATGATCCCCCTCTGCATCTTGACTTAGGATGGGGTGCTGGAGAGAGCCCTTCTAGTGGAGAGTTTTCTCGCTGAGTAGTCACCAGCCACGAGACCCACCAAAAGGCGACACGTAGCAGATTCTTCTACTGCTGGCAGTATATAGATGTCACAGAGGTCCAAGAGGACCATACCATCAGGTTGGTGACCCTAGGATATATGTTCGGTTGTGCGGGGCAAACGAGACAAAGCCAGCTATACGAGGAGCAGGCAGTACTATGCATGCGGTGGGCAGGGCCACATGGCTTTTGACCGCCCGACCCGCCATGTAGATGAGCATCAGATAGTAGAGAGACTTCCCAGGAAGAGGTAGAGGTTCGACTGTGGTGGTCCACCGAGAGCAGGCAGACATGGAAGAGGAGCTGGTCGAGCAGCGAGTGGTGGACGCCATTTCGAGGCCCTACCACCACCACCACCAGGAGGTCCACCCCAACCATAGGGAGCTGGTGAACAGAGGCGAGCTCAGATCCATGCAGTCTAGGCCTATGACCACAACACACCTGAGATGATTTGAGGTACTATTTTTGTCTACTCCACCCTTGCTATAGTAATTATAGACATAGGTGTGAGTCATTATTTTATTTCCACTGCCCTCGTTTGGAGCTCGGAGATTTTGAAGGAGCCGTTGGTTAGATCCTTACAACTAGAGACTCTTAAGGGAGCATAGTCGACGATTAGGCACTGGTGCCGACAGTGTGAGCTTACTTTAGAAGGTGAGAGCTTCGGCTGAGATCTCCTCGTAGTGGCGTCGAGGCCTTACGACGTCATCTTGGATATGGACTGGTTATCCATAGTTCATGCTCAGATTGAATGTATTAGGCGCAAAGTGCAGTGTATCCGCACAGATGGTACCAGGTTCACCTTCACTGGTGAGAAGGGAGTCTTTGCAGCACAGAATGGACTTACATAGAGGAGGGGGCAACCAATCACACATCAGTTGGATAGTGTCATCCTCGGAGCATTTGATGTGCGGAGTCCGAGTTTTCCTATTGTGGTGGATCGGTACGCGGATGTTTTTCCTGAAGACATTCCAGGACTAACTCCTCACAGAGAAGTAGACTTATACATTGACCTGTACCCCGAGAATACACCAATATCTACTCCACTATATCATATGGCTCCCACCGAGCTTCGTGAGCTGCAGGTACAACTAGAGGATTTGTAAGGGAAGGGATTCATCAACCCTAGTGTTTCACCCTGGGCATCTCCAATTTTGTTCGCCAAGAAGGTGGATGGGATCTTGCGAATATGTGTTGACTACTTTCACCTGAATCATGTGACCGTGAAGAACAAGTACCCACTTCCGAGGATTGACGACCTTAGTGATCATCTCAAGGGAGCATGATGGTTATCAAAGATAGACCTTAGGTCAGGCTATCACCAACTCATATTTTGAGACCAGGATGTACAGAAGACAATCTTCAGGTGTCGGTATAGCCACTATGAGTTTTTGGTTATTCCTTTCAGCGTAACCAATTCTCCAGTAGTGTTCATGGGTCTCATGAATAGGATCTTCCAGCCATACCTCGATCACTTTTTCGTAGTCTTCATCGACGACATACTAATCTACTCGACTACTAAAGAAGAGCATGCCTACCATTTTCGGGTAGTACTGGATACACTCTGAGAGCACTGGCTTTATGGTAAGCTCTCGAAGTGCCAGTTCTGGATTCGAGAAGTTCACTTCTTTGGATACGTCATCTCGGAGGCAGGAGTTGCAGTGGATATAACAAAGATCGAGGAAGTACTTACTTGGGAGCCACCCATGTGTGTGACGGAGGTACAATGTTTTCTGGGACTCTCTGGGTACTATCGAAGATTTGTTCCAGATTTCCCAAGAGTGGTAGCACCCTTTTCTGCATTGACGAAGAAGGGGATACCCTTCGTGTGGTCAGAGAGATTCCAGCAGAGCTTTCATGAGCTGAGGAAGAGGTTGACTAGTGCACCCATCTCGAGGCTTCCGGAGGAGGGCGTTGGGTACGTAGTTTACTGCGACACATCAGGGACCGGAAACAGGTGTGTCTTGATGAAGGATCGAGCAGTGATCGCGTATGGTTCTCTGGAGTTGAGACAGCACGAGCAGAACTACGCTACCCATAACCTGGAGTTAGCAGAAGTGGTATTTGCCTTAATGATGTGGCATCACTATTTGAGGGGCGAACGTTTTACAGTCTACTCTGACTACTAGAGTCTCAGGTATATATTATCTCAGAAGGACCTGAACCTGAGACAGTGATGATGACTCGAGTTCCTCCAGTAATATGACTTTGAGAAAGTCTATACTCCTGGGAAGGGGAAATTTGTAGCCGATGCTCTCAGCAGGAGATCAGGAATTCAGATGCTAGGAGAGGCGACATAGCATCTGACCGCGTTGTAGATATCCTTTGTGGATAGAGATGGAGAAGCCTTTCTACAGTCTCTCACAGTCACTCCTAAAATTATTCAGCAATTCAGGGAGGCACAACGTGATGATGTTGATTGTGATACGCGACGTGCTCAGATATCCTCAGGGCAGGCACTAGATTGATTTTCTGAAGGTGGAGAGCACATCATTCTCTTCATAGGACGGACCATGGTACTAGTTTCACTTTAGGAGGAATTGTGGAGGGAGTTCCACAATTTCCCTATGGTGATACATCCAGGAGTAGCGAAGATGTATCAGGACCTCCGATGATAGCACTGGGGGCCAAGTATGAAGAAGGCAGTAGTAGATTTTGTCTCACGATGCCTCACTTATCAGCAAGTGAAGGCAGAACAACAGGAAGCTAGAAAGATTAGTTCAGACCTTAGAGGTCCCAGAGAGGAAGTGGGATGGGATATCCATGGATTTCGTGATGGGACTTCTACGTACTTCCAAAGGACACGACTCTATCTAGGCGATTGTAGACCGACTCACCAAGTCGGCCTACTTCCTACCGATCAGTGAGCAGAGCTCAATAGAGAGCTTGGAACACCTCTACGTATAGGAGATCATACCGCTTCATGGTGTTTCACCAACGATCATATCCTATCGATATGCTCATTTCAATTCCTGGATATTGAAGGGGTTGCAGGAGGATTTCGGGATGCAAATTCACTTGAGTACCGCCTTCCATCCTCAGACGGATGGACAGAATGAGAGGACCATTCAGACACTCGAGGACATGCTCCGTGTATGCATCCTAGACTTTGGTCGTAGTTGGGAGGATCACTTACCCTTGGTAGAGTTTGGGTATAACAACAGCTACCACTCCACCATCAGGATGGCACCTTATGAGGCACTGTACGACTGACCTTACAGATCACCTCTATGCTGGACAAACCCAGGGGATTCAGAACTTGTTGGAATAGAGATGGTGTAGGCTACGCCAGAGAAGGTGAAGATCATCCAGGAGCGGATGAAGACTGCACAGAGCAGGCAGAAGTCCTTTGCTGATAGGAGACAGAGACCACTGGAGTTCGAGGATGGCAACCACGTCTTCCTATGGGTCTCACCTTGATGAGGTCTATGGAGATTTGGCCGAGGCGGAAAGTTATCTCCACGATTCATCGGACCTTTACAGGTCCTCAACAGAGTAGGCGTGGTGGCTTATCGCTTGGCTCTTCCACCTCAGTTGCACCGGGTGCATGACGTCTTCCACATATCTCAACTGAGAAGATATGTGCATGACCTGTCCCACATCATCGACCACGAGGATCTGGACATCGATGACGGGGCGACATTCACAGAGCTTCCAGTGGAGATTGAGGATCGACAGGAGCAGGTCCTGCGTGGATGGTCGATTCATATGGTGCATGTTTGCTGGCAGCATGTGATCCTCCAGGAGATCACATTGGAGCGGGAAGCTCATATGCGTGCTCAGTACCCCCATTTGTTTCTTTAGTGTGAGTTGTAGCTTACTGGGATATAAATCCCTGAGGTGAGGAGAATGTAAAGACCCAGAAATTCTGTTGAATTTTTTTTAAATACATGGAAATTTTACGAGTCCGCAGTTTATGGAGGCACTTGATTCCGAGGCCCGGTGTGCTCGAAATCAAATTCTGATGTTTTGTTCGGTATGTTTAGTAAACTCACGTGCTAGATTTTATATATTTTGAATCGGTTCTCAGAATTGAAATCCTAGGGCACCGTTGAACTCACAATGCCTGTATTCGCTTAAGGAGACCTTTACTGCAGTTGCGTTTTATCGAGATTGGGAGTTAATTATTGGGGTTTCTAAATAAAAATTAAATAAAAATATTTGTGACATATTTTTATTTGAAAGTTAGTTTAAACCTCCAAAGGAAGGTTAGAGGTGAGACCCACCACACCATAACCACCCTTGGGAGGATGTTATAGGGTGGGGCCCACAAGAACCCTTTAACTATTATAACCCCCCTTTAAACCCCTTGAGCTCCCCATTAATAGGGGAAACACTTGGTCTTCCCCTTAATGGTTCCAACACAAATTAATTAATAACTTAATTAATTAATTTAAGTGATTTCAATACTTTTGAATTCATTATTTCAACATTAAAATAAGAGATGATAATATTTTATTTTGGTTGGGCATAATCTTTTGAGAGCTTTGTAGAACTGTTGGAAGAACATCATCCTCTCGATGAAGAATGCTCCTCATCTCTGAAGAACGACAGTCCTGTCTTCGATATTTCTCGAAGCCACAAGAGAAGGAGCCTCCGTGAGGAACGTTGACGACGCTTCGTCCTCAGACATTTCCCAACTTCAACGAATCGACATCCACCCTCTTTCCACGACTTCGACGACGTACTTAGAATCGAAGTAGGGGGAAATTAGATTATTTTTTATGTATGAGTTATACTCTCCTTTACTCATCATATGTTGTGATCTTGATTCCGAATGTTAAAAACATAACGAGGAGGTCTTAGACCACACAAACACGGTCTGAACCTCCCCCCTTGTTGTTGTTCTCATTGTGTTGACGACATAGGTGGATCACGGAAGAGGCCGGTGGCACAAGGGCCGCCGTCTCACCATGCAAAGAAAAGATGCAACCAAGCGGGCCGTGGTGGAGCCGGAAGGGCGTGGTGTCGTCACACCCTGCCGGAGAAGGGCCGCGGCCAGGGCAGGTCACGGTGGAGGAAGCACGACGACATCGCGCCGTGCTGGTGATGCGGAACCGCGGCCGGGCTGAGCTGCAGTGGTGGGCGTGACACTGTCGTGCCGTGCCGGTGAATGGGAGCGGCAGGCTGGAGCGGCCTACCGGGAGGTGCGGGACCCCGTCGGGTCTCACGTGGGCGGAACCGGTGCCACCAGGCACCAGTTCGGTTCTACCTGAACGACTAAGTGGTTCGAGTGCCAGGGGGTGCGCGCCTCTCCCCCTGGCATGGCCAGGCTGGGCCACCTTCAGTCGGGCCACCCTCAGCCGAGCCGCCACACTCCGGGCCACCCACGTCTAGGCCACCCTCGGCCGTGCTGCCCCCGAGCTGGGACACCCTCGACCGGGCCTCCCCTTGGCCAGGCCGCCCTCGGGCTGGGCCGCCCGTCGGGAGGGGCCGTCTCTTCAGACCGGGCCGTCCCCTCGGCTCGGGACGCTTCCTCAGACCGGGTCGGACCTGCGGTCTGGGTCAGACCCCGTTTCATACCGGGTCGGGCCGGGTCAATCCGATTGGGTCAGACGAGACCCAAACCCAGTTTGGCCATTTACACCTTTTAGCCCGCATCTAGGGCTACGAGTATCTGATTGACGTACCTCCTGCGGAGATGTAATTCTTGGAGTGAGATGATAATTTTGGCATACCCCCCTTTAGGTTTAGATGTAGTCAGGGTACGGTTGGGTTGGTTTGAGCCTAAAAACCAACCGGGCCACCGGAACAAAAATGCCAACAACTCTCAGACTGGGCATCCGATTGACGCGCCATCTGTCGCGTTGGGTTCCCTTTGATTAGATGGAACTACAAGATACATAAACTCAGGACTTCGTGATTATTTATGTATCAACACTTGGCTCGAGGAGTGGACACTCCCAGAATCGAGCATGTTGTGTGTAGAAACCCTAGGGCTGGCTGCGACTGAGATGAAAGTATCCTCCGTGGGTTCGACTGCGACGATACTATACCAGAATCCTCAGTGGGTTTGAAAATGATGAATACTATACCGGGATCCTCCGTGGGTCTAAAAGTTTTGAATTTTGTTCTTGTATCCTGTGTGGGTCCGATAGAATAGCTGGTCCTGTATCCTGTGTGGGTCCGATAGAATAGCTAGTCCTGTATCCTGTGTGGGTCCGATAGCTTAGCTGGTCCTATATCTTGTTTGGGTCCAATAACTTAGCTGGTCCTGTACCCTATGTGGGTCCTACAGCTTAGATGAATCAGTGACTACATCTGATCATCTCTATTACTCTACAAAAGATGTATACCTATGTGAATTGAGTCTTTACTTTTAGTCGATTTCATCTAAATGATTGACTTTACTTCCTTCGTGGAATGAGTTATGCATGGGCTCGAGATTTGGAGCCGGACTGTGTCTGGTCACTTAAATATATTTATGGTCATATACCTAAGTAGGGTTGGTTGATACTTCGTGATTTCATCTTTCTATTGTGGTTTATCCTTTGTGGATTCTAGGAGACCTTCGGGGCTCTCGGGGTCCCCTACTAAGTATTGTTATACTTACCCCTACACCACCTTCACGTGCCCCTTGTTGTGTTCTATGCAGACGACGGTCACCAGTGATCGAGGATGAGGGTGACAGACGGGAGGCTTCTCGAAGTTAGACTAGACGGGACGTACCGTAGGGACAAGTTGTTCGAGTTCTGTACCTACCCTTCAGGTAGGGTTTCCCGGTCGATGATCCAGGAGCTGTTTTCCTTTTTTACTTGTACTTGTTGTTAATTTAGGGTTTTATACTGGCCCACTTACTTTCAGCACACTTTTCCTTTCTATTTTAGTACTTTCTGCTTCTACTACATGTGTTCAGACTTCGTGAGTTACAGGTTAAAAGGCAATGCCTTCCCTTTTTTTAGGGATTCGCCTTTGGTGTTAGTTGCCAGCCTTTGGCCTATGGAAGGCGGGCTTGGGGTAGTCACTGGATGGGTCCCGAGGATGGGTCGTGAAAAATTCATTGGAATTAGTAATTATTTGGTGGGGCCTAGTATATCCCCTCAATTAATTGGTAGGTATCAAGAGAAAAACTAGTTTGAGTTTTGGATAATGACTTACCTGATTATGTATGCTATCTAGGCTGAGGCCTTGGAAAAATATTTATAATGTCTTGAATTATGAGTTCCCTCTTTATTAAATTAGTTATTGAAAATAAATGTGAGTATTTGATTAGTATAATATCCATGGTTAAGTATTTTTCTCATGTGATTATGTATATGATGTTATTTGATCAGATTTTATTTCTTCCATTTTATGCTCAAGATTATGTTTTAATGGCATGTGTTATTATTTATTCACCTATCCTTTTTATTTAGGTTTATTTATAATAGATTCAAATATTTTTTTATCCTTACTAATCATTTAATCTCACCCCTTTCTTATGTTTTATTTTTCACTAGGATACAAATAGGTTTTTTGAGTTTGACATGTAGAGTTACACTAAGTAGATTAATGGAATGAAGAAAATTATTTAAGTATTTTATGTTTTATATTGTAACATGGACTTGAATTATATATCTAGTTTACTAAGACTAATAAAATATTCGGTCCTTCGGGATGAAATCACTTGCATATTATAAAAAAGTGATAAAGTACGGCACTGACTATGGGATATTGGGTTCGGGTTCATTACAATTAGTATCATATAAAGTTTAGTGGAAACCTTGGGAACTAGATTCAGGAAAAAATAGACTGGTGAGTGAAACCCTGGGATAAAATTTGGTAATATATCAAAATAAATTTATCTTAAGATTTATAGATTATTTATACTGAAAATTTTAATTTAGGTTATGTGATTCACTAGTTCTTAGATTATAAAATATTTTTCATAATTTCATGATCTAATATAGTGTATTCCATCCTTTAAAAATGAACCCTAGCAGAAGGAATGAGAACCACATAAATGCACATAATATAAAGAATACTAATGACCAATTATTTGATGGGTTTAGGCCTATATTTAGAAGGTAACTAGTCTCCCAAACATTATCATTATATGATGACATAGTATAATGTGATAATGAGAACAAGAAAGAATTATCTACATATTATGGATCTGTAAGTATGTGAACCAGATTACAACTAGTAAAAATATGGATAAAGTAAATAAGGGAAAGAAGGATTTTCCCACATGTGATAATTTTGTGAAGAAACACCATTGTACTTTCCTGAAGGGAGTGAGATTTTGTTATAAGTGTGTAGAGAAAGGTCACCAGGCTCATGATTGTAAGGTAAAGAAAGAATCTATAAATGTGTAATGTTTAAACTAAATGGAGATGAGGCAATACACAAATGAGTGTCCCAAACATAAATAAAATATAACTTAGAAAGGGTAAAGGGATCAAGGTCAAGCTTATGCTATTAGTACAATATAAGTGGAATAATTAATTTATTTGTGTTTTTGGATTTAATAATTATGTTATTATATTCTGGTTATAAGAATCATGATATATATAAAGATTTTACTTATTTACTTATTCTATAAGGATTTAGAAGAATACATGTTATCATTTAGGTTTTTAAGGTGCAAAAATATCTGGTACGTGAAAATAAGAGCTACATTACATTTTTTAGGAACCATATGTTATGATTGATTTTGGATTTTAGTGACCTTTTTGGATAATGAATTTGGGCAGAAGTATTTTGTACGAGTATTATGGTTGGAATGGATTGAGTTGAACATGGGATATTATTTGAGGTTAATGTATGATTTATTATATTGGGGAATTTTTAATAACCATTTTGGATTTGATAAATATTTATGGGTCGAAGGAAATACTTATGGATATATTGATAAAGGTACTTCAAGCTTAAAATTTATCTTGAATATTCATCTCTTGGTTTAAGAAATGAAGTGGAAACAGATCGAATCCCAAACAAAGAATAAACTTATGAAATGGAAAAAAAATCAAGTAAGTTTTCTTCTGTTCTTATCTAGATTGAAAAATAATACCTCAATTATAATAAAGGAACTTGGAATGAAAAATTATATTCATTTAATTTTTCTTTTGATAAATCTAAGTCCACTTTAATCCATAAAACATTTTTGGTTTTATGATGGTAGAATTTCAGATGAACATGTTCTCTACCACTCTCCAACAGAACTTGATAGATAGGTTTCTATAATATGTCCATGTTTTCATACATGGAACCCTATTATGTGGTATCTCAGGTGACTTACATACCTCCCTTTATTTCTTTTAAAGTTGATGTTTTATCGACCCTTGTTCTGATGTGGGATTTCAAAAAAGGTATTTTGAATATTCAAACCTTAGTTACTGAAACAAAATTCAAAAATTGAAAGGATGAAATTTATTGAAGGAGGGGATAATATAACACACCAATATTTTATGGCATGTATCTTTTTAAATTTAACAACTTTGAAAACTTATATTTCACGCAACACCAAGCTTAAACGAATCACAATATATTATTAATATTATTATTTAAAATGAAATTATGTCAAATTTGTAAAATTGGTTTTTATGAAAAATATTAACTAAATTATAAAAATATATTATTGAATTAATTTTTTACCAATTAATTATAAATAAATATAAAAACCAATTTTATATAAAGAAAATGTTTTTATAAAAACTATTCAAATGCACACAAGTGTGTTTTGTTCCAGTAAAATAAAAAAACCACATTTTTTGGATTATATTAATGAAATATATAAATAATATATTAAAAATATTTTCTAACATTTATTCTATGTGTTTTATAGACAATATAAAAGAACAAATCCAAATTTATGCATAAAAGAAGTTTTTTCATAAACAGGCAGTTTTGCCACCTTTTGAGGGAACACTTGTTTTAAATTTTTTTTGACACTTTTATAAATTATATTTGAAATAATAGACTTATTATTTGAAATATTAATATCAAAATTTAATTTGGTTGAATGTTTTCTATTTTTCTGATAATTTTCATGTGTTTAACAGATTGTGAAAAAATACTGTATTTTAATTGAAAACGTTTTTTTCCATATGATTTGTTCATTTTGTTAGATTTAAATTTATACTCGTTTTAAAGTATAATTAGATCAAAATTTTATCAGATAATCCAATTAAGTTCATTTCAACAAATTTCACACTGAATTTGGACATAAAAACCTTTTAATCTTTTGAATGATTTTACTTTAAAACCCCATTTTCTCGATCCGTCAATGAGAGTAATTTTTAATTAATTTCTATAAATTCTATATTTTGAATCTTGAGAAATGGATTCCATATTTGGAATCATAATTTCCAATTTTTTTAAATAGGTACCTTTTATTTTTGAATAAAATATGAATAGTAACTTTAGTAATTTTTATTACTATTGTTAAGGGTAAATTAGTTAATTAAGGGTAAAAATAATATTATAAATATTGGAAAATGACACTAACACGTCCCAAAATTTTATTTTATGAGTCTTTTTCGTCACTAATCATTAATGTTTCGGTTGTGTTACCATTTTTGGACATTTTTAAGAGAATATAACCTATACAATATTCTATTTAAAGGATAGTCAAATTTATCATACTTAGGTTTTTAATAAGTATAAAATTTATTATATGGTGTTATACATAAGATATATTCAAATATAAATATTATTTATAAAGGTAAAATTTTTATCTTAATAATTATAATTTATTTTATTTTTTATGAAATAAATAATTAACATAAAGGCTTGCACAATGATGTTGCAGTAATTGTTTAATTAATGGAAATATTAAACAAATGATATTAAAAATATTAAAATAAAACTTATTTGAAATAATTAATGTTATAAAAGAATTTGATAGATGAAATTTAAATATTATTTATTCATTAATGTTTTTTTGAAGTTATATTTTGTTTTGAAATTATTTAAAAGTCAAACTAATGAAAAGTGTCAAAATTGACATTAATGATATTTTAAAATAAATAATATTTTATTAAATGATATAAAATTCATAAAAATATAATATTAGTCCAAATTATTGTAATAAGTTTTAAAATATCATAAATGATCCATTTTTGAATCGTTTTTCTGTTTATAGTAAATATATTAACCCTTAAATAGTAGAATGCCATGTTGTCACGGTAAGAGTTAAAGGGTTTAAATAAGGGTTAAAACCAAAATATAAGGGTAATAATATAACCTAAACTTGTATAAAATTTATTTAATTAGATTATTTAGACTCTTATTTATATTATATTATAAATAACTCACTTTTATTCCATTTTAAATTGAAAATTCATTTATATTAATTTAATATTTTTAGAGTTTTCAAAAGTTCCCCTGAACTCAATTATAAAATAGAATATCCTACCTCACTTATTCACACCACTTTTATCTTTATGGATCAAGAAAAACCTACCCATTTATCTTAAAAAAACCTTATGAAAGTTTTGGACGTTATAGTTCTTCCAAAATACCTATCCTAGGTTCCTTAATAGAAGTTTTAAAGGAAGCCCGCCAAAGAAGAGGTAATCATTTTTACCAATTCATATAAGTTCCTTTATTATTATACTTACTCTTCGTGTTTTTTAATGATAAATTAATAAATACTATATAATATATATTTTTAAATGTTATTATGATTAAGGGACTATAATATTTCATATTTTATCCATCTTATGAATAATTAAAACACCATGTGTGCATACGTACAAATTACCGTCTCCACACCATGGTGTAATCTATTTTTCAAATACACTTTTCTTGGATGGATATAATAATGGAAATAATGGTTATATATGATAATTATGACATGATATTGATTATGAATAATTAATATACCACCCAGTTCCTTACCTTTTCACCAATAAGGGAATGATACCATCTCTCATGCGCACATATGACCAACTGTCTCCACGAGGTGATGAAATTAATTTTATATATCCAACATTCAATAAATGATATAAAAATGTATTTAATTATTAAATAAAATAATTATTACATTAATATATTTTTTTAGATGATGGATGAATATCCAATGTAAAATAACCCAGACTTTCATGATGAAACATGTGCAAAAAAATGAAGTAGTTGACACCCAAAACAAGGATGATAAAAAAATATCATTAACAAGTCAGTGATAAAATAAAAAAATAAGACCAAATATGATATAATAAATTTTAATAAAGTTATAATATAAGTTAATAACTAGATTCAATCCATTATACTAGAGGTTAAAACACATTTGACTAAAGGAATCATAAGTTAAGGGACTTCTTATCAATATTCTTTCATTAAAGCATAGTGTTATGTTATACATCCACCTTATTTTATATAGTGTATATAAAAACCTTTTAACTTACCCTGTCATTAATTTAATTATTATCATGTTAATTAATATTTTGTTAAATGTTATTATTTCATGGGAAATTATTATTTAAATGTTCAAAGTGGTACATGACACCATAAATGTTTAAATATTTAATTATCACATATTTTTCTCCATGCCCATGTTTTCTAAAAATGTTTTCAATTTTATTTCTATTTTTCTACAATGATTTTTGAAAATCATTTCTGATTTTTTTTGGATTTTTACAATTTTTTATAAAAGGAAAATTCCTATCATTTTCCAAAACAATGTAATTTTTGAATTTTTATACAAAGGTTTAAAAGGATTATTTTTTTAAATTACATAGAACAATAGGATTTTTCCTCTATCCTGAAGATTTAATGTTCTCATTCTTCCGTTAATAGTTTATAAAGTTATTTTCAAATAAAATGTCTTTATTTATAATTGCATGGATTTTTTTTAAAAGTGAGTTATTTTAAAAGGGGTATTTATCTCAAAACAATAGAGATGATTTTATTATAGTATTTTAATATTTGTCAAAATAATCTATTGAATCTTTTTATTAATTGAGATTGATATCTTATGATATCATTTACCATATTACATTGAATGGATTATGATTTAGTTTGACTGTGGATGTGGTATTCTGATTCCACTCATATTTTATGGTTAAAATATTTATCTTTTCTATGCTAGTATTTAATTCAAATATTTATGTTGATTATGTTTCACCCCTTTCGTAAGGGGAATTCAATAGACTTATTATGTTTCAGATGGGGCCCGCTATATCCCCTCTATGCATTAGAAGGTCTCATGAGACAAAGTAGTTTATGTTTTGGCTAATTTTATTCCCGATTATGTATGGTTTCTTGGATATGACCTTGATGATATGTTTATGATGTCCCGCATTTTTCATTACCTATGTATGAGATTAGTTATTGATAATCCATTTGGTTATTAAACTATTATAACATCACTGGTTAATTACTTTTCTCATGTGATTTTGTATTTGGCGTTATTTGATCTTCTTTTATTTCTACTATATCATGCTCAAGATTATGTTTTAATGGCATGTGTTGTTAGTTATTCATCTTGCCTTATTATTTATATTTATTTATTATAGCTTATGTTACATGTTTATCCTTATTGAAAATCTGATATCAACAGTTTCTTATGTTTTATTTTTACCTATGATACAAAGAAGTGTTTTTAGTATGATATTCGGGGTTGCACTATGTAGATTAAAGGAATGAAGAAATTTATTTGTGTATTTTATGTTTTAGATTGTGATGTGGATCCCAAGTATGTATCTATTTTATAAATACTACTAAAATATTTAGTCATTTGGGATGCGATCACTTGTATCTTACTTAAATGTAATAATTTAAGGAACAGACTCTGGGATACTATGGTTTGGGTCATTACAATCATCCACTACTATTAGGAATATGTCTCACATTTCCATTGTGAAATCTCTATCTATGTTAGATTTTATCTATTGGGACTATCCAAAGTGATTCTTTTTTCCCCTATACGTGAGATATATTTATTTCAAGATAATTTCAAGAACAATATGTTGTTATATTCCTATTATCTTAGCATACATAGTGACATTTATATCTCATATCTTGGATTTATCTACAAAAATAACTTTCATTCCATTTACTATTCCATCCTAGAATTTAAACCTTTACCAATTTTAGATATCAATGCCTAAAGTTTAGCATTGATATTAGAATCTTCAAAGACTTGAGTAAAGATCCCACTTTTAGAAATAATTCGTCTATTGGTGAGTGATCTCCAAAATCACCCCAAATATACATTTGATGTGATAAAGTTCCCTACAATTACCTTAGAATCATATTATTTTTATTTTAAAAATCCAATTCTAGGGGGGGTTATTTTGTTGACATTTATTTTTTTACAAAATTTTTTTCCCTGAATCCATGAAATATTCCTCGCTAAGATGAAAAAATTCATGTTTGAGTAGAAAAGTATCAATAAACATAAAGAGAAAGAAAATTGGATCTCTATATCTCGCATGATTACTCACACACCATGGGATGAAGATTACTCAAAAAAAATTCTCATATTGGTTATTTGGTAGTGAGATCCTACTTTATAGAGGATACCATTGATTTTATCAATTACTAATGAAAGGGTATTAAGAATAAAAAATCCATTTTATTGTTTTTCTGATAACTTTTTGACCTTAGATAAACCTAAAATATTGAAAGAAACATAAATAAATCTATATTTTTCCTTTCAAGATACAATTTGAATAGTCATAGATCTAAACTAAACTTTTGGATCAAAAGTTATGGCCATCAGATGATGGGTATTTTTTTCATGAATAGATCTTGGTTTAAATTGAATTTACACTCATAGATCCCTCACCTAGATCCTACACTCACTCAAGTACTTGAATAGTGGTTCCTATATAGTTACCCAAGTACCACGTAAACACACCACCTCCTACACATGACTCTAGTTCTCTTATGTCCTCACTACAATCTATAAATAAACCCCCTTAATTTTAAATTTAGTCACACAATCATGTATATGAACAATAAATAGTTGAAGGAACTTGTGTCACACAACTTATTTTAAAGATCCCTCAATGGGGAACCCTTATCCATCGTTTTCTTGAGGATCATATATGATGGTGATCCTTCTACCTAGTCATCCTCAGAAGTCCCCCTACTAAGACAAGACTTCACCCTGTCCTCCACTAGGGTTAAATACTAGTGTTCCTAGGCTCATTTAAAGTTGAGACTTCACCCAAGATCCCTTACTAGGGAAATAATTCTCCCAACCCTCACTTGTGAAGAAATATCCTTAGATGATCCCTCACATGGGAAACTATTCATTCAAGACCCTTCAATTGGGAGACCATTCACCCAAGAACCTTCACTTGGGAAACCATTTTTTTGTGGCCTTTCACTTATATTCACATTATACAAAGGCCTTTCCCTTGGGGTTATATTTTTCTTGAGGAATTTCACTTTGGAGACATTATCCCAGGACCCTTTTCATGGGTGAGCATTCACCAAGGGTGTTAATCCCTAGGATTTTGAAAATATATTTCTATTTATTTAATTCATAGTGTTCAACAGACTTATTTACACAAACTGAAAAGATGATATGTACCATGTTATACTATTGAAATATATATATATAATTTATTTCCTTAATAAAACTAACAACCAATTAAATATTCATTTTGAATTTTTTAAAAATGAAAAAAAATATTTTAATGGTAAAATAGATATTTTTGATAGAACTATTTTTTGTGCACAATATATTTTATATTAGTAGACCAAATTAGTCACTTTTTAAAAATAAATCTAATAAAATGAATATATTATATCCAATAAAATGAATTTACATTCAGTTAATTTTTTTATTAACCAAGGAATCAGAATAAAGTCATTTATGCTTCAAAAATGCATTTTATTCAAAAATGGTTTTTATTTTATTTTGTATTTGGATATTATTAACATTTTTTTTCCATTTTTAAAAATTTTATTTAAAAAAATAGAATTTTTTTTGATATTATCATGTTATAATTATATTAGAATAATGTTTTGGTATTTTTCTAAAAAGATTTATTTTTGAGGGAATATTGAAAAATGATGATTTTATTAAAAAAATCATTTATTTTCTTTAAATAAAGTAATTAAAATGTCCCATTTCATTTTTTATTATGTTTTAAAGTAATATAATATAATTCTTACTATATATAATATAACTAATTCAATATTAATCATAATTTTTTTTTATTTTTTATAAGTTAATTTTTATTCAAAAAAATGTTTAAAAAGATTTTTTTCATTGCATTTTGTACACTTATTTTAAAATTAATTTATACTAATTATTTAAATTGAATCATGGGAAATGAATTTAATATCTTAAATTAGTTTTTGGAAATTAATAATGAGGTTAACTTCATTTTTTTTCATTATGAAGGGTGACATTGTTAACATTTTTGTCACTATGGTAAATGGGTAAAATAGTTAATTTGGTTCAAAAAATGGTGATAAGGTCAAAATATTTCATCTTAATTATTATCAGATGAGTTAATTTTTAACCTTATCAACATATATTTGTTTTAGAATTGTTTTAGTTCCACTTTTACATGTTTAACACACTTATAATATTTAAAAATTAAGATTAATTATATGTGTTCTACTCCCCATACTTATAAATGGAACATCCACCTTTTTCGTATCCACACCACTTAATCCCATTAAATCATCCATGATCTACCCAAATACCATTCCAACATAAGTATATATGACTTAGAGTTTCTTATTTTCCCAAAATGACCATATAAGAATCCTTAATATTTTTTTAAATGAGGGTACCTGAATAAGAGGAGGCTATGAAAATTTATAAAGAAAATCGGGATTTGAGGTAAGCGTTTATCTTACAGTATAATTTATTTTCATTGTTTTTTATGTTAAATTTAGTATTCAGAAAATTATATTATTTTTATGATTAAATTCCATCCATTTTATTCTCCTTTGGTTATTTTTTGGGGTTTCAAGTATTTGAACTATTCTTATCTCTTTGGTACATAAAATTAATGAGAAAATCTTTTTTAAAAAATCCTACTTTAATTATTCCTTTTTGGGTTGAGAATCTTTCTCATCAACATGCATGTTCTTAAAAATGTTTTATGAAAGTTTTTATCTATATGTAAATGGTTTATAAAATTTATTTTTATAACCATTTAATTTCTTTACAAATGATTAAATATAATCTTTTCAAATGTTTTCTTTAGGAATCATTTTTTTACAAAAAAGTGTGATAATAATGTTATATTTTAATGTATATGATATGAATATATTTTCAATCATTAATTTAAATTGTTCATATTGAATATTTATTTATAATTTTTAATAGTTTTATAATGAATATCCTATTCCCATTTTTTTGGGAATTTACTTTATAGGATTTACCAAAACTAAAATTGATGTTATATTTTTATTTTCAAATCATAATTTAATTAATTTTTAATTTTTTTATCTATATTAACTTTATTTAGGTATTATTATGATTCACCAGGGATATGATCTTATGATAACATCAACTTTATTTCCCTTGATATCTAATTTTAATGATGTTTGAAAGATGATATCATAAAGATCATTACTTTCCAAGAGTTAGTTACACTATCATGAAATGATGAATGTTTTTATGATCTTGTGGAAAGCTTATATATCATTTTCATTATGTTATGAGTGTATCCAAAATTATATATCTCTCCAATTACTTGGGTAAAACGTTTTATCTAATGAGATAACTATTTTATTCATGAACCCGATTTCATGTTCATGACATTAAGAATGTACATATTTATATTATGATATGTTATAAATTTTATAAGTGGACCAGGTCTCTTGTCCATAATTTTATATGGGGACTTGATTTCATGTCTTTAACATCATGAATGGACCGTTTTGTGTTTATATATGTTCAAAATGATATGATTTTAAGATCTTATTCTTATTCCACATACTTTTTTGTATTCTCATATTGTGCTCTATGGCTCATGATTTTGGATTCATGATTATTAACATGTATTATATTTAGATAATGGAATTATTTGGATACTCAATATTTATGATATTTACTGATTAGGTATGATTTATGCAAGTATAACCATGTTCTCATACATTTTTTCTTATCTTTTTTAGAGTTAAGATAATTGAATAATATCTCCCATGTTTACCTTTACTGAGCATCAAAGCACACACATTATTATGTTTCCACTTTCCCCCGGTCATAATGATGGGTATTAAGTATGATAATCCTACTAGGGTACTATATGTGATGCATTTTTAGGGTGATATAAAAGCTCTTTCTTTAAAATAACTTGTTTATGTTTCCAGTTTCTCGATACACAAAACCTTTATGGTCCTCAGGAACATATTGTTTTTAAATAAATTAGATATTCATCTAAAATTAAATAATATTTATGTAAAAAATGGTCAAGTAAAAATAGATAGTATCAGAGAAATATTTAGTTATTTTTTTAGATTATTAATATAATTTTTTTTGGAAACCCTTGGGGTGAACCATCAGTACTTTGAGTTTATAAGAAGTTTTTATAATTTAGGAAATTTGATGATTTATTTTATAATTATATGAATTATCACATTTATTATTGTTTTTAAAAGGCTTATGTTATCTATTTTAGTTTATTTAAATATATAGGAGCATTAGGAATTATGTTATTAATTATTATTAAGGATAATTCAATTATTTTTCTCATAAGAATTTTAATTGAATGGTATCTAGAATATACAACCCTATGCTAATGACTTCCTAACTCTCTTGAGCTATGAATAAAGAAGAGAATCATGTTGAACTTATGAACGCACCAAGGAAGGAGAAACATGACATTTATTCTTTTATGTGTAAACATCCAACTTCCTTTTATTGGTCTTATAATCAAATAATATCATAGAAATGGATCAATTTAGTAGAAAAAATATTTTCTATTCTCCAATGCTCAAACCAGAAGGAAGTTGTTTTAGTAGTCCATTAGTTAGACGTAAAATATTATCATTGGTGGACTCTTTTCAATCACATAAGGCAAGAGAAATAAATAAAATCTATTGAATGTGAAGATTTTAAGAGTGTGCTTCTCAATAAGTACTTTCCTTATACTCTTCATACTAAAATGGATAGAAGATTTTTGTAATTTAATTACAAGGATGATGGATCAATTGGTATATATATAGAAAACCATACTTGATTTTCAAGGTATAATTATTTTTTATCATTGATCCAGAAATAAAATTAATCACTTATTTAGTGTCTTGAAACCATGTCTTCAAAAGAAATTATCCATACGAGACTTTATAATCTATGATGAGATTGTTAGATATGAGCAGAAGGTGGAAATTGAAGAAGGAAAATCTCATTATAATTATTATAGTGATAGGAAAAATAATATGGGGTTTAATGGGAAATAGAATGGTATATTGTATATATTGAATATGTTTTAGCCCCCAACATGCCAAAATTATGGGAAGAAGCACTCAAATTAACTGACTGAAAGGATTGAGAAGGTGTTTCATGTGTGGGAGGTATGATCATCAAGATTTAGATTATTGAAAGGATAATAATAGAAAAGTTTATGAAATTTAGGGTAATAATATTCCAAATAATGAACCACCCACACTTAAATGATTTATATTTGATGAGTTTAGGAATTATGATAATCAATTCCCTAATCCAGGGGCTATCGATGAAAATAATCCTAAAAAACTTCTAAAGTCAAAAGAAAAAGGGAAGGATTATGCAATCCCAACTGCTAAAGTAGTTCATGAGAATGAAGCACTGAAATGAACACTTATCATCTACTCTAAAAATATACATTTTGTATTTAATTTAGGTTTTACCCAGTATTTTATTACTATTTATTTTCCTAAGAGTATCATATTACCACCTCAATGGTTATATGTTCAAATAGTTGAGAAAAATCTAAATGGTATAATGATTAATTCTCAAGTCTATAACTCATATTGAATAATATTTTATGGGACTATACTTACGATAAATATTTTTTATTTTTTATATAGTCAAATTTATTGTGATATTGGTCATGTATTGGATGTATTTTTATAGATCCAGTATAAATTATTGAGGAAGAAAAGTCACATTTTATATTTTGAGTCATCCCATTGATCATATATATGGATGAGGTTGAATTTAACATACAATAGAAATTACTTAAATTATATGGGTTTTAGTAACTATTCATAATGGGTATTTACTTCAAATGGTTATGTAGAGACACATCATTGAAAATATAGTGGAATTAACATTGTGGTGAAATGTGTGATATGTATACTGATCAATCAATCTTGAATTTTAAATTCACACTAAACGAGTTTAATATGAACTATAGGATATGGTTATAGTTGATTAAAGTTTATATATTCTCAATACAAAACCACCCTGAGAAAATGAATAAGGTGGCTGATGCTTTGAGCCAGAAAGGCCATGCTAGTTTATCCATGATGAATATTGAAAGAGATTTAATACTTATGGATTTGTAGAATATGGGTCTTGAAATAATAAGGAAATGCGGCATATACTAACTTTCTTAGATGATTGTTCAAGTTTCTATCCATGTAATGATTAAACAGGTATAAATGATGGATGTATAACCCTAAAAGTAGATGTGGAATATTTCTAATTTTAACAATCATAGTGATTGAATGAAAAACTTCAATAACCAATATGTATATCATTAATATTATACTTGAATAATTTATTGGAAGAATCTCAAAGTTCATCATTATCTATTCATATGGGAGGTATAAATATGTATAGAGATATCAAAGAGTATTTTTGATGGGATAAAATAAAAATAGATATTACAAAGTATGTATCTTGATTTATGGTAAGTCAGTATGTGAAGGATGAAATATATAAGCCTAAAAAGATTTTACAACCCATTAACCATATAAGAATGTAAATTAGAAAAATACCAAAATCCTAAAAACATATAAAGGACATGATTCTCTTTGGTTTTTAGTCAATTAACATATGATGTTAGTAAATTTAATTTATATTAGAACATATTTTTCTCTTCCCAAAATTTTTGGATATATATTAAGGAAGTGGTAAGTTTTCACAGAGTAAAATATTATATTGTGTTTAATGGGGATTTAAGGTTTACCTAAATTTTTTGAATAATCCTTCACTAGGTATTGAATATGGGATTGAGATTTAGCACTATATATCATCCTCAAACAGATTTTTAGTTTGAGAAGAATATTCAAGCCCTATATGTTATGTAGAGATATTTTTCTATGTATTTCAAAGGTGGTCAGCATCAACACCTTACTCTTGTCGAATCTTATAATGAAAATAGATTTCACTCAATCATTCAGATGGATCATTTTGAATCCCTCTATATAAGGAAGTAAAAAAATCTAATGTACTTAGATGAAGTTCGAGAAATAAAGCTATTAGGACTTGAACTAGTTGAGGAAATGGAAGAGAAGGTTAGATCTATTCACTAGTACTTCAAAAATACTCATAGTGGAGAACAGAGTTATGCTGATAATCTTCAATGAAATATATAGTTATAGGTTAGTTTCAATGTATTACTATGTGTATATATTTTAAATAAAGTTATTATATCTAAAAAAAGAAAAATTTGAGCCCTAGATATATTAGCACCTTCAAAATTCATGATTGTATCCGGATTTATACTAATAACTTTCATAAAATATCTATAAAATTTATGACATGTTCTACTCACTTAGTCCATGTTTTATGGTGAAACAAAAAATTTGAGGAAGATAAGTGAAAACCTAATGAAGCAATGTGGGAAAATTAAACTCATTTTTTGTATCACAGAAATATAATTTCAAGGTTGAAATTATTATAAGGGTGTTGAATTTAACACCCTAAGTTTTTTGAATTTATATTTCTATTTATTAAATTTTTGTTTCTGATAGATTTATTTATGTGAAAAACCAAATTTAGATAAAGAATTTTTTACTATTGAAATATAAATAATTTTATTTACTTAGTAAAATGAATAATCAATTATACATTGATTATCGTTTGGTTATAAATGAAGATAAATATTTTAAAGGTAAAATTGGTATTTTTCATAAAATAGTTTTCATGTGCGCAATGTATTTTTATCTAAATTGATTAAATTAATCACTAATGATTAATTATTATAATTAAATAATTATATTATATCCAGTAAAATTAATTAATATTAATTCAATTGTGTTTAATAATCAAGTAATTAGAATAAATTCATTTTATGCTTCAAAATGTATTTTCGTTAAAAATAAAATTTATTACATTTTGTGTGAAAATATTATAATTAATTTATGCCACATTTTAAAATTTTATTTGAAAAAAGAGGAAATAATTTTTTAAATAATCATGTAAAATTTTTATTAGAGTGAAGTTTTGGTATTTTTTGAGAAGTTTGATTTTTGATTGAATGGTGAAAATGTCATTTTTTTGTAAAACTTTCATTTATTTTCTTTAAATAAAGAAATTTAAAAGTTACATTTTTTTAGATTTTTTTTAAAGTAAAATAAGATAATTTTTATTAAAAATATTTAATTAAATCCATATAAATTTAAATTTTATTTGATATTTTTGTATGTTCATTTTTATGCATAAAATGTTTTCTATGAAAAATTATTTTTCTTTTCCTTTTATACACTTATTTTAAAATTTATTTATGAAACGGATAAAAATTCAATCATGAAATAGAATTTCATATTTGGAATAAAAAGGTTCAAATTTAATAATGAGTTTAATTTCATTCTTTGTCATTATGAATCGTAACTTGGTAAAAAAATCATCACCATGGTAAAATGTTATAATAGGTCAATTGAGGTTAAGACATTGTGATAAGGTCAAAACAATATCATATTAATTCTTATCAGATGAGGGTATTTCAAACCTTATCACCTCAGCTTCAAATTTTAATTTTTTTAGTTCCAATCAACCATAGTAAGACACTTATAATATTCAAAAGTTAAGATTGATTAAAACTGTTCCACTCCCCTAACTTATAAAAGGGAATATCCTCTTCTCACTTCTCGAAACCACTTGGGCCATTTATAAAAACTAGGGTCTTCCCAAATACCCTACCAAAATCATTATCTAATACTTTTTTTATTCTAAAAAAACTATTTAAGAATCCTAAAAGTTGTTTTCAAAGGGGGATACCAGAAAAAGAGTTGCATAAGAGTGCATATGAAGAAATTCCGGACATGAGGTAAGGGTTTATACTACAATCACATTTATTTTTAGGAATATTTTTGTTAAATTTACAATGAATGAAATTATATAATACTTATCTTTTAAAACCAATAAATTTTTTTCTAGTTTGTCTATTTAATTGTTTTTTATTATTTTTACAATTATTATCTTTTTGGTACTTAAAATGAATGACAAAGTGTTTTTAAGAAATGGAAACCTTAATTATTGTTTTTGAGTTGAAAATATTTCTACTCCATGTCCAGTTTATTCAAAAAGTTTAATGGAATTTTTTATCTATACTTAAATTTTATATAAAGTTTATTTTTACTACCCATTATTTTTTTCAAAAATGATTAAAAATAATCCTTTCAATTGTTTTACATATGAATAACTTTTGACCTTTTTACAAAAGTGCGAAGAGAATGTACTCTTTTAACATATATTATATGAATGGATTTTCCCAGAATTATGTCCTTACTTATTTATGAAATGTTTAAATTATTTTATAATGAAAATATTTTTTTTTTAATTTTACTTATTAAATGTTTCTAGGGTCCCTCACTTGGGTGACCCTTCTGTTAGACCTTCACCTTTGGGTGAGCTTGCACACAAACTGTAACTAGGGATAGGTTTCTTCTAAGGCCCAATATGAGGGTGAGACCTTCTTAATTAGCTCTTATTATGTATAATAATTTTATTATATCCATTACTAGGTTCAAACACATTCTCTATCCCTCACAAGGGCTAATCATATCATGCAATCCATCACTAGGGATAAAAACCATATACATACCTCACTAGGGATAAAAACCTCATTATTTCCATCAATTAGGATAAGAACCTTCAATATCCATTAGTAGGGATAAACACATTAGCTATATCTCACTAGATCTAAGAAGGTTAGCTACTGCTCACCAGGGAAAATCACATTCTGTAGACCTTTCTTAGGACAATCACCTTAGTTAAACCCCTAACCGAGTGAAGCAACTTAACTATCCATCACTAGGGATAAAAACCTTTATTAATACCTCAATATTACTAAGAACTTCATATTTACCACACTATGACTATGTTACTAAACTATCCCTCACTATGGATAAGATCCTTCATGCACCCATAATTGGGAACCAATCATCCGATGCCCCACCCTTGGGTACCTATTCATACTATACATGTAGAGTCAAGATAATCTTATTGGTTTCTATATATGAATAGAGTTAATATAAGCCTCATGGTTTTAATCATACACATCAATTCAAGATAATACTCTTGTTGGTCCAAATTATCTAGGGTTAATATACACCTCTCAACACCAAAATATACCTTCTTTAGAACCAATTTCTTAGGAGAACCATATATGGGAATCCTTCTTGGTGTAAATCCCAAATCCTACTTTTGCTGTTGTCACTTATCAATTTAGAAATACATGAGAAACACTAATTCATAATCCCAATTTATTATCTAGTTTTCAAAACTTTCATGACATAGGAATCCAACTAGGAAATCTATTGTATAAGCCCTATCAAATCCTAAATTTTACACTCCAATGCAATTAGTTTTCTCTTCTATATTGTGTTTCTCACACTGATAATGAATCACATTGGATTATAAGTTCATTTTATCATTATATTAGCATAATTCAAAAGAATTATAAGAATAAATTTCAAGTATTACCTACAATAATCTAAACTACATAGCTCACATCATTACCATATAATGTCAAACTTTATGTATTATTCTTTACATATGACCTTAAACTATGTCACTAAAACTATGTGGGTTTAATTATTGATTACCAAGATACATGGGATTCCTGTTAGTGGTTGAAACCCAACACCCTAAATATATATCTTGGTCCTCTTACTAGAAATGATTCCAAACCACATATTCTCCTTTTTAGTAACAAAAAGACAGGATGGACCATTAAGTTTTCTCCTACATAAGATCTACTCTATTTGTAGTTATTTCCACTTTAATGGGAAAAAAAATCTCACCCAAGACTCCTAATATATTTATGTCCAAACCTAATATAGCTTCTTCCTAGGAGAATAACCTAGGACCACCTATGTGATATGCATAGTGCCTCCTTACACTAATGAGTATAAGGAGAGTCATTTTTCTCTAATGAAGATCCATGGATTCCTATTGTGATGAGAAATGGATGATCTATACCTTCTATGGTTTAGTTACTAAAAATTAGGTTAAAACATAAAGGGCCCATCATTCATAAGTCCCACACCAACCATTTTGAGGAACCTTTCATAGAGTTCTATATTGTCTATGATATTATATTTCTTGGAAGCTATCTTATCACATAACCATAAAACATATGTTGTGTCATGTTAAATCGAACCAGGATATGTGGATTTTTATTCATGTTCTCAAAAGATACATAGGACACATCTTTGAGGATCAATCCAAAATCTATAACACCAACCACCTCCTTAGAAGGAAATAAACTCCAGAGTGGATAACTATATGGATATAAGGAATAACATAACTAATAATAAGATAAAGATAAAGAGTATCCAATACACATACTTGTTCCCATAAAATCATGGTTTTGATTAGATCATTGGCATATGGGAAACCATTCCCAATGGATTTAGTAATTATTAAAAAACATATATCAAATATATAAGAGTCTCAGAGTAGGTAATAATTCCCCCCCAAAATGATGTGAGGATCCTAACCTCCCATCCTCCTGACCAATGTTAATTCCAAAGAATCACTAGATAGAAAAACCTATAAACACTTACCATTGGAATGTAAGATCACAATGATGTTCACATATATCCATCATGGATATGGGATCAATCAAAGTTTCCATGAGAAAAACTTATGAAACATCGTCGCTGCCAACAGAACCCATTACTCCCTTCAAGTGGAAATCAATATAAAGGAAATATATACCCTATACAAACTAGAATCAATATCATAATATAAAACAGAGAACTTATACTTATATATACCATGAAATTGAAACCCTAAGAGTCTCCTTATCAAAGGGTCACCATTTTTGACATGCACTATATGGAGATCTGTTTACACATCTTGATGAACATATTCTGTGTGAACCTGATGGGGACACAAATCTAGATCCATACCTACAAAATAATAAAAAATCATTAATCCATAAACATTCAATATAAAACATTTAAGTTCAATTAATTGACTCTATTTCAACCTATTTATTATTGTTTACCAAATTAAAACAAATTTACACAAAGCATTAATGAATGATCCTTACATAGGTATCTACCTTCCAAGAATAATCACTTCCCTTATCAAGTTTAAAAAACTTTAAGGTACTTGAATTGGATCACATATCCCCCTAAAATCTAATGTACTAGATAGTATTCCTTGTATACATCACATGCTATGTTTATCTGATAATATTTCCCTGCCAACCCATGAAATCCTTACTGGTACTTATCTTTAAACTCTATCCAATCTCTCATATGAAAAATCTGATACCACTCTATTCTGAACCCCCTCCACTGGTACCTCTCTCGGGCCAAGAATAAAGAGAGGGATATTACCCTCGAAGACCACTTCCAATAGGATATAAGTTGGTGACTATCACAGAGGATATTTTACTACTAAAGGTATGAATTACCCTCTTTTTGTAAATTTATGGAATACGAGATAAAATGAGATCCACCAACCAACAACATGAATAAATACGAATGCATTCTAAAAGATTAATGAAATTTGTTACACAAACGGAAATAAATAAAAATATAAAATATTTCATAGGAAAATGACCAAAAAACATTAGAAACTCCTGAAAAATACATGAGATTGTAATTCCCAACTTGATCACCAACCAACTCTCAAAGGCCAAAAAATTAGTTTATATATACATAGGGTAAGCATACAAGTATAATCAATAGGATCCACCCTAGAAAATATTGTTGAAAATGTGAAAGATGAATTATAAATCTCAGTGAATAGATAATAAACCCAAACCATTACCTAAACTTGTAAAACTACATATCATACTCACCATGGATCACACAATAAGTAATGAATACAAGAAAATATATCCATTCCAAAAAATAAACAATATACAAACACACACACACAAAAATATATATATATATATTTGTGTAAATATTGTTGGATTCCACGTCCCCACTTATTTTTTACTCTCATTCCCCAGTGGCTCATGTCATGTGCTCACCCACCATGAATTATCCTATACAAACATAGGTGATATAGATCATTTATATACCTTTATAAATTTATACATCCCAAAAAACTTGTCATAACCTCAATATCATCCAGTCATCTATAACTAATTTTAAATTAATAAGATTATACAAGCTATGTGTCTTGTATTATACCTCAAGTCTCTAAAACCCATGCAAGTAATCCCATGGGAAATTTGAGTCACCTAGACTAAATAAAAGTATGTGTTTTAACCTCAAGTGTTTACTGATCACTCATAAATATAGAGTGAGTTTGAGATCCATCATAACCTGAATGATTCCATAACCTATAACTTAAACCTCCATATCCTAGGTATGCCCATTTAGAACAATATAGATGAAGAGAGAGAAGGTGAGAGGGAGAATTCAGTCATTTTCCCCCACCAATAAAGATATCGGGTAAGGCACCCCAAAAAACAATTCGGTGTCAGTTTCCCTATCAAATCAGATGGGGAAGCATATAGAATTAAAAAATATAAGAATATATCACACAAAATGACACAAAGGGAAATTTCAATGAAATAAGCTCAACTACAACTATCATCCTAGAAGAAACATTATTGTGAGAAAAAGGGATTAAGAGACTAGTTCTCAAACTTGCACACTACAATTAAGGTTCATCTTAACCAAATCCTTTAATAATTTAGAAATTACCAACCATTTATTAAACACCATTTCATATTCTACTATAGTCATACACTTTCAACCCAATCCATCAAAATTTTACAATCATTTCAATTTCAATATTCCATTCCCATGCTCATCAAGCATTTTTCATTACCATCCCATGGTTCTCATTAATATATAAATAATTTATCATTATTTCCATAAATAATACTCAATCATGTGATTTAAAGTTTAATAAATTTATTATTCCATAATTTTTAGTACTCTAAGACTCATCTTAAGATACCACATGAAACGATATACTTACTCTACATAGATCAAATCTATTTCATGATGTTATTAACCATAACAAACAGTATCTAAAAACAATTCAATTTAAATAAAAGGAAAAGAAAAAATTAATGAGTAAGACTATCTCTCAACTCATTCTAGCCACCCTAATGTCATTCCTAACACTATTACACGCATCCCATTATATTCCACCATCACCAACATCAAGTCACCACTATAACCATAGGAAAAATATCATTATTATCTAAATATTCCAATCATAACTGGTTAACATCAAATTAAAACATGGATCTACCATCTGAGAGAAATAGAATAAATTAGAAAAAATCATATTTCATGGTACACTCATGAAGAAAATAAGTTCTTAACACCAACGAATTTAAGACTTTCTCAAAGAAGAATGGGCTGGATCATCCCCAATAAACTTTCCTCAGCAAACAAATATTTAATTACCATCTCAAATTAACCATTTATTTATGATTAGGTTCCATCAATAGGAAAACTATAACTAGTACCTATCAATAAATAAAAATAAATAATAAAGAAGATTCAAACATAAAATCAATATTTCTTCAATTTCAAGGAAGAAAAAGATATGTTTACTTACCTCCTTCATTAATCAATTCATCATAAATATAGATTTAGGTTATTTATCCAATTTTAACCATATTAACCATAAAACAACCATGACCATAATAGTAATAAGATAATACTCTATCAACAAAATAAAGAGGCAGTATCAACAAAGTATAAAACACATGCAATCACAATATCAAAATTTCTATATATCTTCTCTCCTTTATTTCCCATATTATTATATTTATTTGGTAGATTCCATATATTTCTCAATGGAACAAAATTATGACAATTTCACACTTTTATATAAATTATAATTAACAAATTCCATTACTTTACTAGAAGTTAAAAATTATTTATACAGGAATTGAAAAACAAGGACCAACAACTAAAATATAATGAAACTTCTCTATAGCCTAAATACAACAAATAATCATAAGTATTTCTCAACAATAATTTAAAATAGAGAAACTATAAGAAAATAAAACTTTGGATGGAATGATGAACCAAAATATTTAAGACAAGAATAAGGGTAAACAGATAAAAAATTGTTCTTTGATATAAAAGACTTTGATTCGATGATTCAAGGTCTTTAGACTTGTAAGAAAGTGGCTGGAAAGGTGTTACAGGGCCAGGGGTTTTCTATGATTTAAATAAAGGTATTATTGATTTAACCAATGAAGTATATAACCTGTATTTCTAGAATAATCCTATATGGAATCTATAATGGGGTGGTGATCTCCCTCCATTTATTGGTTCCCCTCAGTCAAAAGTTGATTTATATTTTTAGGTGTTTTAATCTTATAAGATAACGAGACTTTAGAACTTAATCTACTTACTTTATCTAATTCCATTCCGTAGAGTATGGGAAAGTCACCCACCATTTCCCACCACTGTATGTAAATCAATTTGGTAGACAATTCCTTGAATCTACACCTAGAAACATGAGATCCCTTAGCGTGTTTAGAAACCCATTTCATATAGGGGTCACCCTATTGAAAACACTAGCCACCATGAAAAACACTACGACATGGTTAGATAAAGCTGATTCATCCAATGGATGAAAAATACAAAGACCCCAGTAAAAAAAACCTTAACTGAGGCCTATCATGGTCTTGTTTTCACATAGGGGAACTCACTAAACACTATGCCCAACCATCCTGTGTAACGACCTAAACTTTTAATAATGGAAATTCCCCGTGATCTAACTAAATGTATAATAATGTGAAATGGTTATATAACATATGAAATTCTTGGGTTTTTTGGTTTTTTATTTTTAAAATACAATTAAGAATTGAGATCTTTTCTATTATAGCCATTGAATAGTGACCAAATGATTAGTATAAATATAGGGCTTTAACAAATCCAAATTACATAGATAAAGCGATCAACTCATCTAGTAGACATTACCCGTACAAAGCCCATTTTTTAGAGCTCAGAGAGGAGGTGGTGTCATTAGGATTTTCTCTTGACCAAGTCTAAGTCGAGCTTCAACATGTTAAGATCGATTGGAACTACCTACGAGAGAAGTAGAAGTTGTTAGCGATTACCACCAGAGCGATGTTATCCGAGCCACCCCAAGAGTCTGTCACCATCGAACACCTTACCCTTTGGTCTTATGCAGGTGTTATAAGGGGTTATGTAACAAGACCTTATCACTATGATTAGGTGCATTATTTTGGTATATAATAAAGAATATATATTTATTTTATTATTGTTACTTTGTAAATAGATTTTTAAATCACAAATTGTATTTTTAGTTAATATTGAACTAAGAAATCTATTTTGATAAATTAATGAATTTTTGAATTAAATAATATTTTAATAAATTATTATTATTATTAAATTAATTTTTATTAAGTATAGATGATCGTATAATTTTTATGAATACAATTGAAATTTTTATTAAGGTTTGAAATCTGTTTTTGTCAAAACCCATGAATTTTTGGTAAATATCGGTTTTTATTTTTAAGTGAAAAATTCAAATATTTAGAAAATTATTTGGATAAAATTAATATTATTTTTGGAATCAGTACATCAAATTTATCCCATAGTGAATTTTTCATAATTTTCTGAGACAGTCGAATATTTGGGTAAAAATTATGCACCGTTTAAATATATAATGTGTTTTATAACATCATAATGACCCAATAGTGATGTAATAAAATTATATAAAAATTATTTTCTGTCAATATATGTTTTAACATTAAAAAAATGTTATTTTATGTTTGTTTGAGTTATTTTACAAAGCTTTAGAGGACCCCCCAACACTTATAAAACATTTTAGATTTTTAAATTGATTTCCTTGAGGGTGTGACTCACATCCACATAAGAAACCCTATTATTTTAAGAATTTCAGCCATTCGAATTATAATATTTTTTATAATCCTCTTTGGAAAAACCCATGGGAAAAAGCCATGGGCTATTTTGTGGTTTTGATTAGTTTAATGTGTGGTGTCCCAAACCTAAATAATAAAGAATTCCCTGCCCTTTTCTATATAAACCCACCCAAGCTCCCACTTCCTCTTCACTCAATGCCTTTGGAGTTCTTCCAAACTCTGACCTCATATCTATATAATCCTCTCAAGGCTACCCAATATCTCAATAAGCCTCTCTCAAGCATCTCTCATGACCTCGGGATCACACTTCTAAGTAAGAGATTTCTTCCTCTCTCATTTTTGTCCAAGTTTCTTTATGCTGCTATACCCTTGTCATTTCAATTACAAATATTGGGGTATGATTTTTAACCTACCCTATACTTACCTCCTAATTTTTTAATTATTATATATCCCTTTATATCTCATTAATGATTTCCATGTACACCCGTTACTATGACAAAATTCCGTAAGGGGTTTCTTCCTTTCTCATTTTTTCCATGTTTCTTAACATTGTCATGCCCTTTTATTTTAAATTATAAATATTTGGGTATGATTCCTCACATCAACCATAATTCACTATCTATGTTTTATTGTTGATAGATCCCTTTTCCCTATCATTAATTCCTCCCATGTACACCTGTTACCATGCTGGAATTCTGTAAGGAATTTCTCTCTCCTCATTTACATTCAAGCAATTATTTTGTATTATGAATCCAAATTACATTAATTATGTTAGGAAATGTATCTATATAACCCCATTAATTTACATTTAATTAAAATATGATGATATTCCCTTTTATCTCTCATTAACCCATTTTATGATGTCTTATGTCATTCCGTTATGCTGCCAAAATTGCACGACGATTTTCCAAGCCAAAGTCATTGTGTAGTGAATACCATGCCCATTTCTTTTTCAGGGATATTCACCTTTATATACCTTTAATTATTGATTATATAGTTTCATGTATTAATTACACATTCCATTATCATGGAAGAAATGATGATTTTTAATGAATCCATGTTTTATGATCTATGTGGCACACTTATGTATGAAATGAAATGTTAAAAAGGGTGTGCCCTAACAATGCTCCATTACATTGGGTAAAGATTAGTATCAGGAAATGTCAAGTGAAATGAGGATTTACTCATGATAATTCATGTTAAATGAGGATTTAATCATGCTAATTCATGTGAAATTAGGGTTTACTCATTCTCCATGTGCAATGAGCCTTGGCTCATTCTAATTCCATGTTAAGTGTTGTTTCCACATTTCCATGTTATGATAATCATGCTATATCATGCCTTTGTGTTCATTTTTCATTTATGTGCCATTGATATGCCTATTTCCTATCATGTATTGTATTATTCATATTTTTACTTATTTACTCCCTTACTAGGATTTATAGATCACCCTTTTCACATGTATGTCCCAAGGTTATCCATTTCAATTATAAGTATGAGGGAATTTCATGGTGATATAAAGAAATTTTTCAATAATTTTTTTGTGTGTTTTAGGTTTTAAGTTGTTATTTAATGTTCCTAATCCCCAAAGACACTATACCTATCAATGTTACATGTTGTATCAAGTGAAGAGTTTATGTAATAAATCATGTTTAAGTGTGTAATAAAAATTAGGGTTTTCATACCTGGGTACTTTAAGATGTTCATTTCTCATAGGTGAACACCCAATTTAAAAACCAAACCACCATGAGTGTCTCACTATCCATGGTGCACCAAAAAGATGGACGAGCTTTATAACCTTTCATTCAAAACTCCCAATCCAAAATAACAATCTCCCTAACAAAAAAATCTAAAATGGTGACCACCATGGAAGTTCTCAACCCTTTAGTGAACCTAAACTTCATAATAGCTACTAAGAATGTCAAAAATCAGACACAAAGACCCAAAATAGTTAGCCTCATGCACTTTTATTCAACATTATTCACTGTTTCTATTACCACACCAACCTCTATGGTGTGGTGATGCTGTAAATGACCAAAAATCAACTCTATAATTTAGAATGCCCATGAAAACTCCTATTATTACTCTAGGACCTGATAAAACTTAATAGTAGCGGTCTATAGATTCTTGTACTTATGGTGTCCCCACGCTCTCTTTTTCTTTTTTTCTTAAATAGTTATCTTTTACAATTTTATTGGAGTACCTATGTTTTTTTTGATTTCTTATAACTTTCATCCATAATATATTCTTGATATTTCTTATGTTATCGAGTTCTTGTTGTCATATTCTCCTTAAATTATCTTTAATTACGTTATAAAGAACTTTAAATTTAACAAAAATAATTCATAAATATAAATATTTATAAATTATATATATACCCATTTTTATATGTTGGAATCAATTAATAGTTTATCTCATCTCAACAAAAAACTAAAACTTTATTCACTCAAGAATGCGACTACTTGAATGTTAAAATATAAAATATCCCATTTTAATCAGAATTAATATATGAAGTTTAGATCATTAAAATTTTCACTATAAATTTCAGATATTAATTTCCTTACATTCTAGAAGTTATTCATTAAAAAATATTCAAGTCTTAGAGAACATCTTTGACTTAGATCTTCCTTTCATGAGGTTAAATATTAGCTTATCTTTAATTCATATCTTTCATCACATGTAATTTTTGATGATTTAATATGTTAATAACAAATATTAAAACATCGTAATTATTTCCCTTATACATTTATGAAATCTATAATTCTCCTATTCATTCATAAATTTACAAAATTTCCATTAGGATAAAATAACCCTTATAGGATCATCCTTACTGGATTTTCATTATTACAAGATGAACTTTATGGGGTCAATAAAATCATCTTCCTAGTAGATCTCACTTATGATGATAACCCTTATAACCATTCATGATTATGACATAATTGTCTTTATAAGTAAGGATGAATGGCCCTTTTGACTACTTTATGCATATGAAAATCATCCTTATGGGCTCAATGATGTTATGGGATGACTCTTATGGGATCATTAAACCTTATAAGACCATTATTATGGGATTAACCTTACAGATTGAATCATCTTTATTAGGTTAAAATTTACCATTTTCTACATTATAATACAAAATCAAAATTTCATGTGAAACAACCCAGGATCTCCTCAAAATGTCTCAGATCCATCTCTAATCACCTAAAATAAACTCAAATTACTTAAAGTAATTTATCAAAATTACTTAAATAAATTTATCACAACTACCAAGGTCATTAAATAGGTATACTCACCTTTGAGTATATCCATGTAATCCACTATGCTTATAACTCATACTTCAAAACCATCCATTAAGAAACCTTTATCATTGTGTATTTAAATGTTAATTTCCAAATGAATTTTTAGTAACACACTATACTAGATTATTCTAGATTTTAACTATATTTTTGATTGATTAATTATATATTATTTTATTTATTCATCTATTAAGATTATTAGCTAATACTAACTATTTTTTATGGAACTATAATATTAAAAACATATCATTAACATGAATAATAACTCAATAATAATATGATGTAGGGGGATATGCACATAGAAACCATCACTTTAAAAATCCATCACCAATATGTGAAAATCCATTTAAAACTCTAATGGAAACCCAATATCACTATTTAATTTTCCCATAATCTACAGATACCATCTTATATACTTCAATGGGTAGAGTCTAATTACATCATCCAAGTCCATACTAATTGATAAAATACATATTTAAGAGATACATTAACAACAAACACAATCAAATTTCAAAGGGAAATTCAATCCCCCCTTTTATATTTGTTTTCAATACATTGAAAATATTAATACAAGGGATATATAGAAATATTACATAATAATATACCTTAATAAAATTAAATTTAAATGATGAAAAAATGGTTTCTGCACTCACCCTTTTTCATACCACAAATGCATGGGGAGATTATCAAAGGAAAAAGTATTCTCCCCTTTGTCATTTAAATGAAAGAAAAATATTCTCCCATTTTTTTTTTCCTATTTTCATGTTCTACATTTTTATTGAGAGATTATATCCATTTCCTTTGAGAGAAGGAATCTACAACATGAAACTTATAAATGAGCCTTATGAAAGTCAAATCTAAGTCTATATGGGAAAGCATGGTATGGAAAATGAGAGTGAGTTCACCAAGGCATCTAAGATGTCCATTCACATTTTAAAATGCAGTGAGAACTCAAAATTTTCTTATATTAGGGATTTATATATAGAATTTAAGGATGTTCCATAAACCTAAACTGAACTTCACAAAATTCCACAATACAAGAAAATATAAGTTTTCTTCTTCCCCATTTTTTTATAAAATCAATCCGACTTGATTATATACTTAACATAAAATTGAAAAGTTAGGGAGAGTTAAAATCACACATTATAAACCATTTATAAAGGTGATTTCAATAATTCTATATATATATATAAAAAAAAATATATAGAAGCTTTGAATTTTTTAGTTTCTCTCCCTCAGGGGATTCTTGCCACATATCACCATGGAAATGAAAAATATGATCCAGGAAATATTTATACCAATTTTATATATGATTCTGATTGAAATTTATATACTGATAACCTTATTTAGATATATAGACAATACAACTATCATCAGTTTATTTTCTTTCATAAACTAAAATCCCCCTTTTCAAAATAAGTTGTCAACATAGTTGGAATAAGGTGGACATACTCTAATTATTTAGTTATAAAAATAGGTCTAAAACTTCTTAATCAAACAATAAACACCTTTATTGACAATTCTAAAGTTACTAATCTTCCTGAACCTTGATTATTTCATTACATTCCAAATATATAAACTTTTAATTTTCATAGATTCCATCATCGTCTAAACGCACGTCTTAACGATATTTGGGTTCATTACTTCAAAAATTAGAGATCTTTATTTATTATAAACATGGTAATTATATTTTTTGATTTCATACTAATTAATCCATTTGATAAATCATTATTTATTTTAATGTTAAACCTTCTTCATATGGGTGGATACCTTTTTTATAACTTCAGTTTTGGAATTTAGAATCAATGGTGATTTCAATTTGTCACTAATCAATTTCTTTTAACCAAAAATCCATGTCATAAATTTAAAATATTAATGAATAAAATATATACCCATTCCAAACACTTCAACATTATCCTTTGTGTTTCCATTATTTATAAACCTCATAAATTATTCATCCGTGATGTCTTCCACCATGAAAATATTTTTGTTTCTTTATTTGATTGACTCCCTTTTCGGTTCAATATTTCCTCATTGAACAATGATTTTCAAGTTCATTTTTCAATGGGCCATGATATTTTATTTTCTACTAAAACATTATCATCTTATATTATATGGTGTGATGTCATTCTTACCAAATATCTTCAATGGATTTTGGGAGTGTATTTCATACATTTCTTCTTCAATGAACTCATCAATGAAGACTAATTATTTGTGGTTTTTCATCTCGTATTGGAACCTTTTTCATTCAACAATATAATTATTTTTTCTACTTTTAACAAGAAAAAATTCATTAAAGGTTTGGAAATATAGATTGCAGTATTCATATAAGTTAACAAAAACTCAAATCATTTTTTTGAAAAAGGATTGTGATTTTTTAGGGAGTTTACTTCATTGCAGCATGTTCAACCCTTATTTTAGAAAATAATTACCAATATTTAAGCTTTCTATGAAATGAACACATTGAAATATTAGATCATTATTCTATATCATTATGTCTAAATTTCCTGCAACACTAATAATGATCTATAAATATTCTTCTCTTACTAGTTGATGCAGTTAGTCTAGATTTATCACCTTGATGTATTTTGACTAATTCACTATGTTTTTGGGATTGGTTTTGAAAAATAATCTCTATACATATTATCAAAATGACACTGGATATATTGGTGGTTTTTTTATCACACATATTTTTTGAATAATATGATCTTTTTATTGCTTATAGATAATTTTTTAGCACTTACACCTTTATTATGGTAGTGTGATACCTATGTTGATGAGAATTAGGTGGAGTATTTTCCACATGTTCTCAGAATCTCATTGCCACTATTTTGTTCCAATTTTTAAATTTTAAATTTTTTAAATATTGTTAGGGAATTAGTTATTTTCTCACCTAATGAAGATGTTTAAGGTTGATTTACTTTTAGATTTTTCAACTTCAATCCAAGCTCTCAACACTTCATGTTGATGGAATATTTATCAACCCAAACTAATTTAATAGTAATACCCAAATATTTGTTTACCTTTTTAACCTTTTTAACCTTTTATTCATGAATCATTCCAATTTATTGTAATGAGATATCATATAATTTAACTCTTTTTAATTTCACATTGAATTTATTATCCATGACATTTATAATTACAATGTGAATTTTCTATAATGCATGGAATACTTCTGTTCGATAACCTTAAAAAACATCCTTAAAATTATTATTTATTATTTTAATAAATAAAATAAATATTATCGTTATAAATTGAAACTATTACCCATGGGATTTCATCATTTTTAAAAAAATTATTTGGAAACATTTTTAAATAATTAATTTTCCATGACATCAAATTCCTCATATAGTTTTGGTGTATCATCAAATGTCCCCTTGATAAAATTTTGTATGTATATTAAAAATTTAGTATGAAACTTAAAATAATATATAAAAAAGAGTAAAATACTTATGTTTTTTATTATTTCAGACTATACATGGTTTATACTAGATCCGTAAAAAATATCATTATCAATAACATCTTTAGAAGAACTCACACTACTTTGAATAGATTCATGTTGTGGTTTTTCCTTCACATTCTTTATACATTTTTTTTCATATGTACCCATTTATTCAATATATTCTTAATAGTATTAACTAAAACTCCTATTTATGATTCAGTATAATTAGAGAATCTAAACCCATATATTACTATAGTGAAAATTATTTAATTTTGGAGAATTTTTGATTTTCTAAGTGTTTCCTAGTGTTTGTTGATGTTCAAGTGACCCTAGTGATTTTTTGACTTATGCTTCATGTAATGAACTAGGACACAAACAAGTGATTTATAGAATGGTGTGTGTATTGGGGTGAGGACCATAAAGTATCTATGGGATTTATGACATTGGAATGGAGAACTGTGAGGGATAAAAAGGGAATACACACCCAGACACTTGGGTGTCACTATGGTTAGTGCTGCATAAGTTCTAGAGAAGGAGAATATAGAGCATGGTTATGATATGAACTCTAGGACGATGATTATTATGTGTATTTTTAGAGTTACATAAGGATAAGTGAGAATGAAATGTTATAGGGCTGTGGGGTATGTCATTAAGGTGTCACATAAGGGTAGGTATGAATTTGTGTAAAGGTGGAGATGGGTAACCATTCCATTGGGGTTTGGATATGGTAGAATTTGTGTTTTATAGAGGTAAGTCTAGGGAATTGTGTAAGGGTAATATCTAAGAGTGTTTGGGGTTGTGTAAGGGTATGTCCATAGTGTAGTGGGGAACTACACCATGGAGGGGAGTTGGTTATAATGTGACTCAAAATATACACTAAAGAAGAATGATTTTAAGGGTGAGGCCTTTTTACTTTTCTAGGTCAACTTTGTTGTGGTTCTTGGAACATGATATAGTAGGTCCTTCTTGATCTGTACTACTGCATGGTCTCTATACCATTCCACAACATCATTATGGCCAGTTTTTTTAAATGGTAAAAAATATATTTTCCTTACATAATTTTAAGAGTTTCTTCCCTCTTTTCTCATTCATTTTAATAAAAAATGGGGAACATATCCTAGGGCTTTATTATTCATTTTACACTCCATATTTGAGCCTCTAGGATTTGATTCCAAGTGTATTTGTTGAGGTAAACCCCTATACTCCTCTTTATTTCCCTTATTCCTTCCTCTATTTTACTTTATCTCTAAATGTCTCTTCCTTTGAGGAATCCTTGGGGATTATTGGTTGATATTAGGATGTCAGGGTGGTTTTGACTTCATATTTTATTTTTTAAAGTTTTTTGGTATCCTATTGTTCCTTTTTTGGGTGTTTTGTTTCAAATGTGATGCACTATGGCATGTTGTGAAGATTTATCAATTGGAATATGATTATTTTTTTTGAAATTTCTTGAAATGGAATGTAATTATTTTCTCGAACATTTTAAATGTTTTTTGTTATATTAATTCTATATATGAAAGTTTTATCAGGTTTCAAAATTGTTTAGATGTGATTTCTTACTAAGAAGAAAAGGGTTTTTAATAGTTTTCTAGTTTTTGAAATGGTTTTTTGAATGCTACATCTATTTGAAATTTTTAAATGGTTTTTAAGAAATTCAAGAGATTAATAATGATATTTTATACCGAATAAGTCAGGAAATGGATAAAGATTAATGTTTTGGATTATTGAGAGTTTTATAAATAGGGTAATTGGTTAATTAAATGGTTTTAAGTGTGGTTTTATGTACAATATTTTATATAATTATTTTATAAATTGATTTTGAATTATTATAAAAGGCTCAACATCCCTTATGAATTTTTAGGAAAACTCATTTGGAAATTTCAAATAGTTTTTTAATATAGTTGGTATGTGATATCTATTTTTTACCCCCTATACTTGTTTCCCTTATTTTGGGTTGTAGTTGTTGTATGTTGTGATTGGATGATAGATGGAAAATGGGATTCTTTTTAGGATGGAATTAGTGGAAAGGGTGAGTTATTATATATACTTGATGATGATTTTATTGATTATTGGATTTCTCACATACACTTATGTTTTAGTCTTGGGAAATTGGGTCGCTAAAAAATAAGATAAGATTTATAGCACCCAATATTGTCACATAGTACTAGTGTCCCTTATAGTGTAAAATATGAGTAGATGTGTAATACCACTAAACAGACTTGTGAAAGATTTTCAGATTTTCTTTATGTTTTGTACACACCTTAGCCTATAGGGTTGGTTCATGTTCAGTAAAGTCTAGGCTTGTGTCACTTTAGGACCTAGGGTAAAGCCTATAGCTCCTATTCCTTTTTTGGTGTTTTGATGTATGCGATTTTTTTTAACTCTCTTTATATCCACTATTTTTTGACACCCTTTTTTGACTTAATTTATTTCTCATACTTGTTTAATTTGTTGAATTGGTGCTTTTTGATATTTATTTTTAATTCTGTTTTACGAGTTGGATTTCTAAATGGTTTTGGAAATGGTTTAAAAAGGAATATTTTCCTGGAAATAGTGTTGTAAACATAATGTTTTTACCCAGTATGGAATTTGTGATCATTAAAGGGATGATTCAAAGTGATTATTTTCATTTAAAAGGAAAGTGGAATAAAATTTTGTAAAATGGTTATAAATATAATGACACTTATTTTATTTATATATAGATACATAAAAAACATGATTTCTTATCATAGTTAAAACTTGATCAAATGTGAATTATTTTTAAATGAATTTCACAAAATCTTTAGTGAAATCCTAATAGGGTAATTTATCTCACACCCAATATATATAAATGGGAATATGAAACCTTATTTTTTTTCCTTTCAGGTTTTATAGGATATAGTATGTAATTGTTTATGCTTAGGTTGGTATGATGGTGGTAGTTTGGGTTATAATTAGTGAATATGGGACTCTTAGAGGTACTTGGTAGTATTTTTTCTATGGGGTTTAATTTGGTATGTTTATGCATTATATTATTCACACCTAACCTCTATTTTAAATGATTTTTGTAGTTATGTTATGAATTTTTTTCTTTTTATTATGTTTTTTATTATTGGATAACATTTTTATGTTTATTAAATTATGATAAATTATAATCTTATCGATTTTTTTTTGATTTAAGGGGTGAAATTGTTTCCATGTGTGAGTTTCTATAATTCCCAATCACTAGTTTCTAGATCATGGTGACCGATAAAACTCTTCAGGACTTGTCAAAATCCTAGTTGGGTGATGGTTTGGGTTGAACTAGACTGATTTGTTATTATTTTAACATAGCCTAGGTTATTTATAGATAAACTATGTTCCTGAAAATACATTATGTTATTTGGGGATTTCATTGTGGAAAGTAAAATATAATTTTTTTGAGACTTTAGAGGTATAATACAAATAAGTGTTTAATCAATACTTTTATAATGAATGTTGAGTTTCCATGGACATCTATGGTTTAGTTTTGAGATGGATTTATTTTTGGATTTATTTTGGATATTTAACCCTTTGAAGGATGCTTTGAGATTATTATAAGGGTTGGGATGGAAATGAAATGACATACAAGTTTTCTTATCTAGCTCACTTGGTATGGTAAATCCCATTAAGCTTGTGGGAATATGGGTATTAGATTTTCATAAAGACTGATACATAGTTAGAAATTTCTTGGCTAAACCATGTAGCAAGACTATGCACAGTTTTTCACTCCTTTCGGTTTAATTTTCAGCATTTTTTGTTCTCAAATAGGTTGTGTTGGTTTCTATAAATCATTTGAGTTGAATCCATGGGGTTTTTCTCTTGAAATTGATGTTATTGGATTCCGTTATTATTTGTCTATATCCTTTTATGTTTGGTTTAAATTTTAAAGGTTGTTTTTATGTTTGAAAAAAAATTGGGTTAGAAGAAATGTATTTTTTGGTTTTAATTTAATTTTTTGAGTTTTAATGAAATATTTTAAAATAGTGGTGGTGTGTTTTTTTCATAGGATTTATTTTTTTCAATTAAATTTTATATGTACTTGAATGTGAAGTGTGGTTTGTTATTTCTAATTGATATATTAAAAAGGGGTGTGAGGATTAAAAGAGAAATATCATAAAAAAATTTGGTAATGGTTTTTTACTAAGGGGTTTTGATTTAGATGGGACATTTTCTAAAATATTTTAAAGGGTGTTTTTTATTTTGAATTATTTGATTAATTTTTGGAAAAATAGTTATTTAATTTAATTTTATGTTTTTTAGATTATATATCCCAAATAGTCTTTAGAAAATTGAAGAATGTTTGTTCATTGGGATATTATCCAGGATGAACCTTCCTATTGTTTAGATTTGTTATCCTACTTGATGAATCTACCCAAACTCAAGTTAGAGTAGTAGAGTCAGAATAATTCCTACAGTTAGACCCCAACCAAGACATTTTTAAATCTCAAAATTCCATCTTATCATGGTGATAAAGTTTTTTTTAAGTAGTGGAGTGGTTATAGTAATTTATAAAGCCTATGATTATCTCAAAACCTTAGAGGCTTAAGGAGAGAAGGTCATATTTGTAGAATTTGACCAGGTGGGAAGTGTGTGGTGAAGGAGGCCTTAGTTTTGGTTGGTTCAGGTGAAGGTTTTTTATCCTAATGAAAGAATGAGATGGTTTTTCTAGAGTGAAAAGGGTTGATTGAGTCGGGATTATCATATCTAAGGAGGGAGATACATCTGGTGCACTTCATGTGTGAAGAGAAGGGTCTTTCAAAGTTATCTTATCTAAAATCTCTAAGGGTGAGTCATTAGTGTGTCTATTTGTGATTTACATAGATGTTTTATATATTTATGTATCAAAAAAGATGATATATTGGGTAATTTTTATCTTTTGGGTGATCATTATCCTAGGTATTTGTTTAGTTTTCTTCAATGTTGTATGGGTGTTTGGGGATCTATCGTTATGTAATAGAGGGTTTTAGATGGTCTATTATGGATGGAAATAGTTTTTCCTTATTATATTGGCTTATTTTATTGGTTACTGCTATTTCTTGGAGATGTTAAACTCTATGTAAATAGTTTGAAGTGGATTTTGGTATTTTTAATGCCTTGTTGATCTAGACTATTTCTATTTTGGTTGTTGTGTTCTCTTACAATTTAGCTTCATTGTGGTTGTTTTTTTGTTAGTAATGAGATGGACCATTGGGTTTATATTTTGGAAGCTATGAAATTAACGACCTTTGGGTATTGAATTACATTATATTTCTATTTCTAATTTTTATGGGGTCACCATGAGACAGTACTCTATGGTTAGGGTCCTAGGTTACAATCTTGTTATAAATTTAGGTTGGATCCCATGTCCTTCTTTTGAGGTGTGGTGGTTTTTCTCTATTTTGAAGATCTATTGATAGATTTTTTCATGTACTTTGAGATATTATATATATGTGTATCCTATTTAGGAGTTGAATCTAGTTTCACGAGTGCTATTTCCTGGTTGGTGGGAAGTTTATCTCTTTTTGGGTTTTGGTGAACTTTTTCTTGGTTTTTTCATTCCTCATGTCTCACATTTTTTAGATAAATTCTAAATAGTGGGGACACATATGATTTATCTACATTTTTTTTGGGTTTTGTGCCTAGTGATAGTGGTCTTTTAATGATTAGATATGTTCATGAATCTTGTGGATATATTCTTTTGGTTTGGAGAGTTTATGTGTGTTTGGTGTTTTAATTTTTACAAACCCTTTATAATTGGTTTCTCAACCACCCACCTCTGGAGGTGAAGTGATTAGGGGTGGTTTTCCCTTCTCATCTATTATTTATATTGTTATTGAAGAAATTATATATAACACCCCAATATTTAAATAAATATTTCTATTTAAATATTTTTAATTCTTTAATAGGTTGCGTTGCATGCAACAGTGAGTTTAAACGAAATGAAAAAGACTATTAGTATAAAATTACCGTTATAATCTTGCCATTAAATTGGAGGAAAAAAATATGAATAATTAATTTATGAAATAAATATAAAGGTCCAAATCAATATAAATGTATTGATAAGTTCTTATAGAATAATCACTCAATTTTATTGAAATCATTTTGTTTTTCAAAAATATGTTTCCTTAAAAAATGTGTTTTTTTTATTTTATTCGTGAATATTAATTTTTAAAAGTTCTATAAAATGGATTTGAAAAAATGAATTTTATTTTTGAATTCAGCATGTTAAAATTATCTTAAAATTGTTTTTTATACAAACATTTATTTGTTAAGGAACAGTGAAAATACTGATTTTATAGAAATCTAAATTTTCTTTTGAAGCCTTCACATGGTAAAATTATTTTTTGATTTTTTTAAATTTTAATTAGTTAATTTTTATTTAAAATAATCAAATTATGGTTCTTAAAAATTATTTTATACACAATTTTTTTATAAAAACATTTTATGTTTTAAAAGGGAATTTGTTTGAAAAATGTTTTTTATTTCAGTTTACTGTTTTTATTTGAAATTAAATTCTAAAAATTCTATATTTTGAATTATAGAAAATGGATGAAAAATCTGGATTCATATGGCCTAAATTTAGTGAATAGGGCCCTTTTATTTTGGGCCAATTTGAATAGTAACCTTCAAAAATTTTATTACCACTGTAAAGGGTAAATTAGGTAATTTAGGTTAAAAATAAACTTATAAAGGTTATAAAATGAATATAATACCTAAGAAAATATTATTGGATGAATATTATTATACCCTTAATACCTAAGTATATAAATTAAGTTTTTTAATGGGTACTTATCCATGAAATTGACTTATTTAATATTTAAATAAAAAAATCACAAAGAGCCACTTTTGTTTTCTTAAAAACCCCTTATGTTTCCACTTGAGAAACAATGTATGTTATTAATGAATTTAAATATAAAATTTGAACTTAATAAATTTATTTTTATGATATTAATTTTTTATGACTTTTGGGGCCACTTATATGAAATTATGATATATTTAATATTTTATTTAATAAAAATTTAAAGATGTCACATTCATGTTTTAAATAATTTATAATTTTTAATATAAGGTTACACAAAGGTATATTCAACAATGAATATTATTCTTAAATATATAATATTTATATTCATCATGATATTTTATTTTAATTTTTTAGTTAATAAATAATTATATTAAATAATTACACAAAGCTAATGTAGTAATTATTTTATTAATGGAAATATCAAATAAATATTATTAAAAATATTAAGTTAAATATAATTTGAGACAATTAATATGATTAAATATTTTTATATATATCCTTGACCCATTAGGGATATAATAAAATATTTTTTTCGCAGTTATCTTGTCATATTCATATTTTTAAAAGTCCAAGTAATGAATAATATCAAAATTGACACTATTTTACAAAAATAATATTTTATTAAATTATTTTAAAATAATAAAACATATTTAAAAATTAAAAAAATTATTTTATGGTATAAAATTTGATAAAATATTCATTTATGATTTAATTTACATCACATAAGTAAAAATCTCAACCATTTAATATTGAAAAATCTAGTACCTTACTTAAAATTAAAATAGGTTAACTAAGGGTTAACCAAAATGATAAAGTTTTAAATAAAATGGAAATTTGTATAAAATATATTGGTTGATGATATTAAAATTTCATCTAGTATTATATTCAAATACATGTAATTTTGGATTTATTTCGATTGACTTTGAATTTATTATAAATTAATATTTTGAGGAAATTCCAAAAGTGCCCCTCTCATCAATTATAAAAGGGAACCACCTACCTCACTTATTCACATCAAATTGAGCCTTAAATATAGACCATACCTTAACAATTTATCTTATAAAATTCCCTAGTCACATTATAGATGTTTTGGACTTCCCTAAATTAAAAACAGAGTGTTTTTAAGAGGAGATTCAAAACAAGTTTTCCAAAGAAGTTGTAATAGTCTTTATCGCTTATTTCAAGATTATTTGTTCTTCTACCTCCTCTTAATGAATAATTTATATTCTAAAGTAATAAATATAGTATAAAATATATTATGATATGTTATTATTATTATGGAATAACCATATTACACCTTTTATCAATCCTATAAAAAACAAAAAACTATACGTGCGTACGTAAGACTTACCAGCTCCACACCATGGTGTAATCTGTTTTTCATCACCATTTTGTTTGGATGGGTATAATGATAAAAATAATATATATATATATATATATATTATAATTATAACATTATATATATTCTAGAACAAAATATATACCATCCAATTTCTTACCCTTTTACCATTATAGGAATGATATCGTCGCTCATGCGTACATACGACTTACCATCTCCACAGTGCAATGTGATTCATTTTCCATATTCACCATTAATGAATGATTATATAAATGTACATGATGAATAAATATGAAATATATTAAATTAATATCATTATTTAAATTATGAAACTATATCATATTCACAAGAACTAGGACTCATATGGTAAAACATGCATAGGAAAATGAAACAGTTAACACCCGAAAGAAGACTAATCACGAAATATTTTTAACAAATAGATAATCAGATGATATAAGAGGATAATATATGTTATCATAAATATGAATAAATTTATAGAATAAGTTACTAACACTCTTTCATCCATTATAAAGAAGTTTCAGATACGTACGAAGGAAATTAGACTTAAGGTAAGGGTCAATTTCACAATATCATTATCTTTCGAGATTGTTTATATGTAAGTATCTACCAGGGAATATTTATCTTCTAGGTAAATGTTTTTTGGAATTTTTTTCAAAAATATTTTTACTATTATAATAAAATTTTTGAAGTTATTTTACCCATTTTTAAAATTTTTATTAAAAAGTTTGAGAGGAATATATTTTTTTATTTTCAAAATGAGAAATTTTTTGAATTTTTTATAAAATGTATGAGAATAATATATTTTTTTAACTTATATAGTATGAAATTTTTTTTTTTGATTTCATGGTTCCTTGATTCCTTGAATATTACATTATAACATTATAAGGTAATTTTTAGAAAAAATAATTTCTTTTAAAATCATGTGTCATTTTAAGAAAGGAAAACATTTTCAAAGCAAAAGGCTATTTTCCTCAAGAATTATTTTCATGTGATATATAAAGATTACTTTACATTTAAGATAACACTTTTTGATAATACTTACGTTTTAATGGTGATAGTTTTCAATGATACTATACCTATTATTCATATGGATGGTTTATGATTATGATGGAATGATATTTATGAAACCCATTTGTTTCCATGGGTTATGTTATGATTGAATGATGTTTTGGAAACCCATTTATTTTTATGGGTTCTGATATGATAACTGATTTATGTTCTTGTGGCACACATATTTATGGATTTTATTATGTGATAGTTGGGACCTATCTCTCTATCCAATGCATTAGGTGAAGTTTTATATCTCACAAGGTAAACTGGACTGGAACTCGTAGTAAACTCGGTTTAGTAATACTGGACTGGAATGAAAAGTGAACTCTGTTTAGTAAGGGACTTTGTACACTATGATGATCTTGGAAGTGAGCCGTAACTAATATAGAAATGATTTTTATTCTTATGTTAATGCCAAAATTTCATGTATTATGTTATGCTTTCACGAAATATCTTCTTTGATTCTTTATAAACTTATATGATTTATTCCATGACACAATATCATGATCTTTAAAATGAATGATATAATTTTTAAAATTTATTTTCATGTTATTATGACACTATTTTTATCTTATCTACCATGAATACCCTTACTGAGCATATGTTCTCACCCTTTTCTTCTGTTTCTTTTCCCCAAGATATGAAGAAAGATATTATGTAATATGTTTTAAATTTTTTTATTGTTTTGAAGGAATAAGAGTTAGTTGATGTAGTTGTTTTATGAATTCGTTGTTTATGTTTCACAGTTTCCAAAGGCACAAAATCTTTATGGTTCTGGCATTTTTTTGTTGTCTTATGTAAAGAATATTATTCTATTTAGATGTCATATACATGTATAAAAAGTATGTTGCATTTTATTTTGGGGGAAACAGGTTTCACGGAGTGATGAATTGCAACACCTATGTATTCCAATTGCGATGAATTATTTAATTTTGGGTTGTTTTTTTTGTTTTTTTGGTGTTTCATGGTTTTTATGGGTGTTCATGTGACCCTGGTGGCACTATAAGGAAAATAGATGTTTTTTTAGTTTTCAAAACAATTGTTAAATGCTTCATTTGAGTTTTTTAAAAATGGTTTTGGAAAGCCAAAACTAATTCATGGTAGTTTATTAAAAATTAATTTTGAAATAATGACGGTTTAAGATGATGAAGAATCTTATTTATTTTAAATTTAGTAGTTGTTTTTAAAAAACCACCACAAATAATAATAATAATAATAACAAATAAAAAAATTAATTATAATAGTTCATACTAATTACTTTTATTAATTTAAATTTTACTTACTTATTAGTAATTAATAATTAAAAATTATTTTACATTAATTAATATTTTTTAGTCACTATATAGAATTATTTTTTATTTAATTTTTTTAATAATTTTTAATTTTTTATAATTGATAATATTATAATTAAAAAATATTCATTATTAATTATTTATATATACATATATTTACATATAAATAATCTTTCACACATACACACATTAGTATAAATCAATTTAATTATATATATATATATATGAATTTATATTTATTTATGTAAATATATCTACACTTATATATATTTAGCATTGATAAAAATTATAATTTATAAAAAACACTTTATATACTATTAAATATCATATTGTAGTGTATAAATGTATTTATATTGATATAGATAAAATATATTTTTCTAAATATGAATTATATAATACTAAATATGTATTTACCCTTAATATACAATTGATTTAGTTTAAAATGATTTATAGAATAATTATAAATGAATATTAATTAAATATTTAATAATTATTTTTGGGTAAACAAAATAATAACAATTTAGTGATAGAAAAAATCAATAAATTAATTGATATCTTAAGATATGTTGTAAGTAAGACTTGGTCTTCAAACATGCATAAATTTTTATTTGGGTATCTATTTGGGTTCCATGAGTTATCAAATTGATTCCCATGAATAGATAAGTAATGATTAGACCCAGGGAAGCCCAAGTCTTTGTATTTTCTTAGAAAAAAAAATCATGAGATGCTTTTCAAAACACGTTTCCAGTTTTGATACCCTATTTTTTGAATATTTTATGAAATTTTAGTGTATTTTAAGTGAGTCATATTAAATTTTTCACTGGAAAATAAATTTATTCCTAATGATTACTTTCATATAAATATTTTAGTGTTAATATTTTATCATTTTTCATATTATAGAATATGGTTCACATATGAGTTGGTTACCCAACCCCCACCCCCAAAATGTATTAATAAAAATAAAGATACAAAGTGATAGCACTAGGTGAAATGTTATTTCACAAACTAGGAATTTAAATATTACACATGGAAATAAAAAACATATTATAGTGAAATAATTTAAAAAAACAATAAAATGAATTATCATGTTTTTATCCAGTTGATGAAAAATTCCCCACCATACATTCATCAACTCCAAGAAACACTAATAAAATTGACATATTATGAAGAATCCTAAAAATAATGTGGCCTTTACTTCTGATAGTAGTCTATATATAGATAGATCACACTTAATCATTATTCAGAGTACCCTTTAACAACCTCCATATAGTCAGGATACCCTTACACACGATTTAGTGTATCATTGAGTAGCCTGTATATAGCTAGGTTAAACTTATGCATGATTCACTATACCTTTATGTAGACAAGATATAACCAGATTACCCTAACACATGGTTTAGTGTGCCATTATCTAGCCTCCATATAAAAAATGACACTTAAGAAAGATTCCATGTACCTTTACACAACCTCCATATAGCCAGGTTACCCTTATGTATGAATCATTGTACCCTTACGTAACCTCCTTTCATCCAGGTTACCCTTACACATGATAAACTGTATCCTTAGGCCGCATCCAAGTCACCAGTTTACCCTTATGTATGATCAATGTACCCATACATAACCTGTAACTACCCAATGTTTTTCAATGGAAATTCACTTCTTATAATTATGTCATAAAATCACATGAAAGCACAACATAATGAACTACTATGTGCTAAGTGACCTTTAGAAATAAGTTTGTCACTTCTGTATTGGGAATTTTCAGAATCTGACATACACTCTTGTGTTCAAGATGATTTTTGGAGTCTAATAAAACATAAATATTTTTTGGTGAATAGTAACCTACCCTTATGAATAGTAACATACCCTTATGAATAGTTATATATCCTAATTAATAGTAACCATACCTATGATAGTATAAAAGTAATATTCAAGTGAAAGTATGATGTACCTATATTTTAGAATAAGTAAATGAATGTTTTAAAACTGTTTTTAGTAATAAACCATGCTTTTAATTAAATATTAAATTAATCATATTTGGTAAATTATTTTTCAAAAATGGACTTCATTTTTGGATTCTAAATGTCAAAAAATGGTTGGGGTAAATTTTTGGGATTTTTCTGAGATACTTGAATTTTTGATGAATAGTGAAATACCATAATTTACAAAACAAGCTAAATAAGCTAATTATAGAGTCATGTGTGATGTTCAACTGATGTGATCCCACTTGGTTCGGGATCACATGACAAAATTACTATTCTTTTTCATTTAAGAATCACTATTCCTTGTCTTAGGGGAAATTAATAAACTAATGAATTTTAAATTAAGGAAACCCCTCTCCCCTCCACTATAAATACAACTCTTCACACCTTCATTTCCTCACACCTCTCAAGCTTGAAGCCTTGTCTAAACTCTACCCAAAAATCTTCCCTATCCCCTCCCCCACGTCCAAGAGCTTCTGGTCTCATCAAAAGTCCAATCTTAGGCCCCTTAAGGAGTATCTCAAGAGGAGGATTCAAGAGGTAATTTCTCTCCCTCTTCTCCTTTAATTCCCTTTCAATTTCAAGTTCTTTTCTTACTCTATCTCCACCTATATTTGTACAAATGGTATGGTAACTATAGTATAATTAATATAGTGTAATTTTATGATACTAATGGTATATTATATCCTCCAACCCATTTCCCTCTTCCTTTTATTTTATTAAAGAGAACGTTGTTCGTGAGTTGTTGATTTATCACCTTCAAGAACGAAAGGTTTTCTTCTTCCCTTTATACCTTTAGATCTGGTCATGAAACAATTTTTATGGTTGAAACAGAATATTTTATATTTATTATTTCCTATTTAAAGTTCTGGAACTAACTTATGTACATATTACTCAGTGATAAATTAAAACAAGTTCGTTGTGATCTAAAAACCACCCAAATTAACCCAAACAATCATCATTTAATTTTTATCTAATGATTCATCCACATGGTATATAATATAAATCATTATAATATCATTTTAAATTATTTAATGTCATTAATAACATGTAATATCAGTTCTGTATGTTTACCCATGTTGTACCCAAACTTCAATTTATGAATACAAGTGAACCACTCAAGAAAAACCATAAAAATGACCATTTCCAAACAATGTTTTTAAACTCTATAACTTATCAAAAGAACCATAAAATATCATAATGAAACCAAAATGACCCCTATTCATGTATAAAAGGTTTTGTAATTTATAATTCATGAATATAATGTGATTATACATTACATTAAAGTGAAAGAAGCATTCAGATAAAAGGTAAGAGGAAAATCTCGAACCCAATTTTCATCTTTCAGGTTCTCCCTCTTTCAATCCATTTTTGATATGGTTACTCCTTAAAAATCATTTTTCCTCATTGTATTTTCTTTTCTAGGATATACATGTTCAATACTACTTTTTATGTCAAACAAAATGTTTTCCAAAAGAACTCTTCTTCTAAGAACTCACCTTTTACTTCTCATTCAAGGTGGATGGTTCTTGTATCAAGTATGTTATTCCATCTTGGTTTTGGGAACCCAATTTTTATGAATGTATTCTTGTGAGATGAAACCAATTCCATTTCATGGGTTAGGTATGTTCATTTATGTTATATTTTCATTGTGTCATGTATGATAAACGATAATGTTACGATGTGACGGGTGGGCCCGGAATTATATAGCGCAATATGAATGTTTAAATGCGATGGGTGAGCCCGGAATTATACAGCTCTCCAATTTATTGGGTTAAGTGATGAATCTCACGAGTAAATGTGAAATTATGTGGACAAGATGCTAGCTTTGTTCACAAGTATGTGTGGTAGTTAACCAATAAGACACGATGTTTTATTTTTTTTATGCATTGCCACATTTCAAGTCTTATATTTATGCTTCCTCTCATGTTCATGATCTTTTTCCATGTTTTGATTATGCTCACCCCATGCTATATTGTTCTTATATATCCCCTTACTAGGATTTTAGCTCACCCCTTTTTTTGATATATATATCCTCAGGTGACTACATGTACTAAGGAGAGGGAAAGTGCCAATAAGAAGCTAGTGAAGAAGGAATTAAATGATTGTTTATGATTTATGTTTTAAAAGTTATGAATGGTCCTAGTTTTCCCAAGAAACTAAACTATTGGATCCTCTATGTGTAATACTATTATTTTCTTTATCTTTAAAATGATGTAATATTAATGTAAGAAAAGGTTGTGTCACTATACAACCCCTATAACTAGGCTACACTTACGCATGAAACAATGTACCTTTATATAGCTTCCATATACACTTATTACACTTACGCATGATTCACAACACCTTTATGCATGGGTCCAATGACCTTTAGGAAATTTTATGCATATTTATGTATATATATAATTATATTCATATATATATATATATATATGTATTTATATGTATTTAGGTAAATTTATATATATATATATATATTTATATGTATTTATATGTATTATATGTATTTATATGTATTTATATGTATATATATAATTATAGTTAATTACATATATATGTATATATATATATATATTGTGGATATATATAATGTAAATTTATTTATATTTATATACATTTATCAATATTTATATTTATTTATATTCATATTTATTTCTATTTATTTTAATTTATATAAATTGTGTCCATATATATATATTTATAATTATGTTTAATTATATAAATATATACATGTGTGTTTATATGTACTTATATTCATTTATGTTAATTTATTTATATTTATATACATTTATAGCTATTTTTATATAGTTATTTATAATTACAATTATTTATTTACTTATATATATATATTATTCGTGTATATTTATATATAATTATATATGTACATATCTATGTGTGGGTGTATTTATATGTATTTATGTAAATTTATTTATATTTATAGATATTTATATCTATTTAGGTATATTTATATAAATTTATATATATTATATCCATCAGTATATATATATATAAATGTTTATCTGTAATTATATTTTTATATGGATGTATTTATAAATTATTAATAAATATATGTGCACATATATTTATATGTATTTAATTGTTTTTATCAGTATATATATATAGAATTATATTAAAGTTTATTTAGTCACCACATGAATGGTTTAGTGGAGTGTTAAAGGCATTGTAGAATAACCAAGAGGTAAGTGGATAAAATATCAGTACACACACATATATGCTTCATTTTATAGGGAATGTAATGTTGGATCAGAAATGGTGAAAATAATAAATAATATAGTTTTTTTTTAAAAATATTTTTTTTCTAATTGTATTTTGGTGGTTCTTAAAACCATTATAAAATCATATTGTAGTAGTTTTTTAAAAGTGTGATGAAATATTTCAAAACACCAAATTTAATGCCCCGCGCTAAAATGTGTTTTGGAGTGATGAGGTGTTTGTGACTGTAGGTTGCAAGTCGTCTTCCATGCCACAACTTAGAGATTTATGAAATGGTGTGTGTGATGTAATGAACTTAATTATTATGTGTGAGAAATTCCTAGAGGAAGTTGAATTTCTCATTTTATGATGAGTTCATGTTTGGAATTGAGGCTCAAGAAGGGTTTTTGAGAATATAAAAATGAAAAATGGTCATTTTTATACATGTTTTGAATCTTGGGGATTATTTATGGATTTTGGAGGGGTGTTAGTGAAGGTATGAAGTGGTTGTTCTAAAATATTTGCCACCATTAGACCATTCACCACATTACCATTCAGGTTATGCCATGAATATTCATGCATAGGGGATATACCCCCTTCCTAGAGTAGTTTCACATTGTTGACCCTTATTCATGGTGCGAAAGCTTATGAAACCATTGTTTTGATGGGTTTCTGTTCATTTTGTTTTGTGGTTCTATTTTTGGGAACCCTTTTGGGTTCCCTTGGTTTTAGAAACACTAATAGAAGTGGTGGGGGAGCCTTTTGGATCTCATATTCCCTCTGTTGGGTGGATTTGATCCAGGTGGTCTGGAGTTGTTTCCTTACACAATTATTACTAAGATTTTTACCCATCTTCTCATATTATCCCTCATATAAATTTTCCTTCATTTATTAGGGTTTTAGATGATATATTTCATTGAATCATGGATAAATTATCACGATCGATTGGGATTTCATATACGGATTTTTGAGAATTTCCCGAGAAGCTAAAGAGAGACCTTCATTTTTTATTTGACACAAGGTATGTTGTGATACATATTTATTTATGGGTTTGATTGAAATTGTGTTAAATTTTCCATTGAATCAGAAATATAATTTAGGTATTTTGTGTCACTTATTTCCAGGCGTGCATTGGGAGTGGGTCATGCCTCATCGCTCACTATTCAACATTTTTGGATTACCCAGTGCGTTTGATGCCCATTATGCCTTTTTTTAATCTTTTGTTAAATAATTTGAGTTATATAATTAATTATAGAGGATTATAATTAATTTATCGTGATGTTGGGTCTTGAGGTAAGAACTTGGTAGTTGAGGCAGTAATTGGATGACCCTAGGCAATAAAAATCGATCTGGGGATTAAAGGAATTGGATTTGATTGAGGCGGGGGGCCTTGAACTTACTCAATACACTTGATTTTGTGGTGATTTTAGGTTTTTGTGCTTCATTATTATTAACAACCAACATATTTTCATGACTAGTGAGATTTATTCCACACAATGTTGGGATAGACCTATTCTAGCCTAATAGTCAACATCGACCGTATAACTTGATAAATGGTTCAATCATGGAACCTTGGGAAAATGAGCACCAATGGTCCCACCTCATGGATTGTTTGGTGATGTGTAGGAATTTTTAAAGGTAAAATGGATTAATTTTTAAAATGTAATTTTTAAAGGTGTTTTGAACTCAATGGGATTTTAATGGGAAAATGGTGATATGAGAAATAGGTTTTGAAATGGTAGTTAGAAATGAAGAGGGGTTTTCTAAACAAAATTTTATGGGATTTCTATGCCAAGTAACTGATGTGATTAAAGCGGTGTGTGAATTTTTTTAAATAGTTTTAGAAGAATTTTTTTCCTAGTTTTCAAGGGAATTTAGAAGGCCTTGGTTTAACTCATTTTGGTGTGTTTGAACTAGTGACAGTGATGCCCGATTTTCTAAATATTGTGTGGATTTATGCTTTTCTTTACAATTGGTTGTTGTTTATGAATGATTATTCTTGAGTATGTGTGTAGTGTATTTATCCCCATGATAAATTTTTGTACTTTATGATGTGCATATCATGTGTAGCCCTGTGATAACATTTCTTGTGATATCAAACTGACATTGATCCGGATGGATGTGACAGGACCCTAAGAGGGACAAGATGGGTCTTTAATGTGTGAAATATGTTAGAATAGGCCTTGAGGGATAAGTTCTATAGTGAAGATTTGGTGATTTGTGAGACGAGATTCATGACCTATTTTTTACTACCTATACATGATGGATGGACCTCCATAGAGTCTACAAGGATAGTTTGGTGTGATTACCATGCCCTGTTCCTTTATTTATTGGGTCAAGGACCATTCCTTTAAAGAATTTGGTCATATTTTTTGAATAAAACCTCCATATGTGCAAATATATGGGTAATTGTTTCAAATTGTGACCTCCATAGAGTCAACATAGATGGATCTATGTTCTTATTGGTCCTTCCCCATGCTTGGTTTTGGTTAAGGATCACCGCAGGGACTAGTTTATAGTTGATTTTATGTATATATGATGGACCTATATTGAGTGATATGGGATAGACTAAGGCTTATATATATTTGACCGTGCTCAGTTCATTTGGGTAGTAGCTATAATATTAGACAATACCCTATTGCAAGTCTTGAAGTGAACGATGGACATCATTTCAGTTAGAACCCTACCCTATGTATTCTTGTATAGTCTGAGTTATGGTTTTAGGTGACATTTTCCTTCTATTATGGAGATTAATCAGGTACGTTCAGGTGTCATGGTGGCCTGTCTAACAAATGAATACTTGAATTGTGTGATAATATGTTCATGATGTGTTTTATTTCTAGGTAGGTGTGTTTGAGAGGCACAAATGTACCTTATATATGTATTTCATTCAAATTCACTTAATTAGAATAATAATCATTAATTTTTAGTCATTTTGGATACCTAATGGGTCATTAGAATCACCCCTTACCATGTACACAACATGGGGTTTGATATATATAGATACATCTTCCAATTTTCTATCAGTATATAAGTACTACATGGATATGGACACATGAAATAGGTCTAGAATGTTATATAGGATGAGGGATTGTCATGAAAGTTTAGGATTAGTGCGGGTTAACGATCCATTTTATTTATTTAATTTATTACTTGTTTTATCTGCTTCCCTGTTATGTTTTTTTATATTCTTTAGATAAGTTATTGTTTCATTTATAGACTATGGGGACGATTTATATCCATGTTTACTTGTAAACAGGGTTTGGGATTTCCATCATATGGATGGGTCATTCCAAATTTTTAGTATATTTTGTCATGGAACTCTGGATTCATATTAGAGGGAATATTTTCCACTTGAATATGTTAGTCCCTTACTGCTTTTCTCCGGAATATGGAATATGGGGAGGTACACCTGTGGTGTTTTAGAGACCTCCATCAGGTTCCATTTAATAAATCTAGGATGGGGAGTTAAAAAGTGGTATCAAAACATGTTAGGGAGGGGATAATATAGTGAGAGGTGGAGTTAGGATTTTAGGACTGGAGAGGTAGATTGAGTCAATTCTTGGAAAAAATAACATGAGTTGAAGATCGGGATTCCATGGTATGTCAAATTTTGGGACTAGGCACTATCAAATGAGTGAGGTGATTTGTATTGCTCCATTGAGAGTGAGTGAGTTTTACATGCATTATGATTGTGGTATACTAGGGGCATGAGATAGTTGCCTCTGAATAGTGTCATTTGACATGATGCCTCATCGAAATCCATATTAATTAAATATAATTATAATATAAATGATATTTTATCTCATATATGATAAGGTTTTGTTAGATCAATATAGACATTAGGGGATCATTTCAATGATTGTGTTGTGATAGTTTGGTTTCCTAAGGGGAATGGTTTTCAGGATGTGTGAAATTTTGTGCAAAACCTGATTTTGAAATGAAAACAAAAGTGAGTGGAATGATTTGTGTGTAAAAATTGATTTATATGAAAGTTTTATTTAAAATGGGTCATGGATTTAGTGATTTTTAAATGGTTTTGGATTTGTGGGTTTTTTAATATATTTAAGGGAATGGAATTTTAATTTGGACTTCAAAATTGATTTTGAAATGGGATTTGTTTTTAAGAAAATGTACCATCTAGGACATGGATTTCTATGATCTTAGTTTTTTTGTTAAAGCCCTTAGATTACACGGGATATTTTTTAAACTTGAATATTCTTTGGCATGTGTAAAATTATTTAAAAGAGTTTTTGAAAAAATAAATAGGCACCATATAAACATGTTTTCTATGGATTTTATGAATTATTCAAGAGTGTCCTAGATTCTTGAATTGTGTTCTTTGATAACATTCCATATTTCTTAAGAAGTAATTATGTATTATTGGAAGGTGTGGACCTATTTTAGTCAGTTTATGGGACAAAGATATAGGTTTCTATGTAGATAATATTTTCTTATTTTTTGTGATGGATAAGGATTGATCACATGTTATCCAGTGTATTTGGTAGGCATGTGATGGTCATTTTAAGGGAGATGCATTTGGATGGTTTGAGGAGGATGATTCGAGGGAGTGCCTTTTGGTGGTATCATGGATTTTAATGTGCAATCATGTTTTCGAATTCTAATTTTGTGGGATCAGGAATTGGATACTATTTTATGTTATGCTGTTTTTTATATTGGACTTCTAAATGTGTTTTTGATGGGTCCATGGTTAGGACTAGGTAAATTGTAATTTTTTGGGGGTAATTCCTATCATAGTGAGCACTAACAAATAGAATAAAATATTTGTAGTAGATTATTATGGTGTGGAGCACCATATTCTTCAAGTGGTATTTTTTATGGTACTTCGATGTCTTCAGGAACGATGAGTGCCACTGGGAATCATCACAGAATTAATAATCGGTGTTTTATATTTTATTCTAATTATGATAAGGGTGGTTGAATCCTATCATTTTTAAAGGTAAAAAAATGATTCATTGAAAATAGAGATTAGGTGTTTGGTTTTTTATGGTGATGATAAGGATACTTTGGTGAGGAGTTTCAAATCAATCAAGTGTGTATAACTTTCTTGTTAGAATGGTTGATGGTGTAGTGGAATTGGTTATTTTTTGACTTAGGTAATAACATGATGATAATGATTTATGAACTATATTTATGAATTTGTGAATGTCCTCCTCTATTGGAGAGGCTTCCATTAGGAGATAGTACATTCTTGACTTCTTCCATGGGGATAACCCAGGTTCGTGGCATATTTTAGGGGGAAAATCTTATGAAAAACCCAATATAAGTTGATTTTTTGTGGTAATTGGTTCTTGGGGAAGCAAGGGAAGTTTGTTTATGTTATTTAGGGATTGAATTGATATTTTAGGTAAAATATGTTTTTTCCAAACCTAGTGTTTATATCTTCATAGAAAAATCATGTTGGACATTTGAAAATTGAATGCAGAGAAATGGCATAGATTTTATTTCTATGGTAAGTCATGGTTAATGGTCATAGGATTAATATAGATTCTATATGATGAGAAGTGTTATGATGGGGAATTTTAATGAATTTCATCATTATGGGTTGGAAATTCCTAAGGTAAATTATATTTTTTTGGCGGTGGGTTTGTGCTATAAATTGAGGTTCAGGCAGAGTTTTTGAGTATTTGAGAATCTATAATAGGTATTTTTATAAGTATTTCAAGGATTTAGGATACCTTAGGGGTTTGAGAGGGGGTGTCAAAGATGGTATGAAGTGTTCATGCTGTTTGATTTACTAGAAGTAGACCATTCATGAAATGACCATGTTGGTATTGCCATTATTATTTCAGTATATGGGATGTTCCCCCATTTTGGAGGTGTTTCAAGACATGAACCATTTTTATGACATGAAATATTTTCTGAAGCTCTTTTTGATGTATTTTTTTGTTATTTTAGGATATGAAACTTTTTTTGGGAACCCTTTTTGTTTTTTTTGTTTTTAGATGCCTGAACAGAAGAGGGTGGGGGTTTATTTGTCTCTCATCTACCACTATCTTGGGTGTATTTTATCTAGGTAGTTCGTCGGCCTTTATTCACATGATTTTTTCAAGATATATCACCTATGATATCATATTTTCTCTCCTTTATATTCATATTTAATTCCTTGGGTTTAAGATGAACAATTTCCTGAGAGCATGGACAAATCATAATTCCTGATGGGGGTTTTATATGAATATCATAGAGGATTCCTCAGGAGTCCAAAAACAATTCATATTTTTTCATTTGATGAAAGGTATGTTATTCTAATGATTTATTTAGGTGTTTTAATGAAATTGGGTTAAATTTTTAGTTGAATTGATAATATTATTTATGGATTTTGTGCCTCCTAGGTTTAGAGGTGAACTAGAAGTGTATTTTACCCTTCCACTCATAGATTCTATGTCGTTGGATTGATTGGTGAGTTTGGAGCCTATTATGTTGTGTTGTGTTTCTAGTTTTAATTATTTAGTTAATTAATTTGAGATAAAAAATAAATTATAGATGTATATAATTAATTTGCTCTGATGATGGGGCTTGAGACAGGTTTTTGGTAGCTGAGGTGATGATTGGAAGAGCCTAAAAAAATGAAAATAGGGTTGAATATTAAATGGGTTGGATTTGATTAAGGTTGGGGGTCTTGACCTTATTTGATGCTCTTGGTCTTATGGTGTTTTTTTCTTTTCTTAACTAGTATTATTTATATAAATAATTTCATTAATTGTGTAATATGTGCCCCATAAATTTGGGATGTAATCACATATTCCTAATAATAAACCTAAACAGTACATCTTACTAAAAAATTGATGGCATCTCCTTAGTTGAACGAGAACCGGTGGCCCTCCTTATAGATTTTTTTGTAGTCTTTTTAGATTTTAAAAGAAAAAACAACTTATTTTTTAAAATATAATTTCAAAATAATGTTTTGGATCAATGGGATTTTAAGGAAAATGTGATTTGAGAAATGAGGTTTCAAATTGTATTTCAAAATGTAAATGGATTTTCTAAATAATATTTTAAAGGATTTTGGGCCAAGGACCTAGTGTGAGTAAATATGTGTATTAGACTTTTTTAAATTGTTTTAAATATGTTTTGGATTATTTTTTATGGGAATCTAAAATGATTTTTTTGAACTCATTTTGGTCTATTTGACCATATAAGGGGAATTCCTAATTTACCAAATCCTTTTTATATTTTTATATTTTATTTTTTATTATTTATGGTTTGTGCATGATGATTTATGAGGATGCATGTTGTCTGTTTAACCCCATGAGAAAATTTTTTTCATGACAATGCTTGTGGAATGTTTATCCCTATGATAACTTTGTTTGTGGTATCAATGTGATGTTGATATAGATGTATATGGTAACCCTATTGGGTCCATATTGGTCATGATTATGTTCATGAAATCGGACTAGGTCCTGAGGGACTAGATCCCCAATGATGAGTTGGTGAGTTCTGAGGGTAATGTGAAATATTTTCTAGTACCAAAATTTTATTGATAGAACTCCCTAGAGTCTTTAAGGTACAATTTCTATGATGAAAATTATTTTTTACTTTGGTATTAGGTTTAGGATCTTGCATTTAGATTCTTGAATTAGTGTGATTGACTGTTACCTCCCAGAGTGGGAAGATATAGTTTGGTGTTTCTAATTGTGACCACCGTAGAGTCTGCAGGGATTGTTCGATATGCTTGTCATGACTTTTAATATAAGTCTTGAGTTTAGGACCACCCTAGGTTCTAGGTCATGGTTGTTGTGACATATTTAGTTTTAAACTCCCTCATGAAGTTTAATATGATTCGACGATTATAAAATTATGTTAATTCCCTATTACTTATGGTAGTGTGATGAGGTTTAGATAAAGTCCCATATTGAGCCCTCGATTGTGGGTTGGACATCATTTTGGTTGTCACCCTACTCTACATATTCTGGTATTATTTAGGTTATGGTATGAAGTGAAAAATTCCTTCTATCATATAGATGAAGTTGGTAGGTTTAGGTGTCTTGGAATGAAAACCTAACTTGTGTTATTATATGTTCATTGTGTGTTATATTTTCGAGTGGGTGTGTTTCACAGTGACGATTTCCCCATATTTTTTTCCTGCACATCAACTTGATCAAAATAACACTCATTATTTTTGAGGGTTTTGGGATAACTTCTATGATATTGGATACACCCCTACTAGTGTACATAAAATGTGTTTTGTTGTACATTGGATAATATTCCTATTTTCTCTGAAGACACAAATTTTACATAGATATGGACTCTTGGTACATGTTTAAATGGTCATAGTGTTTGAGAGATCGGTATGACCATAAGTGAGTAGTACTAGACAATGATCTGTTTTATTTATTACTTATTTTTTGACTTCCCTATTATGTGTTTCTTTATAATTTTGATAATTTATTGTTTCTATTATAGACTATGGGGTCTATTTACCTCCCAATTTACTGGTCCATAGGTTTTTGGTATATTCATAATATTTACAATTAATTCATAATTCTTATTATATTGGAGAAAAAATATAAAAACCTAGATCTTATTATCCAAAATTTGTGGTTTCATTATTATATTGGTAATAGATATAAGGAATAAAATCCTAAAGGACCAAAATTTTTAGAACTCTTGGAAAAATAAATACATACTTGAATCCCACATTATAAATTAAAACTTAAAATACAATATAGTACTTACTTTCAGAAAAAATTATTCCCTTTGTCCCATCCATACACATTAATCACAATACACTTATTGGAAACCTAGTGAAAGGAAAAATAATAAAGGGGTGATCTTAGATTCTTAGTAAGTGTATGTGTGCAACAAATTCTATCATCGAGTAAATAAAACATGAATAATATGACTGATATATACAATACTCAAATATTCCAAAAAATTAATTCCATAAAATATAGGACTAAATACATGGATAACATAATAACATAAATAATCACATAGATAATAATAACTAGTTTCAATAATGAGTTAATGCATAATATCTGATGTCATAAACTTACCATCAAGGTGTCATGCTAAGAAAACATATATAAATGGGTTAGGTCTCAATAATATTCCCACAATAGTTTGTATCATGATACCTAACGATACATCAATGGTCTATAGTAGGCCCTAATAGTCACTTACTAAGTCCAATAAATTCATCATATGAAAATTTTTAAACATAATCAATGTAAATATTTCTATTGAAGACTAAAATAAAAAATATCAATAATTTCCCCAATTGATAAACATAATCATAAACCATCTAGAATAGAATGGTGAATGGTATCAAAATATTACATCCCTAGTAAATAATAACACTCACCAAATATTTTTACATATATGAATATAAATTAAAAATATAACTGTAAAATTTCTTGATGAAAATACTCTTTTCACTTTCAAATCATTTATTTGAAGTCTAAAATACTAACCAAATATTAAAGAAAACATTTTATTTGAAAATAATATTATGAAATTATAAAATAATTTTCCAATTAATGAGTGTTAATGATAGTGGAATGTTTTTTATATGTTGTTAAAATAAAAATTCCTTTCATATCATTTTAAAAAGGTAAAAAAGAAACTTTTTTAGAAAATAAAAAATAATATTCATTTTGTACCATTCTATAAAAAAATCAAACATGGGTAATTTTTTTAATAAATAATTTGTTAATGATCATAATTTAGTTTTTTAAATTTTATGGAAAATATGGATACATAGATAAATATTAATGATCTAGTATAAAAAAATGTGGGTCTTCCATTAAAAAATTATTTTGGTTTTTTTGTATATAAAGAGAGGAAATTGAATGAAAAAATTATAATTTATAGAAACATCTAATATATAATAAAATATATATGTTTTAAAATATAAATATTAACAAATTACCCTATATGATACTTATACATATATTATAGGACCATAATCATATATATCATACAATATATGATTTACATATAATATTTTATCACCTGTTAATTACTAAGTATTTGTTAAAATCACCGTTCTGGGTAATAACTACTTCTTTTGTTATATATGTTTTGGTTTGATAGTTTCAGACCTTTTAATTTTAATAGTTTCCATAATATCCATAATTTTAATAATGATATAAATATTATATATATTCATTATATTTGTGTTTATAGTAATAAAAAAAAATTAGTGATAGAAAAATGAATTTCAGCGTTCATGGAGATGATTGACCGTACTTACACATGAATGCAATTTCCATTTTTACGATAGATGGAATGAAAGAAATTTAAATAATAATTCAACTTTATAAATTCATTATAATATTATATATATTTATATTATATTCATTAAATATATCTTTATTACCATTATTTTTTAGATAAAATAAAAACTGTATGACATCGCTTCGTGGTCGCATTTGTCCACATGTCCACTCGAGCAACGTTATCATTTTCCAATGGACTGGAAGGTAAGAAGGTATATGTGATACTATAATTACAAAATTATAATTATTCAACATATATCATATATAATAATTAAATCCATCATTATATCCATCAATGACATTCCTTGATGGAAAATGAGTCACATCGGCTCATGAGGCGGTAGTCCATTATTCACATGAATGAAAAGTTTGTTTCCCATTTGATGAAAAAGGTGATGGATATAGGTTATTACATTAAAATAATTATATATACATAAAATTAAGATAATTATTTTTTATTTTCTTATATTTGGAGAATATTTGAATGTGGTAGAGAAATAAATAAAATGAAGAATTATGGTTAAGAACTATATCACTTCTTCATAGAACCTCCTTAGGTTTATACCTGAATACTTATAAAATGGTTTTATGATAAAAATAGGGACTCTAGGTCATGGTAATGGATTTAAGGAAGGTATTTGGTAATTTATTGACCTTATGAAAATTCTCTTTAAGTGTGGAGAGGATAGGATAGGGGGTGTCTTTTTTTAAGCAGGGAAGGTCACCCGCTTGGAAATTTTCTAAAATAATAGAAAATAAAAAACTAATTACCAATATAAATTATTAAAAATATAAAATACTATAAGTTTTTATATTTTAAGGTCTAAAAATGGTGATATAATAAGATTTTAACATTTTTAATTGGAAATATTAACTTTATTTTTGGTATAACCCCACGTAAAACCCGTTTAACCTTAACCACAATAATTATTTTTTATTAATTTTACAATTAATTTTGAGAAAAAAGTAAGTTGAAATTATTAAATAATAATTATTATGTTTAATAAAATTATTTGATAAATTTTATCCAATTAAATTCAAATATGTGGCATAATTTAATTTAAAATTACACTCGCAAGCGTGAAAAATAATAGGTTTTCAAAGAATAAGTTTCCTTAAGTATAAAAAGTTTTTTTTATCAAAAATGAGAATAAAATTGATTAAAATTACCTAATTTTTATTAATAATAATATTATTTTACTAATTTTTCTTTTAATACAATTTAATGATAGAAAGTTACTATGTAAATTTTTTAAAAGAAAATATAGTTTCAATAATAATACATATTTTTTTTTCTATTCTTAATAAAATTAATATTTTTAGAAATTTATAAAATATTCACTCTGAGATAATTTTGAAATGATAATTTAAAAAATGAATTTCATTTTTTCAAATTTATTTTCTAAAATTGTAAGTAAAATTATTTTAAAATAAATACAGCAAACGTGACATAACATTTTTTAGACAAATAAATTTTTTTAGAATAAAACTAGATTTAGTTTTATCGCATTCCATAAAAATATATTAGATGGATGATAAAACATTTGACTGAATATATTATATATAAAATTCATTAAAATAATTTAACAATTTGTTTTAAATTTATTAATATAAAACACATTTTTTTCATAAAAATAGTTCTTTTACTTTCAAATGTTTTTTTATTTTTTTAATTTTTAACCAATGAATTTATTTTATACATGCATAAGACATATAATTTTCATAATTTAGTTATTTGTATTCAAAGAAAAGAATTCAACAGCTAGGTTATAACAATATATTATATTAGAGTTTTTTAGAATCAAGGTTGCGTGTTTCACAAGCTATCAAATAGATTAAATTTGATGAAATATATTATAAAATATCGGGGTGTTATAATAACTCACATAATTATTATTAGATGAAATAGTATCTCTATGAATTTTTAAGGCCTTCTAAAATCTTTATAATACTCCAACATACATTGAGGAATGCTTGTGTTGTTGTAGCAACCCTTCTCGATCACTATTTTTGTGATCTAGGCCGGAACGTTACATGTGGGGATAAAACCACACTATAGTCAAATGTTCTTCAATATAAAGAAGGAGTTGGTTGATGGTCAAATATAAGAGTCCCCAATGTAACACTTGGGATACACCATGGATGGTACTGCATATAGGTACGAGATGGAGACCACTATGTAGGGATGTTGGTAGTTCCATAGGAGGGTTTCATATAAAGATAATTTTAGAGTTTCAAAAGGTTGTGGAAGAAGGACAAACCATTGGTTAGTGGGATGTCATGTAGAGGATTCACGTAATATTATTTATAGAATTATATAAATATAATGAAGGGTGAACATAATAAATGGGTTATGATGTGTCACGATGGGTGTTGTGAAATGTCAGTCTGAGGAATTGTATAGGAATACTATGTGATGGTGTTTGGTGTGGTGTAAGGATATTGCCATACAACATAGGGGAACTGCACCATGGAGGGAAGTTAGTTACACTATGGCTCAAATTCCATGTTTTAGAGGGTTGGAGCGAGGGTTTAGGAACCTATATATTTTCTACTAAAGTTTCTTCATTTTCCCTAGACTATGCCAGTGTAGGGTATCCCCAAGAATTGTTATTCAATGGTCTCTAGACCACACCACAACCCTTATCTACACATTTTAAGGGGTTAAAAGACCCTTTTAACCTTTAAATTTTAATATTCCATCCCCCATTTTATCACTCATTTAGTTTAACTAAAGGTGGAAATAAACATAGGGGGTTCTACCTCATTATACTTTGAATTTTTGAGCCTACAATATGTGATTTCAAGTGGATTTTTTGAGGTAAACCACTATATTCTTGTTCCTTTACATCATTCTTTCTTTATTATTACTTTATCTCTCAGTGTAACTTACTTCATAGAACCCAGTTTGTTGTTAGAATATTATTAAGGTTCATTGGTGGGTATAACATAGGGTTATTTTTATTTAAGGTTTGTAGGTGTTTTATTGTTCCTTGTCTAGGCATTCTCTATCAATGGTGACATGTTTTGGATTGTTGTGAGGGGTTTCTACTTCAGATGTGGTAGGTATTTCTATAAAATTTATTTAAATGGAATATATTTTTGTATTTTATAATTTTAAATGTTTTATTTATTAAATTAAATCTACACTTGATAGTTTCATTAGGTTTGAAAATGGGTTTTAAAGGATTTATCACTTTAAATAATTGGGTTTTTAATGGTTTTCTAGTTTTTTCAAAGGGATTCTTGAATTTTTAGTGTCTTTGAAATGTTTTAAAGGATTTTTAAGGAATGAATGATATTTGTAAAGGTATTTGACCCCATTTGGGTCATAAAATGGGTAAATCATAATGTTTTTGATTTTGGGGAGGTTTATAAAAAAGGGGAATTGGTTCTTTAAATGATTTTAGTTGTGTTTTAAGTAAATTATTTAAAGGAATTGTTTTTATAATTTATTTCTAATTATTATAAAAGTTTTGAAACATTGGGTGGATTTTTATGAATTCTCGTTTATATTTTTTAAATAATTTTCCAAAGGTGTGGGTGTGTGTGACCTTTTTTGTTCCCCTAATAGTGTTTCCCCTTTTTATACTTGGTGCTTGATGTATGTAGTGATCATGTTACAAATTGAAAAGTGTATGTTTCTTTTATGGTCATTATAGGTTATGGTGAATTATTTTTTATGATTGATGATGATTGCATTGATATTTTATTTACCACCTCCACTTAGGTTTTAGTCATGGGAACCTTGGTAGGTAAGTGGGATGTTAAGATATATGCCACAATAGATAGTCACATAGTACTAGTTCCCCCTATAGTGTGAAATAACACAAGATGAGGAATTCCCTCAATGGGGATGGAATAGTCTAATCATATGGATTGCATGGTTTGGTTGCACCACAGGCTGAAAAGGTCGTCAATGTTTTTTAAATTCTAGGAAAATAACTTTTTAGTACCTAATATTAATACCATGAAACCTATTACTTGTTGTTTTTGATTGAAAGGGGTGTTTAAAATGGGAAAGGGTTTCCTAGTATAGTATCTAAGATTTTTAAAGGGATGCATAAGATCTAGATATTTTATGAGGTATGTTTCTACTTTACATTTTAAACACCTTTTTACATGGATAATGAAATGTATATCAAGATTAAGGAAGGTCATGGGAGTGTCCCAGGGGTTCAGGACACAAAAAAGAGGAAAAATGGGAAAAAATGTGCATAGCTTATTATTTTTATGCTGGTAGAACTAATCATTCCCCATGACTATATAACATGGAGAAGGATGATAAAAATTAGAAAATTGTGTGAGCATGGAACATGAGACCATGAGACTTGATCCCACTTAAGAAGAGGAACCTTTATAGAACCCACATAGTTTGGATAACCATTCAAGTGGCCTAGAAAAACAGTGTATCTGGATATCCTATTATATAGAGAAAACAACATGGTTGGGGCACGGTTAACAAAACTATATGGCCTAATGGTGTGCTTCTTTAAATATGTGTAATTTACCATATTTCCTCTCAATATTAAATATTTATCCCCTAATTTACATCCCATTTATTTTCCAACCCCTAGGGGTGAAAACCAAGTTCTCTAAAATTCTCCATGTGTGATTCTCCTACGATCCTAGGGTGTTAAGTTTAGTATGAATCAAAGACCTGTGTAAGTCTCTAAATTTGTATCCTTCAATTTCATAAAAGAACTATAGTTGGTTACTTCCATTTATTATGAATATTATGTACCATTTTTCTAGGTAATTATTATATTTTATTTTAGTAGTTATTTTAGCTAAAATAAGGCCCAAGTTTGGGTGAGTGTTCATCTACAAGATTGAGGTAGGTGGTCAAAGTAAATTTTCCTATAGTCCTGATGTTTTTTAATGTGTATGTGACATGTTCTAATCTGATAACATGTTATAAAGTTTTTTATTATCTATTAATGATAAATTGGGTTTCAAAATGTTATGTGAGACCCTTCATGGATCCCATTTGGTCCATTGAAGATTATAATATCAGTATTAATATCCACCGAAGGGGTGTTCCAATTTATTAAAATTGGTAAATGTGGAATGTGAAATGTGGAAATAGAGGGTTTAATGGATCAAAATTATTATTTTATTAATTGGAATGATATTGGGGCTTAAGTTATTTTATCTCATGTGGGGCATTGTTATTTCCTTATGGGAATAAGAAAAAAAATCAAATTTATAAAACTTAGACAACTGCGATCAATTAATTAAAAAGGTGTTTTCAATTAATTGATGTTAAACACATGAGATAAAACAATTTTTTATCTATATTTTAAAATAAAACAATTAAATTTATTTGAATAAAAGGGAAACAAAGAATTTTTGATTTGAAATAAATAGATAGAGAATGAAGCAAGTTGTGTTTTGAAAATAAATTAGAAAAACTATAATGGTGTTTTTTAGATTTTAGGATTCGTGTTCAATTGAATTTAGAAATTAAATTTATGGTTCAATGGTAATGAACTAGATTGTAAAAATTAGTCAGGTAAATTGAAAAATTGATTTCCATATTCCCTTCAATAATCATTAGATAGAAATATTAAAGACAAATAAGTTGATTGATTCTATGTGGAAACCCAATTACATGAATAAAATAAAGAAATAAATCCAGCACACCTTCTCCCTTTATGTAAACTACCCAATCACAATGAATGATTTATCCCCTCATTCTAATAATGAGTGAGTAAGGGGTATGGGTAGAAAAATAAGAGTGAAAATAAATTAGAGAGAATAATTGTGAGGACCCTATAGAAACACAACTTCGTACACCATTGTTTCTTCTTGAAAATGGGGATAACCTTGTTTATTTAAGGTTCAAACTTTCCAATCGGTTTCTAATAGGTTTATTCGTAGAACCGGAAACATCCAATGACTCTATATCCATCTGGACCAACTTTCCAAAGGTAGGTGCTCATTAGTCGTGGACTTATGAGGCTTAAGAATTTTCATTGGTCGAGAGGATGGGAGGATAGGCTCATCACATGTTTTTGGGGGGAATTATTACCTACTTTAGGACTCTCTTATAGATTTAAGTTATGTTCATGAATCCTAATTAATTCACCAAGTATACAAATGAGTTTTCCTTTAGATTTATTAATCAATGGTTGATATGTATGAGATTTAGAGAATATTTTATATGTATTTAAAGTTTCTCATCGATAGAGAATCATCCGTATGTATTAGAGATTATTATTTAGTGGTATTATTCAATACATTATATAGAAATCTCTTGGTCATTATGATGACCATACTGGTTTTAAATCAACTTAGTGGGGCACTTGAAGATTATTGTCCTTCAGAAAGACAGGGATTATTTCAGAGTTGGGATCGTACCCGCAGATGGGCTACCTACGTATCCTTGTTAAAAAGGAATCAGAACCCACGTAGTTCGATAAAGGAAATATCGGGTTTATTCATGGTTAATGGACCAGAAAAATATTTCGTGATTACTTTCACACTTTAAGATCACGTGAGTCATGATCAGTGTGAGAAACAAGAGGTATTAATAAAAATAATTCTAGGATAACCTCTCCCAAAACCTCGTGACTTACAAACTTTATGTCACCATGGTTAGGGGTTTCCTATATAACCTCATCCTTTAAGATGAGAAGATATTTTAACCTAGGCCTCCTTCTCAGGAGTAAGCCCCAGTGATAAGTTTCTTTAAACCTGGGCCTTTTTTTCGGGAGTAAGCCCCAGTGATAAGTTATTTTTAACTTGGGCCTCCTTCTCAAGAGTAAGCCCCAGTCATAGTTTCCTTAAACATTGGGCATCCTCATCAAGAGTAAGTCCCAATCTTAATTATTTTTATTTGGGTTTCCTTCTCAGGAATAAAACTCAATCATAAGTCCCTCTTAATTTAAGATTTCTTTTCAGGAGTAATTCCCGAGTTAAAATTCCAAATCTCTATAAAATATAAATACCTTTATGGACCCTGCTTCTTGGGCTTCTTTCCTAAGTCCTAGTCTTCATTTACCTGGGCAGTCATACATATGTAATCCCCGCATCATTTTTCATAACTGCATATTTTTTGGAACCATCATCAAATTTACTGATACCTCTTGTTTCTCATGCCGAGCATGACTCACGTGAGCTTAGAGAGTGAAAGTAATCACAACATTTTTTTCTGGGCCATTAACCATGCATAAACCCGACATTTATTTTATCGAACTACATGGGTTCTGATTCCTTTTTAACAAGGACACCTAGGTAGCCCATCTGTGGGTATGATACCAACTCTGAAATAATCCTTTTCTTTCTAAAGGACAATAAACTTCAAGTGCCCCACTGAATGGATTTAAAACCAATATGTACATCATAATGACCAAGAAATTTCTATATAATGTATTGAAGGATACCATTGACTAAGATTCTCTAATACATACAGATGATTCTCCATCGATGAAGAACTTCAAATACATATAAAAGATTCTCTAAATCTCATAAATATCAACCATTGATTGCTAAATCTAAAGGAAAACTCATTTTTATACTTGGTGAATTAATAGGGATTCATGAACATAACTTAAATCTATAAGAGAGTCCTAGAGTAGGTAATAATTTCCCCCAAAAATGCATGATGAGTATGACCTCTCATCCTCTGGACTAATGCAAATTCTTAAGCCTCATCAGTCTACGACTAATGAGCACCTAACTTTGGAATGTAGGTCCAGATGGATATAGAGTCATTGGATGTTTCGAGTTCTATGAATAAACCTGTTAGAAACTGATTGGACATTTTGAACCTTAAACAAACAAGGTCATCCCCATTTTCAAGAAGAAAAAAAATGGTGAACTCGATGTGAATCCTTAACCAAGTTAAAATGATGTTTTACTTATTTGTTAGGACCCTATTAAACTCAATATAAGGGTCAACAAAGTATTCATTTACATAAGCACTCATCCAAAAGATGTAGTCTGGACAGACTTATCTTGATTATGTCTGCTATATCAAACTTTCACTCTTTTCCAAGATCTCTCTGCAACACACAATGACTTCTTTAAAGTTCACACCTGTGAATGCTTTAGCCACTACTCCTGCTGGATCCTCGTCCTCTCTGAGGATGACATCACCAACTCAACATCTTCAACACTGGGTTTCAAATGCGTTGGTGAGGGAATACCATCAACACGGTACCATCCTGACTCTAGAGGCCACTCGACAAGCCCTGCAAGTTTGCAAATCACCCTGGTTGTCCGGACAGTGACAACCAGTGATCAAGAAGCAGGCAGTGCTAACCATCATCTCCAACTGTTTCGGTCGTTATCCGCAGAACGCAACAACCAATCCCTCCCATATTACAAGGAGGTGAATGAAGAGGTCACTCAAGGCCTAAGTTCAATAAGACATGAGTCCTTATCAAGGAATCCCATCAACAATTGCCACCAGACTTTTGCGGTTGTGCACCCTCAACCTGATGAGGGTATAACCTCTAGGTGTTGGCCTCAACTTCCTCAGACCTGTGCATGCAAGAAAAATCGTCAGAGGCAAAATTCGGCTAATTGGAGAAGGTTCTTACCTCTTCCCCCTCCGGATAATTCCATCAACCTAACTTGATGGAATCAACGAGCAGGAAAACACACCTGTCCGTTCTAATCCCGCTGTCTAGTAGACTCGTCTGGCAGCAACCCGCCAATCCCGCTAGGCAATTCCGACAGAGTACTATAGGCATGAACATACACCTGTTTACAATCACCAATTCTGTCAATAGTATCATATTCCAGTATTGAAGGAAACCAATCAACCATATTTACGAGGAATATTCAGCAGACAAATACACCTACCAATGTTCATCATATCTGCCAACAGTCTCATTTGGTAGCACCCAGAGAAGTTAGTCGGAAAGCTCCAACGATATATTTGGAGCAGACTCAACTCTCTGCCCCTATGCATATGTATTGTCAATATCCATTGACAGGAAAAGGAGGACAGAATCAGGCACATAAACCTAATCCAGACACGGAATGGACTTATATTCCCGTTCTGGCAACTGAAGTCACCAAACACATTCTGACAATAGTGAAAGAGAAGAAGCAAATCCCTGCCCATATTCTAGATACTTGTTAGAATATTATAACAAATTCAATGACATTACAGGGAAAGAACATAAATCTATCCCTATCAGTGGAGTGACTCCTCAACATGTCACTCTGGAGCAGATACACACCTCTGTTCCAATCTAGGAGGGTCATGGGGCATACTCCCTCATGTCATACGGACAATCAAGTCAGGCACATACATCCAATTTAAAAGGAGATAATCAGCCTAACCTGACCATTTCTCTTGAACAAGCACATATACCTACCCATAATAACCACTTTCATCAACAAGTTGTTTCCAAAGTGAGTAAGAAGGCATCAAAGAAAAAGAACCATCAAACAAAATTGAAAAATCAAGAGCCAATCTACAATAAGGCCTTTCTCAATGCTGGAGTTCTTGAAGCCCTCAGACAATTATCTATTACAGCTTAAGATTCTACTCTCTCATTTCCAAATTTTGAAAGTAACAAAAATAATTCCGAAGGTCTTTATCAGACACTTCCTTATGAAGGCTTGCTTCATGACAATTTATTCAATCTCAAAGTATCATCTTCATATGAGAGCCATGATAACCCTTTGCATGTCCGGAAGACCAAGGAGTAAGAAGTTTCATCTTTTGTTGTAACCCACCATGGTGATCCACCCCATGATGATGAATTTAGCTGTGAAAGTCCTCTCCATAGTAGTAATTCTCATTGCCTGGAAAATTCTTCAATGGACAATGCAGTAATGAGAAATCCCTCTTATCTTGAGGCACTTGAAAATGTGAGGCTAGTCATGTATGATGACCTACCATTAGCAGGTGAAATACTTTCTCTACCAGAAGATAGCTCGGGGTGTAGGTCACTCTCCGAACCACCCCTGGGTCACTAATCTTCTAATTTTACAAATGAATTCTCTACCAATCTTGTTGAATCTGATAAAGTAAAAAAGAAGCACCAACTTTGGTCTAATCAGGTAGAAGAATCTTCATCAAATGACAAATAGGAAGTGATGAAGATGAGAAAACAACTCGCAAAAGGTGAAATACCAGTCATATTTTGGCCTTTGGCTAACTCTCAGTATGATATTCCAGAAATGTTGATAGAAGATTGTATTCACGATATTTGTCTCAACATATGGAAAAATCTTTGTCACTTAAAAGAGACAATATTATCTTATGTTGAATATAAAAATCATTTCAAGATATTAGAAGGGTTTCAATGCCAAATTGACTTAGCATATCTTTCAATTTCCCAAAATCCAAAGGTTGAAAAGTAGCAGAGAACCCTTCAGTGTTCATGCCTTGGTGCATTAAAAAGGTTGTTCCAGTTAATTACCAATGCCCCATCTGGTATTCATATTAGGGGATGGCTTGTTCATGGAGCATTTCATTTCACTGTTCTCTCCAACCAACAAAGCCTGCCAAAAGTGGTCTCAGCAATGTTATTACCCAGGGCTGGCCACATCTAACTGGTTTTGTGTGTAATCAAATGCTTGCCCAAGAACAAGCCTCAACTAGTTCTTCCCAAATTCAGGCATATAAAGAACAAGTTGTCGAATTACTCTTGCATATAGAAAATGAAAATATCGAATAGGATTCTCATTTAGAACATTCACATCATCAGGTGACAGAAGTGTCAGAAATAATCCAATGGTCATCTGAGACTGGTGATTTGAGTGGATGTAGGATGATGCATCCGGATAATTTCTAGACTAAAGTCCACCAAATCAGAAGAGATTTTAAGAAAGTTTTAGATATAATAGCTCAAGAGCCACCTCATATTTCCTGAATGGAGAATCTTTTAATCCAACCCTCGGGATCAACAGATAGGATTCAAGGAGTTGATCAGGAAAAACAGGAACAAGCCTAGTTCACCGGATAGAGGACTTTTCCAAATTCTCAATCTCTTCCCCAGTGGAATTTAGTCTTCTCTCGATTAGGTAAGAATACACAAGCGGAACGCAGAGCCGAATTATCTGGAGATTCCCTCCGAATTACGGTTAATCAGGAAGTTCCCGAGGGATCAACCAAACAAAGGGAAATGTCTCATAAGGGACATGGAAGAAGACAGTATCGCAGAAGCACTGACAGAAGGGATGCACTGCGTTATGCATCGATAAATTTCATCAATGTCGTTGTCACTGATCCCCCAGAACATGAGGCTCACTCAGATGAATTGGATGAAGAAGTTCCTGTTCAAGAGGCTGTATACATAGAAGCAAATGAAGAAGGTGTGCGTACCTGAAATCAAAGGCTTAACCATAATTTTGGTATTCTTTAAAATAACCAACTCCCCCCTCTCCGAAAGGCGTCCAACAAGGTGAAATGAAAAAGTCAGGTTACATTCCACCCTACCTTTGGAGAAGGGAAATAACTCTCATTAGAGGAAAGGTTCACACAATAAGGGGAAGAAATGAAACAGTTAAGGAGGTTAAATGTAGACCTAATTCAAGGTAGTATTCCTCCTAAGCATGCTGGAGTTAATCACTCAAGGGAATTTGTTGCAGCAACTGGGATGGATCAAGAATATCCCCATTTACAATTACAATTTCACTGGTCTAATACTATGGTTCGTACGCGACAACAACCAGTAATACTACCATCAATGAGAATACTGGTCGCCACACCCATCCAAACTCCAGTTCTTGGACCTGCACAGGTCCAAGCTCAACTAGATGTTTCTCAAAAATTAATGACTACCATTGAGTCATTAATATCTAGATTGGAAGCTATGAAAGGAAAGTGTGCACCAGTTCAACAAGAGAAGAGTGCTTACCCTAAATGGGTGCATGCAATTCCTCCCCCATCAAATTTTGTGAGTACCACATTCCCAATTTTTAATGGTTTAGGAGATCCAAAACAACACTTAACACATTTTGTTTCTCGTTGTGATCCTATGATGAGAACTCTTCAACAACAAGAAGTAGTTAAGATCAGGTGTTTTGTGCAGTCATTACATGGACCTCCTTTCGTCTGGTATACACGCTTGCAATCTCGGTCAATTACTGGGTGTGAGGATATCCGTCAAAAATTCCTTCTTCGATTTATCTCTACAATTTCAAAGACGACAGATTTTTATCTTACCAATTGTAAGAAAATGGAGAATGAAAGAGTTTCGGATTTCAATGATCGCTGGAAGGGATTAACATATCCCTTAAGTTTAGCACTCCCTCAAGAAGAGCTACTTCCAATCTGTGTGGAAAATCTGTGTGATGAAATACGCACACTGTTGATCCCTGTGAAATACACAGGAGGGTTTCGAGACCTACTTCAATCGCTCAGCAGATAGAATATTCTCTTACAAAGACTAAGGACAAAACTTGTGTAATTCCATCAGTTACAGGAAGGAGAATAGGGAAAGTAGATGCTGCTATAATTACACTTAAACAAGCATTTGTACCTGCTTCCACTTAAAAAATTTCATCCTATCGAAGGGCTCCACCTCCTGAGTGTCAAAAATAATGGCCGCCACATCAAGATGATCAAAGATATCAAAGACAGAAATAGTTTTAAGATTTTAAGAACAAAGTTTATTCTTTCCAGAATGAATAAGTTCCTGGTTACTTCATCTAGACTCTGGAAAACAATCTTGTTTAGTTTCCAAGGCCCAAAAGGCCGAACAAGGAATGAGATAAAGGCCTCCCCGACTATTTCCCATTTCATCAGATATTGGGGCATCCCATTCAAGAGTGTTTTATCTTCAAAGACCTCCTGAAACATATACTGGACTCTGGACAAGTAAAATTGAAAGGCTCTTCAGCTCAGGTAGCTTGTGTTACTACTACTTATCCAAAGGAAGAAGGAAAGTGGAAAGAAGTCAAAAGTAAAAATGCATAGAAATATGATGATTGGATGGTCAAGATAATGATCAACAAAACTCATGGTATTTTACGAACACAATTGAATAAACCAATTGTGTCTTCTGCTATGAATGCCATAACAAAACCCCATTCATCAGAAGGAAAATCTTCAAAGAAGCAGTGTAATTTGAAGAAAGAAGAGCAGTTAGAATAAGACAAGATCGTGTCAAAGCCTAAATTGTCTTTGACTCTGGAAGATTTTATGCCATCTGCTTCAAAAGCATGGGTACCACCCCACCAAATGGCACAACTTGAACTGGATAATTAGGCAGAATATTTATCAGATGAAGAATTGATCTTTGGTTCTGTTAACATGATTCATTTAACAGATCCTTATGCCAATGATAGTTTTGATTATGATGACCCTGAATTCCCTGTATCTAACAGAGGAATTAGAGGAAAATATAGAGGTCTAGGATATAGAGGAAGACATGGTTATTACAGAAGCCACTATTACAATACTACCCCTGCTAGAACTGTATATGCTCTAGAAACTCGTGGCAAATCCCTTCAGCGTGCTCAACAGGAACAAAAAAGTTCTTCCACACATGGCAGATTCAGTCCTGACACAGTTATTTTAGAAGACCGATTAGAGGTCACCCCTTCTTCTTCTCAGAAAGTAGATAGACCTAGTTGGTGTAATTTACTGAAGCCAGGAGTATTTCTAACTCTTACCCCAATACGAGATGCATTTACTGCCAAAGCATCAACTTACAAGGCACCTGCAAAACCACATTTTCCTAATGGGAAACACAGACCTTTGGGCCAAAAGTATGATGTATTGAATCATTTGGCCCATGTACTGGCCAGGTTATCAATTATGAATGCCTTGAATCTATCAAAAGATCTTCTGGAGGCGCTTATTGAGGCTTTGTCAAGTCCTCAAGAATTCGTAATTGAAATTTTTATGGTTGAGGTATACCATATAGAGAATGATTCTGCAGAATGCCATGCAGTGATATATTTTATAGATGAAGATGAAGATGATGTTTTACATGGTCACATTAGACCTTTGTATTTATCTAGAAAAGTCAATGATATAGACATTTGACGTGCTTTCATTGATAATGGCTCAGGAGTCAATGTCATTCCTATTCGTACACTTCGTCGATTGGGCCTCACCGAATCTGATTTATCCCCTTCTACTTTAATGTTTCAAGGATATGAAAATAATGAACAAGATCCTCTAGGTGATATTACACTCAGAATTCTGTTTGGAGACCTTGTGTCTAATTCAGATTTCATGGTTGTTTGTCAGGACAAAACTTTCAACATTTTTCTTGGAAGACCTTGGCTACATCAACATGCGACTATACCATCATCATACCATTATTGTCTCAAATATTGTTTCAATGTTCAAATTGGGATATTGTATGGTGACAAATCCCCATTGAAAACATGTGAATCTCAATACATTGAGGCATAATTTTATCACATGGAGGGAAAGAAAAAATCCACGGAAAAAAAGGTTACCAAAATTAATGCTCCATATGGTTTGAAAAAGATTCCAGTAAACCCATTAATACATGTGAGTACAGATTATGTGTTTCCTATCAGTCAAACTGAAAGGATAGACCTAAATCCAAACACTCTTATGGAAACTTCCATAATGTTAGTTACGACAATCTAGCCAGACAACATGGGAGAAATTGTTGATTTGCCAAGCAGTGATGAAATCTTAAATGGAGATGTCTTCATTTCACCAACTGAAATCCAGAAATTCTATACTTCATTATCCATATCATCAGAAGTTATAGCAATACCAGAGGAAAATAATGATGTCGATTCTCAATCCATCATCTCCTCTCTATCACCTCAGAAAGATCCTTTATCATCAATAGGGTCAGAAATGGAAGCCTCTTCTTCAAGATGTCCAAGTTTTAACTTCTCCACTAACCATAGAAGTTATACTTCATTATCTAATATGATATTAGAAACAGAGGAAGTAACACATATTGAAGAAGAAGAGAAAGATCTCAGAGTTTCTCCTCCAGCATTTGAAGAGTGTATCTCTACCATTGTGGATGAACTCAGAGAAATAAATCTGGGTAGAAAAGAAGATCCACACCCCACTTTAATTAGTGTGGCCACGACTCTTGAAGAGTAAGGAATGTATAATTCATTATTAAAGAAAAATAGAGATTTTTTTATGGGAATTATATAGAAATGTCAGGGCTTGATCCTGATGTTTCCACTCATCATTTGGGTTTTCTAGAAGAAAATCGAGGATTCAAGCAAGCCGCAAGAAGAACACACCAAACTTATGATTACAAAATTGAAGCTAAAGTTGATAAGCTTATCAAATATAACTTCCTCAGAGAAGTTTAGTATCCCAAATGGATGGATAATATTGTCCCTGTGAAAAAGAAGAATGGACAAATTAGAGTTTGCATTGACTTCAGAGATCCTAATCGGCATTGTCCCAAGGATGATTTTCTAGTTCCGATCACAGAACTCTTAATTGATGCAACAACAAGATACAAATCTCTTTCTTTCATGAATGGTTGTTATATGTACAATCAAATACTAATGGCCTCAGAATATGAGTATTCTACAACTTTTAGATCTCACCAAGGTGTGTTTTTCTATCGGGTAATGCCCTTTGGCCTGAAAAATACAGGTGCAATGTATCAACATGCCATGCACTATATCTTCAAACCCTTTTTAGGAAAATTTGTTGAATGTTATGTGGATGATTTGGTGGTTAAATCAAGACGACATTATGATCACTTGGACGATATGGAAATCATATTCAACAAACTTCGACAACACAATTTGAAGATAAACCCCTTGAAATGTGCTTTCGGGGTAACCTCAGGAAAATTTATTGGATTTGTTGTATGCCATCGTGGTATAAAAGTTGATCCTGAGAAGAAAAAATCAATCCTTGGTATGTCACCTCCTCGAAATTTGAAATAATTAAGAGGACTTCAAGGACACTTGGCCTATATTTGGAGTTTCGTTTCCAATTTGGAGGCAATTGTTTACCCTTCACCAAATTAATAAAGAAGGGAGTCACCTACCAGTGGACTGAAGAATGTCAAGAAGCATTCAATATTCTCTAGAGATATCTCTTGATTCCACTGATATTAATGCCACCCGTTGAAATAAGACCACTTATTCTCTATGTGACATCTTTAGAGCGATCATTGGGTGCCTTACTTGCCCAAAAGAATGATTTTGGGAATGAAAACAACCTTTATTATCTCATTCGGACTATGCTTGAGGAAAAAACTCGATATCCAAGTATTGAAAAGTGCTTCCTAGAATTAATATTTGCAGTTCAGAAATTGATACATTACCTGCAACATCATGAGGTCCAATTGTTATCTTGAAATAACCCTCTCAAATTTATCCTTAGTCATCCAATGCTTACAGGACGTTTGGCAAGGTGGGCAGTTATTTTTCCGCAGTTTGATATCTAGTATGTGTCTCAAAAGGCAATAAATGGCCAAGCTCTGGCCGATTTCCTTAATGAACACCCATCTATAAAATATACTTCTTTAAATATTGAACTTCCTAATGAGGAAGTCTTCTCTACTAAATATAATCCTCAAACATGGGGAATTTACTTTGACGGTACCTCCAGAAGTCCAGCAGGGAAGAAAATAGAAGATCCTAAATTCATAAAAGTTGGGTTAGGAATCATACTTATTTCCCCAGAAAAGGAAGTGCTACCCTATTCCTTATTATTGTTGGAATGCGATACAAACAATGAAGCAGAATATCAAGATCTCATCTCAGGCTTGGAGTTGGCGCTTCAGGCACAGGTGAATCACTTGAAAGTTAAAGGAGATTCAGATTTGGTAATCAAACAAATCAATGGGGATTATGGCATCATAAAGGAAGAGTTAATCCCTTTGTATGATTATGTTAGAAAGTTAATGGAATAATTTCCTTTGGAACCGACATTTTCTTATGTCCCACAATCACAAAATGCCCAAGCTGATGCACTGGCTAATGTAGCCACAACCCTAGCAGATCCAAACCGGGACAAAACAATCATCATTATTTCCCACCATCGTGTAGTTTCACCATTTTTTCAAATCAGAACAGAGGAAATCGATGAGATCAGTCCCATTTCTAAACCATATGGTCATACCACAGGATGAATGACACCTATTAGGGAATACCTTCAAAATGGAACACTCCCACCTGATAGAGCCGGGAAATAACAAGTCCGGCGACGCTTGGTCAATTTTACTCTTTATGATAGCCCACATCACCAAAAAATTCTCTACAATAGCGGTTTTGATGGAATTATCTTAAGATGTATTGATGGTGAAGATACAATGGCTATCATGAATGAAGTACATGCAGGAGTTTGTGGTGCCCATCAGTCTGGACAAAGACTTTCTAGAAAAATCCAAAGGCTTGGATATTTCTAGCCTTCAATGATGCAATATTGTGTTGATTTCACTAAGAAGTTTCATTCTTTCCAAGTATGTTCCAACTTCATTCATCAGAACCTAGAGTTTCTTCATATAGCTAAATACTCATGGCCATTTTCCACATGGGGAATGGATGTAGTAGGACCTTATCCTCCGGCTACATCCAAAAAATTTAAGTATATTTTTTCTGCTACTGACTTCTTTTCCAAATGGGAAGAGGAAATACCTATAAAAGAAGTTATTTCTAAAGGGATTGTTAGCTTTGTCAAGTCTAACATCATTACCAAATTCGGTGTCCCTTATACCATATTGACGGAAAATAGCACCAACTTTTGTTCATCTGAGGTGAGAAAGTTGTATCAAAAATACAAAATCAAACCCAACCATTCATATCGGTATCATCCAGTGGCCAATGTCCAAATAGAGGCCTTAAATAAGACTCTTTCAAACATACTACAAATGATGGTGGATAAAGATAAGAAATCATGGCCTGATAAACCTTTTCATGCTTTATGGGCTTATCAGACCACCACCCGCACTGCTACACGATCAACTCCATATTCATTGGTATATGGAATGGAAGCAGTCTTGACCATTGAGGTTCAATTACCTTCAATCAGAGTAGCCATTTGTGATCATTCATCCACAGATGAACAATCTCAGAATCGATTTGATAAATTGGAAAAATTAGACGAAAAAAGATTGTGCACCCAGCACCATTTGGAAGTCTATCAGAATCGAATAGCATGAGCTTTCAATAAAAAAGTTCGTCTTCGTTCAATCATTAAAGGAGAATTGGTTTTGGTCCTCAGAACTCCAATGATACCAAGAAAGAAGCCTCCAAAGCTTCAGCCAAAGTGGGATGGACCTTACTCAATACATAAGGTCTACTCCAATGGAGCTTATTCTTTAATCTCAATGGATTCAGAACTAATTACAACTCCAACCAATGAAAGATTTTTGAATAAGTATTTTGTGTAACAAAAATACACCCTATAGTCCTCACTGCAAGACTTTAAACTATACGATCCCTATAGTCCTCACTACAAGACTTTAAACTGCACGATCCCTGTAGTCCTCACTGCAAGACTTTAAACTGCATGGTCCCTTTTGTCCTTGCTGTACGAAATTTAACTGGATAGCCCCTCTATCATCCAACATGATGTTAAACTGTGTCCCCTTTGTCTTCCAACATGACGTTAAACTGTTTGTTCGAGATTCAAGATGTTAAATTGCCAAGCACCCCATGTCTGTGACACATGACATTTAAATTGTGAAACAGTCCCTTATACGTCCTACATGACATTAAACCGTGCTTCATTAGGGTTGTTATTACCTCTTATTTCTCACACGGAGCATGAATCACATGATCTTATAGTGAGCTTCAACCATAACACCCTCTCTAGGCCGCTAACCATGCGTAAGTCCCAACACCATCTTCGGGTTGTCCTCATGTACAACTCAATCACTAATTTATTCTCAATCGAACTACGTGGAATTTTATCCTTGCCTTCTAGGCTGGGTATGTAGGAAACCTCTCAAGGTTCAAGCCCAAAACCAATATCTTCACATCGATTCACCTCCATCTCATATGATGTTGATCCGTAAAGCCCCACCCTCCAAAACCAATATATTCACATTGGTTCATCATTGTCCTCACTATATGATGTTAAACTATACAGTCCCCCATTTTCCTTGCTGCAAGACATTAAACTGCATAGCAATACATCCTAGCTACATGATGCTAAAATATGCAGCATAGGTCCATGCATATGACCTTAAACTATTCACACTTTTGTCCTGTATGAAAATAAACTACACCAGTATCTGACACCCTCACCTGAGAAAGAATCATTATTGGCATCGATCTCCAATCATGTTATATTCCAAGGAGTATGTGCATACATGGAAATTCCTGAACCTTTGATCTTGGATCCAACCATCATTGCACTAATGTCCCCTTTCACCCTTCACATGTACAAACCAAATCTGTACAGAGGGTATTTCAAGAACTACGTATGGCTTGATTACCATCCTTATGAGATACGTAGGAATGTTCGAGCATCCCTCGAACCCAACCCCAAGTCTTTGGGCCTAACCCCAAACTCCACTGTTAGTCCCTTGGCTGAAAAGTACCCCTGCAGCACATGAATGTGGTATGAAAACCCTGGTCTTTATTCACATCATGTTTATAACAAACACACAACGGGTCTCCCTCATTATGGTCAAAACTCTACGACCCTAAACTAAGATCTCCTACGCTCCCATCCCACATGACATTAAACTGTATTTCAAGAACTACGTATGGCTTGATTCTCATCCTAATGAGATATGTAGTGAAGTCCAGCATCTCAATTTAGGACCCAGCCACAACATGACTATGGTCAGCATTGATATATGTATCTCCTTCATGCATTAGAAAATACCAATTTTTTTATGTGTCATACTCCTAACCTAAAATACTTTCAGATCTCCATGATCCTTTTCTTGACTTCTGGTCACAAAATGTCTGATACCCATGAATTCTTTTGCCTAACCATGCAGCACGTACCCTTAGATAGCCTTGAAAAAGTAGTCTTTATAATGGACCTATCAGCCAAAAGATGCTATTATTTAACTATACATCCAATGCCCTTAAGTGGCCCAACATAATTCAAACCCCGTAATGGGTTTTTCAAATAGTGGTAACTTCATTCTTGGAGGGGAAACCTATTTTTTTCCTTATTGGTCTTAATGATGATATGTAGGGATCTGCAAAAAACAGCCATCCTTAACATATTTTTCCTGCACTCTTTTTCATGATATAAAGTATTCAAGTCTATGGTTTATATTTCCCTTCCATACGTTTGGGTCAGACCTTCACAGGAGTGATATTCATCCAATTCTTTGAAAATATTTATTGGGAATATCCTCTCCATATTCAAGTACCTCTTTCCATGCAGTAAAATATATGATTTGGAAAATTTGAATCTCCGTAGACTTCCACAGGCTTTTAGCAATAGAAAAGTAAACTTTCTGAGAGTTATTTTGCCTGACTATACAGCACGTGCCCCTAGGTGGGCTTGCATAAGTAGTCTACATAACGGAACTATCAGCCAAAAGATGCTATTATTTGACTATGCAGCCAATGCCCTTAAGCAGCCCTGTATAATTCAACCCCCTAACGGGTCTGTCAAATAGTGGTAACTTCACTCTTAAGAAATACTTACCCTAATGACTTTTAGCCCTTTTTCATATCATCCCTCAGATTTAAAATTTCTTAACTCATAGTTTACATGTTTTCCCCCATACATGAATGTGGTAATATGTTTTCAAGAAAATTATCATGGAATTGAGTCAATTTTAATCCATTCGGTCAAAGCTATTCTACCTTAAACATTATCCTTTTTTTGTCCGACATGCATGAATTTAAACTGCCATCAAAAGACAAGGTACACATTACATTGGAAACTTGTAAAAGGAAATCTAAACAAAAGTCGAGTCCCAAATATCTAAACGTACATATTGTATTATTTAGGAAATATTGAGCAACAAAAGATGCAATGTTTGTGGGGTTGTTTGTATAATCCTAGAAAAAAAATCAAACTATGCTTACTAGGCCCATTGGCTTAGGTAAAAAATATATATAAGTAATTAGCCAGAAAATGCAGGTACAAATGATTGATGATGAAATGTATTTTTCATTGATACACAAGATTAGAAGAACATCCACAGATTGAAGTGTCTTATCTTTTTCAAGAATTACAAGAGGCTTTCAACATAACTTTTCATTTGATTTATGGCATCATGAGCTTCATCAACAGCCACTTGAAGTTCATTCAATTGACCAACTTCACTCTTTTCAGCTTGATTAAGTGCTTTATTGGCATCTGTAATGGCTTTCATACCATCTGTTTGGACTCCTTCCAATGAATTGTTAAGCTGGTCAAGTTCCCCAGTAATGGAATCTAGATGTTGTTGAAGGTTCATCTGCTGGACAAATTTCTCTGTGATTTTATGCTTCAGCTCTTTCAGCTTTGCAGCGTGATCAACCTCAGCTCGGGACACCGAAACCTCGAATTCACCGATATTGGTCAGCAGCCTCGCTCTGATTAGATATTGATGACACTTTTTTCTCACACCCCCTCCTTAAGATGACTTGTTTCACCACGGTATGGATCTCTTGATATCCAAAAACACCAAGTCCCAGCATGATGAACAAGGATGACAGCCGCGGGATCTTTGAAGACAACTCTTCAAGATGTAATTCGGATACGATCTTCCATATATTTTTCCATGCCTTGCGATGTAATAATTTGAGCGCTTTTTGCACCTTTGGGTCTGATTCAGCATCACTATCACAAGGGGGAATATAGTCTGGGATTAATTCACTTAAGGAAGTTCCCTATTCTGATCCTTCCCCCTAACCCTTGGTACTTCAGTTTCTACTCCCTTTGGGGCTGAGGCTGAGGCTTCACCTCCAGATCTAGCCACTGAAATTGATGACCCTTAATAGTCAATTTAAATATTTGGTTAGTTCTAAAGGATAAAAAAAGTTGATTATCTATCATTAAAATTAAGTACAAACAAAAATATTATCATATTTCACCCAACGGTAGATCAGCAGCATGAAAAGGATCCTCTCTGTCTTTCCTAGCTTCAACAGGATTTTCAGGACAGGTTTCAGGAAGCTCTACCGAGTTAAGCTCCACTTGAGATAGCATCTCTGCAATGATAGGGTTGTCTCTACCCCCTTCATGCATCGGAAGATCAGTATCTTGCTCAGATGGAACTGCATATTTCAACCAATCATGGTCAGAGATGTAATAATTTTTTTAACAGGACAAAGGATAACACTCACGTCCAAAATCTTCTATATCACATGGTAATTTAACATTATCTAAAATTTCTTCAAAAGACGTGCCAAGTTTCATCATTTCATCCAGTGATATCTCAGATTCCTGGTTAGTCTCACTAGTGGGAGCATTTGACATTTTATCTTGGTGACCCTCCTCCAGCGACCTCCGACCCCGAACAACTTCCTAAGAGAAAATTATGGAGTCAGTTGCAGTGGTCTCCAAATGTTCTGGTGCATGTGTTGAACCTAAAGCTTCACAGAATAGAAGTCATTTGATGTCTTCATTCAACGTTCTATGAAGTGTTGTTAATTTACCAGAAGCATGCTCGTCTCTTCTTATAGTAGCAAGAGGAGCAGTACTGGGAACAGAAGCTGGCTCTTCTTCTCTCCTCATTTCTTTAGGAGTAGCCAGGTCAACATGAATTCGCGACTGTTCGCCGGACCCTCCATCATCCTCAGAGGAGGGTTTGTCCTCTCCTTCAAAGGGGAAATCAAATAATCCCCTGCAATCCCAATAATTATGTGTAATCTTTTCATGAGTTAATATTCATGACTATCTGAAGTACTTACCACTACTGATGAAGCATCTAGCTATGGACTTCTTCCTTCGATGCCTTTGTTTATTTGAATTTTTGGGTGTGTTGACGCCATCACCTATAAATACAGGTATTGGAGAGTGAGAATACCTTTATAACTCCTCTTCCATGGCTTGCCAGCTTGGAGATACCTCTCCTTGTTCACAAGGAGATTTAGCGGCTGCAAGAGCTATACAACCAGGGCTGTACTGCGGTGAAGGGACCTCCGTAGTTCCTTTCTTAACAAGATGTAGGATGAAGAAAGTAATTTCCTTGAGTAACAAAGATTTGACTGAAATTAAGTTGCAAAGAAAATAATGAAATAAATTTACATCTTCAAGAGCCACATAATTACGCCACTCCTCGTCTACTGAAGCACCAATCCCCTCAGTGGTGCCACGATTCATCATTTCCTTCACCCAATTGGTTATAGGTATTGAATCATCAGTGGAATATATGAGCATTTATAGCTCTATGATATAAGCCCGCACTCTATCGGGGTTATCCTTGAAGTGGATATCAGCAGAATCCCAGAGATTCCCCACTCCAGGGATATGTAGCCCTTCACATAAGTCCATCCAGGCGGTTTCATCATCATAATATAAACTACACCATGTCTAGACAGCCTCTGGTCGTAAATATTCAGCATGAGCACCAGAAGGCTATGAGGAGGGTCCTACAATCTGGGACTTCAACTTCTTCCCAGCTCCTGCAATCACAGATAAAGGATTTGAAAATGAAACTTTTTGATCTATAAAAGAATGGTGACTAAATTGCCTCAATAATATAACTCAACAGGAGTCGATGAAGCTGGTCTCTTGACTCGAGAAGGAGGATTATATCTGGTATGAGGCCGCTTTGATGCATGTTGTTCCTCATCATCCCCATCCTGGGAATCCGGTGAATCAGCCCCGGGTGAGGAACCCAGTGAATCAACTCCGGGTGAGGAAGAATCACCTTCCAGATGAAGGGTTTCTTCCCTAATGGTTCTTTTTTCTGTCCCCACCTAAGGGACCGGATGATGCAGTACCCCTTCATGGTATGATGATACCCAGTTCTCGACATACCATGTAGTCAATTGACTCGCCGCTCTAGCAACTGGTAGATCAAACAATACCCCGGTTTTCTCTATAGCTATCAGAAACCATAGTTGTCGGGAAACCATTGGATGCTGCTCTGACCTGACGTGCACAGGAGGGGATACAAAAATATGTTGCAGACATGTGAATTGACATGAAAATCTATATGGATCATAGGCCTCGCTTATAATATCTCCATTAATTCTGGTGGCCAATACACCATCTCCGCAAGCCAGCATATATGACCTAAATTCCAGGCTAGCTGTTCCATCATCAAAAAACAACCCGGTTGGTGGATTTTAATAAGGAAAGAAATGAAATTCCTTGAACATGCTCATCCTCACCTTCAAATCATAATAATTGAGGGACAACGGAGAAATTCTAGAAAATGCATGGACCAATGGCCTAAAATAACTTCCACAAACCTATACTCTGCTTTGTACAGCGTATTTCCTGAAGTGAGTGGTGATCCATCCCCACAAAAATTAGAATGGTCCCACTATTCTCAAAGGATACATACCCATATTGACATGGAGTAAGCTCCAATGAATCTTCTCCAAAATCGGGGTGGCCAACCCAACCATTTTTCTCTCAGAAAACATGACTACAACAACGAAGGTCCTTGGCCTGATGCCTCCCTTCAAATCCCTAACTGGAAGAAGATAAAAATTGATCCACAAAGCTAAAAAACCTTCTAGAAGGGTCTTCTTTGGGATTATTTGATCCACTTCATACCCCCACTTTTTAAATTCTCCCACTTCCAGAGTTGGCCAGAATGTGCCAAGAGAAACCCTCTTCTCTGTTCTGGGGTAGCCAGTAGGACGAGTATAGGTGGGTCCCTTATCCTTCTTCTTGATGAGAAACATATCCATCCACTCATATGGATGAGTATCATTTCTATAATGAGTTTTGGTGGACTCCGAATTCTTTAGCCTGTGAAAATTTTTCAATAACTCTCAAGCCAAAGTTGGAGTCTTCTCTGAATCATTCGAGGTCACCTTGGGGGGGATAAATTCACCATAAATATCTCACAAAATTGGAGCGCCCAAGATCTTATAGATATTCCACAAGATGATGCCTACTTCTCCCTAAGTCAGATGGAAAGAATTGGTTTCCGGGCTCTAGTGGATAATTAGTTCTGGCACAAAAGTATCATTCTTACTGACATATGTCTGAAATCCCAACTTTTCATCCATCCCTTGGATTGATTCATCTGAGAATTTCGGAATATAGAGGGATAGAAATGCTGCTGCAGCTCAGGCTTTTGAGGCTTCAAATCTGGAGCACATGGGCTATGATGCATTATGAATTCCTTCTCTACTGTCCTAGAATTGACAAATGATCCTGAAACTGAGACATTTGCGGAAGTGAAACTGGTGTAAGTTTGAAACCGGGAATGATGAATATAATTCTTTGCCTCTGGAACATTGACTCCTTGCAGATGACAATGGCCATTTAAAGGAAAGTAAATGCTCTGTGGGAAGTTGACATGATATTTATTCAAGGATTCAGCCAAATCTAGGAGAGTGCTATCGCAGATATCATAATAGTCATGGCCAACGATGTTCATCATATCATATATTCTCTTGCTAGACAACTCATCAGCCGATCCAATTCTTTTGGCAGCCATTGAACCTGCACAAAGATCTAATAGTTAATTTTTTTAAGTAAGTCTATTTTTATGAAATACTTGTGAAAAAAATGGCCAAGGTATTAAGGCACGCAAGTTTGGTTGCACAAGTTTGTCCGTGTAAGTATTTTCGCACAAGTAATGTCGCACAAGTCAAAATTTTTACTGGAGAAGCGCGACAAAAAAAGGGTGATCAACCGAGGAGATGGAGACACTTTAATGACGAGAGATCAAAAGATTTGAACACATGATGGTTTTTGTGAAGTTTCACCCATATAAATAGGCTATCCCACAACCCTGCACACCGGAACCTACGCGCCGGAACCTGCACGCCGACAATTGCGCGCCGCCGAACCCTTGTTTCTCATTTTCCTTAGAGTCAAATCCTCTTTCCTTTTTCAGATCCAACTTTGAGGGGGGATTTTTGTTGACACTCCTTTACGTCACATATTACAAATAATGGAAAAGGTGAATATCTTAATCCCAATGAGGGTCACACTTTGAAGAACATAAAAAAAATTGACAAAGGGATGAACCAGGAACTCATTTGGAGGGTGTCACGTAAGTATCCTGCGTGTTGCGCAAGTCACTTGCATGCCACATATGGGTCACACAATTCAATTTTTCACCCTATTATTTTTTCTCCCAAGGTTACTAGTGGCCTATAAATACCACATGTGGGCCCCCCATTTGAGGGAGGAATTTTCCAAAACTCAGATTCAAGCTCTGGTCACCCAAGTATTTTTCTGAAATCTTCCGAACACATCTAAGGTAATTATTTACCTAGAATGGAAGCTATAAAGAGGAAGAATAAGGCGTAACAGTTAAAATTCATCAACACTTGCACGCCTAAGTGTCCATCCCTTAAGGGAAATGAAGTCACTTGCGCGCCGCCTTGCCCTCTCAAGGGAACTTGCGTGCCACACTTTTGGAAGCCTCTGGGGATGATACTGAGGGCTTGGGTTCAAAGTCTCCCAAGTATTACCCTAAGGATTATTTTTCTCCCAAGGTGACTCATGTAGTGCAAGTATACTTGGACGACCAAGACTTTAATTCCATAAAAAATACTTGCACACCTCTTTCCTAGTCACCTCTTTTCCTCAAATCCAACCCTCCTCTTAAATACATAGCCTTCAAAACCCTCTTAAAATCCATTTATGGCATGTCTCCATTTTTGGCTTCCTTATCTAAAAGGAATTCTATGAGAACCTCTCCTAAAACATTGTGACTTACAAGTTTTATCTCACCATGGTCATAGGTTTCCTATATAACCTCATTATTTAAGATGAGAAGATCCTTAACCTGGGACTCCTTCATAGGAGTAAGCCCCAGTCATAGTCTCTTTAAACCTGGTCCTCCTTCTCAGGAGTAAGCCCTAGTCCTAGTATATTTTAACCTAGGCCTACTTCTCAGGAGTAAGCCCCAGTCATATTCTCTTTTATCCTAGGACTCATTCTCAAGAGTAATCCCAAGTCATAGTCTCTTTTTAACCTGGGCTTTCTTCTCATGAGTAATCCTCAGTCATAGTTTCCTTAAACACTGGGCATCCTCCTCAGGAGTAAGCCCCAATCTTAATTCTTTTGATTTGGGTTTCCTTATCAGGAATAAAACTCAATCATAAGTCCCTTTTATTTTGGGCTTCCTTTTCAAGAGTAAGTACCAGGTTAAAATTCAAAATCTCCATAAAATTAAAAAACCTTTATGGACCATACTTCATGGGCTTCTATCCTAAGTCCTAGTCTTCATTTACCTAGGCAGTCATACATATGTAAGCCCCAAATATTTTCTCATAACTGCATCTTTTTTGGCACCATCATCAAATTTACTGATACCTCTTGTTTCTCACACCGATCATGAATCACATGAGCTTAGAGTGTGAAAGTAATCATGAAATTTCTTTCTAGGCCATTAAACATGCATAAACCCGATATTTTTTTTATCGAACTACGTGAGTTCTGATTCCTTTTTAACAAGGATACGTAGGTATCCCATCTATGCGTATGATCCCAAATCTGAAATAATCCTTGTCTTTCGGAAGGACAATAAACTTAAAGTGCCCCACTGAGTGGATTTAAAACCAGTATGGTCATCATAATGACCAAGAGATTTCTATATAATGTATTGAAGGATACTAGTGACTAAGGATCTCTAACACGTACAGATGATTCTCCATCGATTAAGAACTTTAAATACATATAAAAGATTCTTTAAATCTCATACATATCAACCATTGATTACTAATTCTAAAGGAAAACTCATTTTTACACTTGGTGAATTAATAAGGATTCATGAACATAACTTAAATCTATAAGAGATTCCTAGAGTAGGTAATAATTCACCCCCAAAAGGTGTGATGAGCCTAACCTACCATCCTCTCGACCAATGAAAATTCTTAAGCCTCATCGGTCCATGAATAATGAGAAGCTATCTTTTGAAAGTAGTTCCAGATGAATATAGATTCATTGGATGTTTCCAGATCTATGAATAAACCTGTTAGAAACTGATTGGAAAGTTTGAATCTTAAAAAAACAAGGGCATCCCCAATGTCAATAAGAAACAAAAAGTTATGTTCATGAATCCTTATTAATTCACCAAATATAAAAATGAGTTTTCCATTAGATTTAGAAATCAATGGTCGATATGTATGAGATTTAGAGAATCTTCTATACGTATTTGAGGTTCTTCATCGATGTATAATCATCCATATGTATTAGATATTCTTAGTCAATGGTATCCTTCAATACATTATATTGAAATATCTTGGACATTATAATGACAATACTGTTTTTAAAGCCACTCAGTGGGGCACTTGAAGTTTATTTTCCTTCAGAAAGACAAGGATTATTTCAGAGTTGGGATCGTACCTGCAGATGGGCTACCTACATATCCTTGTTAAAAAAGAATTAGAACCCAAGTATTTAGATAAAAGAAATATGGGGTTTATGCATGGTTAATGGCCTAGATAGAAATGTCATGATTTCTTTCACACTCTAAGCTCATGTGAGTCATGATCGGTGTGAGAAACAAGAGGTATCAGTAAATTTAATGATGGTGCCATAAAAGATGCAGTAATGGGAAATAATGTGGGGCTTACATATGTATGAATGCCCAGGTAAATGAATACCATGACTTAGGAAAGAATCCCAAGAAGCAGGTTTCATAAAGGTATTTTTATTTTATAGAGATTTGGAATTTTAACCTGGGACTTACTCATGAAAAGGAAGCCTAAATTAAGAGGGACTTATGATTGAGTTTTATTCCTAATAAGGAAACCCAAATCAAAAGAATTAATATTGGGGCTTACTCGTGAGGAGGATGCCCAATGTTTAAAGAAACTATGACTGGGGCTTACTCTTGAGAAGGAAGCCCAGGTTAAAAAGAGACTATGATTGGGGCTTACTCTTTATTATGAGGACCAGGTTAAAAGAGACTATAACTGGGGCTTACTCCTGAGATGGATGCCCAGGTTAAAAGAGACTTTGACTGGGATTACTCACGAGAATGAGGCCCAGGTTAAAAGAGACTATGACTGGGGCTTACTCCTGAGAAGAAGGCCCATGTTAAAGATCTTCTCATATTAAAGGATGAGGTTATATTGGAAACCTATAACCATGGTGACATAAAACTTGTAAGTCATGAGGTTTTATAAGTGGTTCTCACAAAATTCCTTTAAGATAAGGAATCCAACAAAGGAAACATGACATAAATGGATTTGAAGAGGGTTTTGAAGGCTATGTCTTGAAGATGAGAGGTGGATTTGAGGAAAGGAGGTGACTAGGAACGAAGAAGACAAGTATTGTTCTGGTGCGCAAGTCCTGGTCGCACAAGTATACTTTCGTGACATGTGTCACCTTGGGAAACGAATAATCTATCGGGTAATACTTAGGCGACTTTGAACTTAAGCCCTTAGTATCATCCCTAGAGGCTTCTAAAAGTGTGGCGTGCAAGATCCCTTTAGAGGGCAAGGAAGAGAGAAAGTTTCTTCATTTCCCTTAATGGGTGGACACTTAGGCGTGCAAGTGTTGATGAATTCTAAAACTTAAGCCTTATTATTCCTCTTTAGATCTTCCATTCTAGGTAAAGAATTACCTTAGAAGTATTCTGAAGACGTCATAAAAAGACTTGGGAGACCATAGCTTGAATCTGAGTATTGGAAAATTCACCCCTCAAATGGGGGGCCCACAGGGAGTATTTATAGGCCACTGGACACCTTTGGAGAAAAAAGGAATAGGTCACGCAAGTGACTTGCGTGACCGATATGTGGATGGAAAGTGACTTGTACGGTGTGCAGGATATATGCATGACGCCCTCCAAATGATTTCTTGGTTCATCCCTTTGTTAATTTTTTTTGATGTTCTTAAAAGGGTGACCCTCGTTGGGATTAATGTATTACCCTTTTCCATTCGTTGGACTCTATGACGAAAAGGAGCGTCAACAACCGTACTTTGGTCTCTAGATTTATCCTTAGAAACAAAAACATGAACATATACTCATAGATCTTCAAGGTGAACGAGTTTAATTCAATTCACTATAAATGTTGTCTTTAATGTGTTCTATGTCAATCCTTGTTCTTGTATGATGATCTAGGTCACTACTTAGAAGTTCATGGTCAAAAAATTGAGAATTCATTGAAGGTTTTGAATGATCAGATCTTAAATTTTGATTTTGACTTTGTATTCACATAATACATCAAAGTTTTACAAAATAAATAGAATGGTTATATATTTTGAAATATTATTTTCTGAGAAACTTACATTGTAATATGTGGTTTTATAATGTGAATGGTTTTCTGCCTCTCTTCCCAATGAACTTACAATTTAAATGGAAGTTTTTTGATGTAAATCCTTCTACCCCATACAATTTATATCAAAAATTATATACATGAGGTAAATTCATTATTTGTAGCTTTTTAAAACATCTTCAATTCTTCACAATAGCATCAACTTAGCTTCAAACATCCAGTGTCACACCATGGAATTAAGTTCAATGGAATGAAGTGTCTTAAGCTTTCTATATTCATATATTTTTGTTCATTTTCCCAATATTTGTTTTATCCTTCAAAAAATTAGAAAATAATTTAAATAATTAAAAAATTATTAACAATATCAATTAAATTAAAAAGATGAAGTTTTAAAAATACCATAAAACATATGCATGAAATATACATATCCAGATTGTTTGGCTAAACTTGAATTTAAATGTGACATGCAATGATAAGGGAAAGTGATGAGAAATAATAAAAAGGGGTTTATGTGTGAATGGTTAAATGTTTTTAAATAATATATAATTTTTGTAAAATGTGACTGAAGGTTGAATATGGAAGACCATGTTATTAATGAACATTTTAAAAAATGGACATCCTTGTTCCATCATATGTGAAAATGGTTTAATACGTTGAACCTTGTAAAAAGTTGTTGTTCAATGTTTAAGATGTGGGAGCTGATGCACATGACTAATTGGTAAGGATTTTGGACACTAAATTCATTATCATGGATTTAGGATGGTTATACATGGTGTTCCACATACTTGGCTTAGAGTGATGAGTATAATGTCTTACACTCTTTATTTGGGTGCCAATATAAGGATATGGGAACAAATGGTTTGACATTATGTGATCACTTGGATGGGACCCCTTTTATACCATGAATTGAAGTGATGAATGAAGACCCATTTTTATGTAAAGTGTTAACCACTAGATTCAATGGCCTAGATTTCTGAATCCCAATGCTAAAGTGCCCAAATGTTAATTGATTAATTTAAAACATGTTTCTTTTATTGTCTTTTTTTATCATTACATCTCACTTTTTCGTACAATATTATTTTGAATAGATAGTTTTTTTATAAACCATTAGTGATAACCTATTGAGTTTTACTCACAACCTTCATAGGCCCCCGATAGTACCCAAGCAGATTTCATGGTTGTTGGTTTGGAAATGGGTAAGTTCCTCATGATAGATGGTTTACTTGGGATGGAGCATATATGAGGGGATCACACATTCTTTTAGGATCCATTGTAGTGATAATATTTAGTATTTTCTTTTGGTTTCTCTCTAGAACTTTAGATTTTCATGACATAACTTGTTTACTATATTTTTTTGTTGGAACTTTCTTATTTTTGGGATAGTAGTATGTGATGTATGGTTATAATTTCACATTGCATTCTTTTATTTGTTATGATTTCTATTTTTGTCTTATTATGATATAGTGGGTATAGTATCAACATGTGTTAATGTGACCTTTAGTTCTAGTTGGAATTGTTTAACTTACGGGTAGGAATGCCTGAGGTTATGTGCTGATCCATCTTTGAAAGCTGGTTTACTGGCACCCAAGTAGGTAACATAAAATGTGGTATCAGATAGGGTTTTCCTTTCTATTTCCTTACTATTTGGGAACGATAGATAGGATACTAGAATTTTTTGGGCCCTCGTAATGAGATCATAAATGGGAGTAAGTAACCCATGTGAAGGGAAAACCCAAGTTCCTAGGGCTAGATTTTTTGTTCTTGATGTTTTCTTTTTTCCATTGGATACTTTTTTCACCTTTGGAGATACACTTGTGGTGTGATGTTATTAATATATGATATTTTACTTGTGGGATGGTATAGAAAAAAATTGTGTTTACATGAATTATTATAGTCACTCAAGGACTTATACGGAATACATAATTTTAAGCACACACAAAAAATCTGATTATAGTAGGGTTACAGGAAAAGAAGTTTTTTTTGTGTGTATAGTTTTAATGAAATAGTGCCTAATAAATAAGTTTTAATTTTATAAATTATAATATTTTAAATTAAATGGTTAAAATAGTTTCAGGTTGGGAGTTCGTAATTTGAAAGTTTTTTTTCCTTAAGTTTTTAGGGCCCAAGATTACGATGATTGAGAGTAGTGATGGTGTTTGGGATATAACTATTAGGATAGTGTATAGAGAGTGGTTTATTTACAGATAATTGTGACCCAACTTTTTTGTTTCTATGGAAATTATATGTTATGTACCGTGAGTTTGTGCTTATAATTTTAGAGATCTTCTTCTAGGATTATGTTTCCTGGTAGGGATATTGGAGAACATTATCAAGATTCAACCTCCAGTAGTAGGAAAAGAATACACATTGGTTTAGAGAAATAGAGTGGAATCTTAGTTCTGTGAGAAATTTTTCACCTTATGCCATGAATGGAGAGATACCTAGGACAAACAACTTCAAATATTTTTTATTTGACTAAGGAGTTCCAGCTACAACATCCTCTAACTTTCACCAGGGAGGGTGGACCATAGGTAGTTGATTTCTAGACTGAGTATATCTAGATGATTCTAGATCATATATAATCTCCTCCAAATAATAGGTTCAATATGTAAACATATATTTTGTTTGGGTAAATGAAGTGATTTTTGATTATTTAGTTCCAATCCAGGAAGTTAGATATTATTTTTTGTAAGTTATTCCAAGAAAAATTCATAGATCATTTCTTACCAGAGAACTTGATGTAGGAGTGTGTTACTGAGTTCATGAATTTAGACTAGGGAAAAATTTTAGTGATGAATTATTCAAACCACTTTACTGACCTACAATGTCTTTTTCTAATAATGGTAGAATATGAGGTGATAAGGTTGAAACATTTTTAGGATGGGATCAATCATGAGGTTAAGTCACAAGTAAATATATTCAGGATGAATTTATTTAATAACATAATAAATAAAATTTTCAATTCTATGAGTAACTTAAAGAGGGAATTAGGCGGCATGTATTCTAATGATATGAAGTGATGTTACGAGAACATTCTCCAAGGTGGTGGTGGGAGTGTCAGCTAGGTGAGTGGACCAAAATCTTAGGTCAACAATCATGTGAACAACTATAAGTGTGGAAATATAGGTCATATGGGAGGTCAGTTTCTTCAATCATCTATGGAATGACAAGATTACAATATGATGGGGAACCTACAAAGGTTCTGCATGAATCCTAGATAGATGGGTAGTGATATAAGATCTAGGAATATGTAGAGAATTAGTAGTGGATCTTCTACCACATACTAGTCAGGCATTTGGTGTTACAATAAACATTCTAGTCGGCATGAGGGATATAGTTCTTCAGGACAAGAGAATTCATATCAATAAGAAAATGTAGAAAACAAGAATCAGTTAGGAGTTTAGAATAGAAGGATAGGTCAGCTACATGTTGCTCATCCTATACCCATCGATAGTGGGGCATAACCGTCGATTGTTTGGGGTTACTTTATTGTAGCTCTATACTAGTCAGTGCCTTTTTTGATACAACATCCCCTCACTAATTTATATGTATTTGGTTTGTGAATGATTTGGGTCTAAAGATGGAGTTTAAGTATGGTTTTGTGTCAATCAACATGTTGTTAGTGGTAAACCTAGAGGGTATTTGATGTTTTAGGGATTTTTTCCTTGATATTGGTGGGTACCGTCTCTTTTAGTACTTGTTCATGCTTGAGATTTCATGTTTCTACCTAATAATTGTAATGGAATGGTAGTTTTTTATCAATATCATATCAATTGTAACCATAGGATAGTGGATCATGATGTCTTATGTCACGACCCGTCCTCGGGGCCCGTGCCGTGACTACCCCAAGCCCGCCTTCCATAGGCCAGGGGCTGGCGACTAGCACCAAGGCGTAAAATCCCAGTAAACAGGGAAGGCATTGCCTTTATAAGTAACAACCACACAGAGTCAGCAAGCGGAAAGTAAAGTGCAGAAAGGTAAAGGGGCCGGAAATACAAGCCCAACTGTAAAGTACAACTGAAAAGTAAAGTACAGCAACTGAAGAAAAGACGGCGGCCTCGTGTCGTCCACTGGCAATCCCACCTGAAGGGTGGGTACAGATAGCCTCCAAGCTCCTCGGGCCCCACGTCCGCTCTGAGCACGTCCCGTCCAGTGGTCTACCTCCAGGTACCGTCCTGCTCCACGCCCCAACCGCGATCAGCGCTGTCCGTCGTCTGCAACCAACACCACGAAGTGCGGGCATAGCCCGTGCAGGGGTGAGTACAACTACTCAGTAAGGACCCCGAGACCCCCGAAGGTCTCCCGAAATCCACAAAGGATATAGCACAAAAGAAAGATGCAATCACGAAGTAACATCTGACTCGACTTAGGTATATGCCCATACATATACCTAAGTCCCCAATTCTAGCTCTGCTCACGAGCTCAAGAACAACTCAATCCACAAAGGAAAGCAAGACTCAAATCCACAAGGAGAGTAAACAGTAAATCCACAAAGGATGGTTCAACACAATCCACAAAGGAGAGTAACATAAAATTCAGCTCAACCAGGTATACTTTTTCAGATGACGTCAAAGACGATCACTGATCCGTCTCAGTCGTCGGACCCACGAAGGATCGATAGGTACTAACCCCCGCAGAAAGACCCACGTAGGATCGGGCTCACACAGAACCTGTAGGCAGTGGCTCACACAGAACCGGTAGTAAGGACCCACGGAGGATCGGGCTCACACAGAACCTGAAGCACTGATCCACGTGGGATCGCTGAGTGCAGTAGTCGACGCAGTCCACTGAGGATCTCTGCACAGTCGTCGCCGCAGTCCACGAAGGATCTCTGCTCTGCCGTCGTCGCAGTCCACGGAGGATCTCTGCTCTGCCGTCGTCGCAGTCCACGGAGGATCTCTGCTCTGCCGTCGTCGCAGTCCACGGAGGATCTCTGCTCTGCCGTCGTCGCAGTCCACGGAGGATCTCTGCTCTGTCGTCGAGGTCACAGCCAGCGCTAGGGTTCCCGCACGTAGCGAGCTCGTTTAGGAGGGTCCGCTCCACGAGCCGAGGGGCTGATACATCAACTGACACGTAGTCCGAAGTTGATGTATCCAAAAGTTCCGTATCGACAACAGGATCTCAACGCGACAGACGGCGCGTCAATCGGACGCCCGGTCTGAGAGTTGTTGGCATTTTCGTCCCAGGGGCCCGGTTGGTTTTTAGGGCAAAACCAACCCGACCGTACTCCGCCTGTATCCGATCCTCGGGCGGAGTATGCCAAAAGTTCCGTCTCACTTAGAGGAAACTACCACAGCCGACGGTACGTCGTTCGGACGTCCGTAGCTCAAGTTATGAGCGTTTCCGCTCCGAGGGCCCGGTTGGCTTCGTGTACGAACCAACCCGGCCGAACCCAAAGTCTTCCGAAACCTTGAGTATAATATACCGAAACGACCGTCTCGATCCAAGGATCGCGTAGCCGCTGACGGTTCGTCAATCGGAGGTCCCAGGCCCAAGTTATGGGCGAAAGACCGAAGAGGGCCCGAAACGGGGGTACTGGGCCCGGGGCGACCCGGCCCGAACCCCCCCTGGGGCCGGCCGAACCGGGTCGGCCCGAACCGGGCCGGCCCGAACCGGCCCGAACCGGCTCGGCCGGGTCCGGTTCGGCCTGGGCGCGGCCCGGCCGACCGGACCGGCCGGCTCAGCCGGCGCGGCTTGGCCAGCCGCGCGGGTGGAAGGCCGCGGGCGCAGCCCGCGGTCGAGGAAGCCGCGGCCCGCGTGCGGGCCGCGCGGGTGGTCAGCGGACGCGGCGCATTGCCGCGTCCCGACCGAGTGGACCGGACCCGCGGACCGCGGGTCCGCTGGTTCGCCGCCGCCGCGGCCGAGCCGCGGCGGGTTCCTCCGGCGGCGCGCCGGGCGCCGCCGCCCCCGGTCGCCGGCGCCGCCGCGCCGGCGACCCGCGCCGCCACCTTCTTCCGCGGGCCGCCGGAGATGCTCCGGTGGCCCGATTTGCCTCCCGTCTGCGCCGTTGCCCCTCCCGGATGCCGACCTTCACTGCGGGATCGACGGATCGCCCCGGCCGCGCGGTTCGTCGTCGTCCGCCATATCCGCACAACAGAAACAGATCGGCGGAGGGTTGCCGGGTCTTGTTCGTTAGACCCGCACCCTCCGCGTTAGCCATAAATCACGGGAGGAATAATCAACAACAATTTTTAAATAAAATAAAAATTGTTTCGATCAGGTTCTTTATTTAAAAAGAATAATCACGGGAAAAAGAATCACAATCAAATCCCTACCTTGATGATCGTCGAGCGCGGGCGTTCTTCGCGGAAGAGATCGTCGCGGAAGAGATCGATCGTCGCGTCGTCGCGGGAAGGTGTCGCGTCGTCGCGGAAACCGGCGTTGAGCCGGCGAGCTCAACAAATCAAGAACAACAGATTTAAATTATTAATATTTAAATCTGTGTTTCGTTTAAAACCAAAGAAAAGAACTTGAGAGGAAATCCGAAATCACTCACCTCGAATGGTCGGTGATCGGAGATCGGAGATCGGAAGAACGTCTCGGGCGAAAGCGTCGTCGACTTCCGGGTTCGGCGTTCTTCGCGTTCTTCGCGTTCTTCGCGTTCTTCGCGTTCTTCGCGGAGAGGGTGGAGGAACGAAGATTCTCTCAAATCCTTTCCAAGGATTTTTATGTTGGTCTTATTTTATAAACATGCCAACACGAAACCGGTTAAGAAACGATCCATCAAATCGTTGAATTAATTCAACGAAAGAAACGACCCATTTAATTCACGAAGAAACAGTCCATTTAATTCACGAAATAAACCGCCCAATTAAATGGTCTGTTAAGAATTAAAGAAAACGCGTCGGTTGACTTTTCAGTTACTTTGACGGGTTTTCGCGGGTGCGTTACTTAGCGAAAGAAACGGCGGGGCTCGTGCGGGTCCCACCGCACAAATATCCTACCAAGGGGTAGGATATTTCTGGATAGCATCCTATCCAGTTCAACTCAGTTCAAGCCGTCTTTAAGTGACTTCAAGTGGCTTCCAAGCAGCTTAAGTGAAATAAAATAAAGTTGTCGCACAAACTTTATTTTATTTCTGACTTAAAGCCGTAAAATTTAAAAACCACGTCTGAGCAAACGCAACTCCGGAAGAGGCGTTTCTAAGCAAATACCGGCGCTGCGATTTCATCGGTGCCCTCAGAATTCGATTCCGGGCACCGGTTCAAAAGATAGAAAAACCCGCTCGCCCGTTCACTGAACGTACCCGAGCCAAACTTCGGAAATTGATTCCGGGCACACCGGGCCTCGGAATCAGGTGCCGTCTGAAGCTGCGCTCTTGTAAAATTCCAAAGAAAATTAAGAAAAAAATTTCCTTGAAATTTGCGGGTCTTTACATTACTCCCACCTCAGGGCTTTACGTCCCCGTAAAGATACATCAAAAACTAGGGGAACAAATGGGGGTACTGAGCACGCATCTGAGCCTCCCGCTCCCAAGTGCTCTCCTGGAGGTTCCCGTGCTGCCATCTGACGCGCACAAGAGGAATCGCCCGCCCACGTAGGACCCGCTCCTGTCGATCCTCGATCTCCACTGGAACCTCCGCAAAAGTCGCCCCATCGTCCACGTCCAGCTCCCCAAAGTCGATGATGTGCGTCGGGTCGTGCACGTATCTCCTCAGCTGAGACACGTGGAAGACGTCGTGCACCCGGTGCAACTGAGGTGGTAGAGCCAGGCGATAAGCCACCTCTCCTATCCTGCTGAGGACCTGGAAGGGCCCGATGAAGCGTGGAGACAACTTGCCGCCTCGGCCAAATCTCCGTAAACCACGTCGAGGTGAGACACGCAAAAAGACGTGGTCGCCATCCTCGAACTCCAGTGGCCTCCGCCTCCTGTCAGCATATGACTTCTGCCGGCTCTGAGCTGTCCTCATCCTCTCCTGGATGATTTGGACCTTCTCTGTCGTGGCTCGGACCATCTCTGGTCCCACGAGTGCTGACTCCCCAGGGTCTGTCCAGCACAACGGTGATCTGCAGGGTCTGCCGTACAACGCCTCGTATGGTGCCATCCCGATGGTGGAGTGGTAGCTGTTGTTGTACGCAAACTCCACCAAGGGTAGGTGGTCCTCCCAGCTGCGACCAAAGTCGAGAACACATGCACGGAGCATGTCCTCGAGTGTCTGTATGGTCCTCTCCGTCTGTCCATCCGTCTGAGGGTGGAAGGCTGTGCTCAGATGGAGCCGCGTCCCGAACGCCTCCTGCAACCCCTTCCAAAGCCTGGAAGTGAAACGAGCATCTCGATCGGAGACGATAGACGATGGCACACCGTGAAGCCGTACGATCTCCTGGACGTAAAGACGTCCCAAGCTCTCTACTGAGCCCTGCTCTCTGATGGGTAAGAAGTGTGCCGACTTGGTGAGTCGGTCGACAATCACCCAAATGGAGTCGTGACCTCTGGAAGTGCGTGGAAGTCCAGTCACGAAGTCCATAGATATGCCGTCCCACTTCCACTCCGGGACCTCCAAGGGCTGTACCAAACCTGCTGGTACCTGGTGCTCTGCCTTCACCTGCTGGCAGGTGAGGCATCGTGAAACGAACTCTGCCACAGCTTTCTTCATACCCGGCCACCAGTGCTGTCGCCTGAGATCCTGGTACATCTTCGCCACTCCGGGATGTACCGCCAAGGGAGAAGTGTGAAACTCTCTCAGCACCTCCTCTCGTAAAGCGACTGGTACGAAGGTACGTCCTCTGAAAAGGATGTCGTGCTCTGCTCCAAGGGAGAAACCATCAGGCGCCTGACCTGAGGATATCAGTGCACGCCGGGTCTCACAGTCAGCGTCCCCACGCTGAGCCTCTCTGACCCGCTGTAGAAGTGGAGGAGAGACTGTGAGAGACTGAAGAAAGGCTGTTCCGTCTCTATCCACGAAGGATATCTGCAAGGAGGCTAGCTGCTCCGTCGCCTCCTCAAGCAGCTGAATGCCCGTCCTCCTGCTGAGGGCATCGGCTACCACGTTCCCCTTCCCAGGAGTATAGACTATCTCAAAGTCATAGTCCTGGAGGAACTCAAGCCATCTCCGCTGTCTCAGGTTCAGGTCCTTCTGAGAGAAGATAAACCTGAGACTCTGGTGGTCAGAAAAGACTGTGAAGCGCTCGCCCATCAGATAGTGCCGCCAAGTCTTCAGAGCGAAGACCACTGCTGCTAACTCCAGGTCATGAGTGGCGTAGTTCTGCTCATGCGGCCTCAACTGACGTGATCCGTAGGCGATCACGGCCCGCTCCTGCATCAGGACGCACCCGAGTCCAGTCCCTGATGCGTCGCAGTAAACTACGTACCCAACTCCCTCCTCAGGCAACCTCAAGATAGGTGCGCTGGTCAATCTCTGTCTCAGCTCCTGGAAGCTCTGCTGACATCTGTCTGACCACACGAAGGGTTTCCCCTTCTTCGTCAAGGCTGAGAGTGGTGCCGCAACTCTGGAGAAGTTCGGCACAAATCTCCGATAGTATCCCGCTAGGCCCAAGAAGCTCCGCACCTCTGTCACGCTCCTGGGTGGCTCCCAAGCTAGCACTGCCTCGATCTTCGCGGGATCCACTGCAACTCCCGCCTCAGAGATGACGTGCCCCAAGAAATGGACCTCACGTAACCAGAACTGGCATTTTGAGAGCTTGCCATAAAGCTGGTGCTCTCGGAGTGTGTCTAGCACAACACGCAGGTGGTAGGCATGCTCCTCCTCAGTCGTCGAGTATACCAAAATGTCGTCAATGAAGACAACGACAAATCGGTCGAGGTATGGCTGGAAGATCCTGTTCATGAGGCTCATGAACACTGCTGGAGCATTGGTTACGCCGAACGGCATAACCAAGAACTCATAATGGCCATACCGACACCTGAAGGCCGTCTTCTGCACGTCCTCGTCTCGAACTCTGAGCTGATGATAGCCTGACCGGAGGTCTATCTTTGAGAACCACCGCGCTCCCTTGAGCTGATCGAAGAGGTCATCAATCCGTGGCAGCGGATACTTATTCCTCACTGTCACCTGGTTCAGGCGACGATAGTCGACACATAGTCGTAAGCTCCCGTCCGCCTTCTTGGCGAACAAAATCGGGGAAGCCCAGGGTGAAACACTGGGTCGGATAAACCCCTTGCTCTGCAAGTCCTCTAACTGTACCCGCAGCTCTCGAAGCTCGGCGGGGGCCATCCGATATGCTGGAGTAGATATCGGGGCTGTCCCAGGGTACAAGTCGATGTAAAAGTCTACCTCTCTACGAGGAGGTAGCCCTGGAACGTCGTCGGGAAAGACGTCCACGTACTGGTCCACCACTGCAGGAAAAGCCGGACTCCGCACGTCCACTGCTCCTAGGATGAGGCTAGCCAACTGATGTGAGATGGGCTGCACTCTCCTCCGCGGAAGTCCATCCTGTGCTGCAAAGGTTCCCTTCTCGCCGGTGAAGGTAAACCTGCTCCCGTCGGTACGAACACATCGCACCTTGCGCCTAAAACAGTCGATCTGGGCATGAACCGTGGATAGCCAATCCATGCCCAAGATGACGTCGTAAGGCCTCGACGCCGCTACAAGGAGATCCCAGCCGAAGCTCTCGCCTCCTAGAGTAAGCTCACACTGCCGGCACCAGTGCGTAATCGTCGAGTCTGCTCCCGTAGGAGTCTCTAGCCGTAAGGATCGAGCCAACGGCTCAGTCGGAATCTCCGAGCTCCGAACAAGGGCAGAGGCTATGAAAGAGTGACTCGCTCCTGTGTCTATAAGTACTGCAGCAAGGGTGGAATAGACACAGATCGTACCTCGAATCATCTCTGGCAAGTCGGGGTCGTAGGCCTCCACTGCCTGGAGCTGGGCCTGTCCCTGCCCGCCAGCTCCCTGTGGTCGAGGTGGCCCTCCTGGTGGTGGTGGGGGTAGAGCCTGGAAGCGTCGCCCACCACCCGCTGCTCGGCCAGCTCCTCTGCCTCGTCCGCCTCCTCCCTGCGGACCGCCACGATCGACCCTCTGCCTCTGCCTGGGTGGCCCCTCCACCGTCTGCTGCTCCTCTGGTCGGCGAGTCGGGCAGTCACGAGCCATGTGACCCTGCCCGCCGCAAGAGTAGCACAGCCTGCCTCTCGAAAGGCTGGCACTCCGCTGTGTGCCTCGCACCGCTGAGCCGGTGTCCTGAGGCCGTCTGCGTGGGGGTCTGGTCTGCCTGGACCCGTGAGTCATCCGTCGGCTACCAGCTGCCGAAGACTCAGCTACCTGCCGCCCTGCGCTAGGTCTCGCCGCTGAAGAAGGCTCTGCCAGGAAGCTCTCGATCAGGAGGGCTCGCTCCAGTACTCCCGCCTGGGTCGGAATGCTGAGGGAGATCAGCGACGCCCGAATCTCCTGTCGCAAGCCCTGCTCGAAGGTCCGGGCCCGGAAGAAGGGGTCCCGAACCATGTCAGTCGAGTAGCGAGATAGGTCCGTGAACCTTGCCGCGTACTGAGCGACCGTCATGCTGCCCTGGCGCAGCTGGAGAAGCTCCTGGATGCGCACCGCTCGGAGGGTGGCCGGGACGAACTCAGAGCGGAAGAGGCTCTCGAAGTCCGCCCAGAGCAAGGATGCCTCATCGTGAACCTGGAGCATCAGGCTCCACCATCGTCCTGCCGCCGCCTGCAGGAGGCTCGCTGCGAGGATCACCATGAGATCCGCTGGTGTCCTCACTAGCCTGAAGATCCGTACCACCGCCTCTAGCTAGTCCTCGGCGGCCTGGGGGTCCGCCTCACCGCGAAACCTAGGCGGTCGCTGGCTCTGAAACTCATGCAGTGCCCTGAGGCGACGTGCATCGTCAGCGTCTGGTACTGGAAGCATCGGTGGCTCGGCGGGTAAAGCTACCGTCGGTGCCACTGCTGGCAAAGGGCCCTGCACCGAGGCCTCGTCGCTCGGTGGGCTGCCATCGCGCCCAACACTCGGAACCCTAGCTGGCAGTCGTCGCGGGGCCATCCTGAAAAGGAGAACAAGAGCACCACAGTCAGAACAGTATACCTGGTGAGCTGGCACAAGTAATCACAAGGAAAACTTGAGACTTTCATAAAGCAGATCAGTATACCCGGTGAGCTGACATAAGCAATCACAAAGAAAACTTGAAACGTACACGCAATCAATGTTTTCATGCATTAAGTCGGAAATCAGGAGTCAGGGTCCTGGTGTATGGATACGTCGGCCGCCGCACCAACACTGGGCTCCCTGAACTGATAACCACACTCAATACACTAAACACTATTGCTTCACATAGAAAGAAAGGACGATCAGAGTTTGCGGTAGAACCGACCACCTCTGATACCAATTTGTCACGACCCGTCCTCGGGGCCCGTGCCGTGACTACCCCAAGCCCGCCTTCCATAGGCCAGGGGCTGGCGACTAGCACCAAGGCGTAAAATCCCAGTAAACAGGGAAGGCATTGCCTTTATAAGTAACAACCACACAGAGTCAGCAAGCGGAAAGTAAAGTGCAGAAAGGTAAAGGGGCCGGAAATACAAGCCCAACTGTAAAGTACAACTGAAAAGTAAAGTACAGCAACTGAAGAAAAGACGGCGGCCTCGTGTCGTCCACTGGCAATCCCACCTGAAGGGTGGGTACAGATAGCCTCCAAGCTCCTCGGGCCCCACGTCCGCTCTGAGCACGTCCCGTCCAGTGGTCTACCTCCAGGTACCGTCCTGCTCCACGCCCCAACCGCGATCAGCGCTGTCCGTCGTCTGCAACCAACACCACGAAGTGCGGGCATAGCCCGTGCAGGGGTGAGTACAACTACTCAGTAAGGACCCCGAGACCCCCGAAGGTCTCCCGAAATCCACAAAGGATATAGCACAAAAGAAAGATGCAATCACGAAGTAACATCTGACTCGACTTAGGTATATGCCCATACATATACCTAAGTCCCCAATTCTAGCTCTGCTCACGAGCTCAAGAACAACTCAATCCACAAAGGAAAGCAAGACTCAAATCCACAAGGAGAGTAAACAGTAAATCCACAAAGGATGGTTCAACACAATCCACAAAGGAGAGTAACATAAAATTCAGCTCAACCAGGTATACTTTTTCAGATGACGTCAAAGACGATCACTGATCCGTCTCAGTCGTCGGACCCACGAAGGATCGATAGGTACTAACCCCCGCAGAAAGACCCACGTAGGATCGGGCTCACACAGAACCTGTAGGCAGTGGCTCACACAGAACCGGTAGTAAGGACCCACGGAGGATCGGGCTCACACAGAACCTGAAGCACTGATCCACGTGGGATCGCTGAGTGCAGTAGTCGACGCAGTCCACTGAGGATCTCTGCACAGTCGTCGCCGCAGTCCACGAAGGATCTCTGCTCTGCCGTCGTCGCAGTCCACGGAGGATCTCTGCTCTGCCGTCGTCGCAGTCCACGGAGGATCTCTGCTCTGCCGTCGTCGCAGTCCACGGAGGATCTCTGCTCTGCCGTCGTCGCAGTCCACGGAGGATCTCTGCTCTGTCGTCGAGGTCACAGCCAGCGCTAGGGTTCCCGCACGTAGCGAGCTCGTTTAGGAGGGTCCGCTCCACGAGCCGAGGGGCTGATACATCAACTGACACGTAGTCCGAAGTTGATGTATCCAAAAGTTCCGTATCGACAACAGGATCTCAACGCGACAGACGGCGCGTCAATCGGACGCCCGGTCTGAGAGTTGTTGGCATTTTCGTCCCAGGGGCCCGGTTGGTTTTTAGGGCAAAACCAACCCGACCGTACTCCGCCTGTATCCGATCCTCGGGCGGAGTATGCCAAAAGTTCCGTCTCACTTAGAGGAAACTACCACAGCCGACGGTACGTCGTTCGGACGTCCGTAGCTCAAGTTATGAGCGTTTCCGCTCCGAGGGCCCGGTTGGCTTCGTGTACGAACCAACCCGGCCGAACCCAAAGTCTTCCGAAACCTTGAGTATAATATACCGAAACGACCGTCTCGATCCAAGGATCGCGTAGCCGCTGACGGTTCGTCAATCGGAGGTCCCAGGCCCAAGTTATGGGCGAAAGACCGAAGAGGGCCCGAAACGGGGGTACTGGGCCCGGGGCGACCCGGCCCGAACCCCCCCTGGGGCCGGCCGAACCGGGTCGGCCCGAACCGGGCCGGCCCGAACCGGCCCGAACCGGCTCGGCCGGGTCCGGTTCGGCCTGGGCGCGGCCCGGCCGACCGGACCGGCCGGCTCAGCCGGCGCGGCTTGGCCAGCCGCGCGGGTGGAAGGCCGCGGGCGCAGCCCGCGGTCGAGGAAGCCGCGGCCCGCGTGCGGGCCGCGCGGGTGGTCAGCGGACGCGGCGCATTGCCGCGTCCCGACCGAGTGGACCGGACCCGCGGACCGCGGGTCCGCTGGTTCGCCGCCGCCGCGGCCGAGCCGCGGCGGGTTCCTCCGGCGGCGCGCCGGGCGCCGCCGCCCCCGGTCGCCGGCGCCGCCGCGCCGGCGACCCGCGCCGCCACCTTCTTCCGCGGGCCGCCGGAGATGCTCCGGTGGCCCGATTTGCCTCCCGTCTGCGCCGTTGCCCCTCCCGGATGCCGACCTTCACTGCGGGATCGACGGATCGCCCCGGCCGCGCGGTTCGTCGTCGTCCGCCATATCCGCACAACAGAAACAGATCGGCGGAGGGTTGCCGGGTCTTGTTCGTTAGACCCGCACCCTCCGCGTTAGCCATAAATCACGGGAGGAATAATCAACAACAATTTTTAAATAAAATAAAAATTGTTTCGATCAGGTTCTTTATTTAAAAAGAATAATCACGGGAAAAAGAATCACAATCAAATCCCTACCTTGATGATCGTCGAGCGCGGGCGTTCTTCGCGGAAGAGATCGTCGCGGAAGAGATCGATCGTCGCGTCGTCGCGGGAAGGTGTCGCGTCGTCGCGGAAACCGGCGTTGAGCCGGCGAGCTCAACAAATCAAGAACAACAGATTTAAATTATTAATATTTAAATCTGTGTTTCGTTTAAAACCAAAGAAAAGAACTTGAGAGGAAATCCGAAATCACTCACCTCGAATGGTCGGTGATCGGAGATCGGAGATCGGAAGAACGTCTCGGGCGAAAGCGTCGTCGACTTCCGGGTTCGGCGTTCTTCGCGTTCTTCGCGTTCTTCGCGTTCTTCGCGTTCTTCGCGGAGAGGGTGGAGGAACGAAGATTCTCTCAAATCCTTTCCAAGGATTTTTATGTTGGTCTTATTTTATAAACATGCCAACACGAAACCGGTTAAGAAACGATCCATCAAATCGTTGAATTAATTCAACGAAAGAAACGACCCATTTAATTCACGAAGAAACAGTCCATTTAATTCACGAAATAAACCGCCCAATTAAATGGTCTGTTAAGAATTAAAGAAAACGCGTCGGTTGACTTTTCAGTTACTTTGACGGGTTTTCGCGGGTGCGTTACTTAGCGAAAGAAACGGCGGGGCTCGTGCGGGTCCCACCGCACAAATATCCTACCAAGGGGTAGGATATTTCTGGATAGCATCCTATCCAGTTCAACTCAGTTCAAGCCGTCTTTAAGTGACTTCAAGTGGCTTCCAAGCAGCTTAAGTGAAATAAAATAAAGTTGTCGCACAAACTTTATTTTATTTCTGACTTAAAGCCGTAAAATTTAAAAACCACGTCTGAGCAAACGCAACTCCGGAAGAGGCGTTTCTAAGCAAATACCGGCGCTGCGATTTCATCGGTGCCCTCAGAATTCGATTCCGGGCACCGGTTCAAAAGATAGAAAAACCCGCTCGCCCCGTTCACTGAACGTACCCGAGCCAAACTTCGGAAATTGATTCCGGGCACACCGGGCCTCGGAATCAGGTGCCGTCTGAAGCTGCGCTCTTGTAAAATTCCAAAGAAAATTAAGAAAAAAATTTCCTTGAAATTTGCGGGTCTTTACATCTTACCTCTTTCAGTGGATCAATTTATGTAAGTGTTTCTCAAAGAGTTCTCAGGGAGGCCACCTTAGAGAGAGTTTGAGTTCAAAATTGAACTAATTCCAGGAGTTGATCCGGTTTCTATTCAACCTTATAGAATATAACTAACAAAAATTCAAGAGAATAAGTCTCATTTGGAGGAGTTGGATGATAAATGATTCATTTGTTTGAGTACTTCACCTTTGGGTTCATTTATTTTATTCACCATGATGGTTGACAAAAGTTTTAATTTGTGTGTTGATTAATAGATTTCAAACTAGATGAAAATAACAAACCAGTATCCTATTCCCCGTATCAATGATCTTTTTTAATATTTGAGTGGTAGTTGTGTATTCTCCAATATTTAATTGAGATTTTGGAATCATCAGATGAGTGTGAGAACTTCAGATATACAATAGACTACATTTAGATTTAGGTATGGTTTTTATGAGTTTTTTATGATGCCTTTTCGGGTTAAAGACACTATTATTATGTTTATGGACTTAATGAACCAAATATTTCACACAAACTTGGATCAGTTTATATTTTTATTCATTAATAACATCATAGTATAATTTTAAAAATTATGATGATAATGTAAAACATTTTGAAATAATCCTAAGTACAAAAATAGATAATTTTCCAAATTCCAAGCTTTCTATATGTCATTTCTTGATTGAAAATTTTCATTTCTTAGGTCAAATCATCTCAGAAGAAGGTGTATCATTAGATGCCAAAAAGGTCCAATCAACTATTTCCTGGGAGAATCCAAAGAATAGTTTTGATATCCAATGATTTTTGGGTTTTCTAGGTTATTATGAAAGGCCCATCAAAGACTTTTATCAGTTGGAAGTACTGCACTTAGGACTAACTAAGAAGGAAATCATGTTTGAGTTGTTTGAAATATGTTATAATTCATTCCAAGAGTTGAATATGCTTTTGGACACAACACTTATTATGATCTTACTTGAAATGGTTAAGAAGTATGCCTTGTATTGTGATATGTCTAGGATTGGTTTTGGTAAAGTTTTGATATTGGGAGATTGATTCATGCTTTATGGATCACGATAGTTGATCCCTCATGAATGGAATTATACTATGTAGAATATCGAGTTGGTTGTGGTGGTTCAAACTGTAAAATTATCTCAGGATTACCTTCAGGGTGTGAGGTTTATTATTTATACTGATTATAAGAGTTTGAAATATTTATTTTCTCAGTATAATTTTAATCTTTAGTTGAGGTGATGGGTTGAGTACATGAAATACATTGATTTTTAGATAACTTTAATATAGAAAAAAGCAATAGTGTTGCTGATTTCATGAGCTCGAAGACCTATATTCAGGTGGTTCAGGAATCTAGTTTCTAATAGAGAATAATAACCTTGTTCATGAATTTTTATATAGGTGTTTAATTGGATCATGAATTGATGAATCTCATATCAATTGTGCCATGTCTTCTAATATGGTTCAAGGAACAATAGTATTAAGATACGGAGTTCTTGGGGCTGATGGAAAACTTTGATGGTGGGGAGTTACCTCCTGATTGGACCATTGAAGAAGATGAGATCATAAATGTTTGTGGCCTCATCTTTGTGCCTATTGGTTGGTTAGAGGAGATAATACAAGAGTTTAATGACTCAAAGTGGGTGGTTTAGCCTAGTTTTACCAAAATATACTCTGATATTTGATGATAATATTGGCGGTCAATAATGAAGAAATTGATCACACATTTTTGTGATTTTGAACTACACCTGTCAGCTAGTAAAGTATAATCATTAATGGACTACTATACCATTACATCCATTTTCTATTCTAGTTTATAATTGGGATGATGTTACCAAGGATTTCATGGTGGGTCTGTCAAATAATACTTAGAAGAGTGATATGAGATTATTGATTCTGGATCAGTTGACAAAGGTTAGCCATTTATCGCTAATCCAAGAGAGTTTAACCATCTATCTATTGGGTTATTTATATGTCTGAGAGATACTGTGTTTTCTAGGGTTTCCTAAGAACATTGTTTTAGATAGAGATCTAAATTTTACTTCATGCTTATAGGAAGTTTTGTACAAGTCTCTTGGTAATTAGGTTTTTTTGAGTACAACATTTCACCCATAGATCGATGGGAAATCAAAATAGACTATACAAGTGATAGAGGAAATTCTGAGAGAATTTTTCCCAGATTTTGGTGGGACTTTGTAAACACACATAGAACATGTTGATATCACTAATAATAATAGTTTTCAAGTGAATATTTAGATTTAAACATTCAAGTTACTAGTGGCCTGATATTGTTTCCTTGTAGGCCTAGTGATGATTGGGAGTGTAGCTCGAGGATAAGCAGTTATAAGGTCAGATGGTTGAATTATTTCAAAAAGTGACATTTTATGTTTCAGTTTAAATTTTTGTTAAAATCATTTTAAAATTGTTAATGGAAATATTACATAGAGTAAGAAAGGTTTTGGGAGTTCCCCAAGGGTTTAGGGAATAACAATGGGGAAATGGGGCCAAATATTCCATCCAACACAATTGGGACATGGTTAGTAGTAACAGTGCACCATGATCATGTGACATGAAGGAGGATGATCATGGTTAAAAAAACATGTGAGGAGGGTATAGGAGACCATGTGACTTGATCCCTTTTAGATAGAGTAATCTTCTTAGTAACCAAATAGTTTTTTAAACTATGTGGGTGGATTATAAAACCCATGCTTCTTATTTGACTCTTGGATAGAGGTAACCATAAGGTTGGTGAATCGTTAGGAAAAATTTGTAGCCCAACCGTGAACCTCATTAAAAATGGGAAATTTACTATTTTTCTCTATCGGTCTTAAATATTTCTCCATCTATCTCCCCCCCATTTATTCTCCAGTAGCTATGGGTGTGGACCAAACCTTCACAACTTCACTAAGGGTGGATTTCTGTTGATCATAGGGAATTTGAGGTTCTATTTAGTGAGAGTAAAATCCATGGGAATGTCTCTAAATCTATTTCCTTCTATTTTTATAAGGAATAATGGTTGATCATTTCCTTTTCTTCTAAATGTTTTGAATTCCTTTTCCAGTGAATTCTTAGTTTTGGTGTTAGTGGGTTTTAGCTCAAATCAAGGGCCAAGTTTGGGTGATTGTTCATCCATGAGATTGAGGTATGTATTTTAAGAACTTACTCCCATAGCATTGATGTTTGTTGACGTGTATGCGATGTGTGACAATGAACCAATGTTTTACATAATTTTGTCTCGGTTAATAATGATAAATTAGGTTTCAAAATGTTATGTGAGACCCTTCACAGATCTCATTGGTTATTTTGGAAATTATAAGACCATGATTAATGTCCACCCAAGGGGTGTTACAATTCCTTCAAAAATTGTAAATATGGAATGTGAAAATGGGAATAGAGTGTTTATGAGATTAAAATTATTCTTTTATTACTTATTATAATAATGGTTGTAAGGGTTTTTCTGTAATGGGTCAAATTTAATTGAGACAAGGATTGATAATGGAAAGTGATGGTAAATTAAAAAAAGTGATTTTGTAAGAATTGTTAATATTTTAAAGAATATATCATTTTTTTTGAATTTGGATGAAGGTTGAATATGTTAGACCATGTGATTAATAAAAATTTGAGATAAATAGAGACATATATATGCCATTATGTGTTTAAAAGGTTAAGTATGCTGATCCTTAGAAATGGTTGTTTGTTAATATTTAAGATGCGGGACAAGACACTCCCGAACCGTGGTAAGGATATTGGAAATGGTGTTCCTAATCCATGATTGAGGATGCCCAGACAAGAAATGAAACATCCTTGTCTTAGAGTGATTATCACGATGCCTCAATCTTGATTTTGTTTCTGACATGATTATCCAACCACAAATGGTTTAACATGACATTTGAACTTGGATGAGAATCCTTTTTGAACCAAGAATTGAAATGATTAATGAAAACCCATTTTTATGTAAAGTTTTGAACCCTTGAGTCCATGTACTAGGCTTCCAGAGCCTAAGTCCAAAGAGGCCAAATGGTACTTGGTTAATTAAATACATGATTATTTTATTGTTTTATTATTACCATTCCATCACACTTTTGTATAAACTCTTTTTTGACTAGATATTGCTTTATAAATAATTGTTGGTGTCGTAAAAAGTTGTAATAACCCCATAATCAGGGAACTGATGGTATTCAAGTGTGATTCATAGTCGAAAGTTCGGATAAGGGTAAGGGTTCTGTGATAGATGGTTGACTTGGGATGAAGCATAGATGAGGATACCTAACATGTTTTTAGGAATCTTTGTGGGGATCAACTTTAGTTTATTATTTTGGTTTCTTTTTGGAACATTAGATTATCATGAAATTTTATGTTTACTATATGGCTTTCTTAGTACTTCTCTAGTTCGGGAATGCGGTATTTTATGTGTGGTTATAATTTTGTATGTCAAACTATTTTTTAATATGATTTCTGATATAGTATTACTATGATAAAGAGTGTATAGTCTCCCCATGTGTTCATAGGACCCTTTCTACTAGTCATAATCCTTTGGATTATGGGGATGAGGGTATGGGGTCATGATGAAGTCTGGCTTGGGTCACCGGTTTAGTGGAACTTGAGTTGGGACATTACATGATTTTCAAAGTAACTAATTTCATTTAAAAGAAAAGTGGAATAAAAGTTTGTAAAATGGTTATAAACATGATGTTGTTTCCTTTGTTTATGTATAAATTTATGAAAAAACTACTTTTCTATTATGTTCTAAAATATCTTAATTGAAATGAATTTTTAAAAGTAATTTCAAAAACTCATTGGAGAAATCCTAACATGCTAGTTTTTTACACACCTTGCATATAACAAGCTGTAAATATTTCTCTTGTATTTTCATTTAAGGTTTCTTAGGATGTGGTATATCTTTTCTGATCCTCAAGTTGGTCTGGTATTGGAGTTTTGGGATATGGTGAGTGATTATAGGCCTCTCAGAGTCTCTTGGTATCATTTTGGTCTTTTATGTTGTTTATGTATTGTATTATTTATCCCAAACATCCCTTTTATCTGTTTTATTTATTTATATGATTATGATGTTTCTTTTTTATTTTCAATTTATTATTTTTTTCTTGTTGGGTGATTTTTATTAATTTCTACTACTTATTAATGTAATGATAAGTTTCTTTATCATTTAAATTTAATTGGATAAATCATTACCAATTGTTTGTTTTTATGATACCCAAGCACTAGTTTCTTTCTTGTTAGGATTAATAATTCTATTTAGTCCTTTTCATGAGTTGGGTCATGTAACGGGTTGGATTAATCATATATGGTTATCTATAGAGAGAAAATTATTGATATGAGATTCGAATTTAAACATTTCAAATATGAACTTTATTTAGAGGCCATTAGAATCTTTTCATATGTAACCTAGATTGGATATAATACCGATTGAAGTTTCCCCAAGGATCATTAGACCACTGATAGGGGATGAGTAAATTGGTGGTATATTTTCCATTATGAATTATAATTTTAAATTCAATCCTTTAGTTTGTTCTCATTCTCAATCCTCTCTTATTTTTATCTCAATGTGTCACCCCGATAACTGAATAAATAAAGGCATAAGAACAAAAGGATTTACATTGTTAAATTAGAAATAATTACACCTTTCTTTGATTGGTTATTCAACCCAATCAATGATTCTCCACTATAATCAAATTTTAATTTAATAGGTTAGGTGGATCTCACACCTAAACATTCCATAATATCACCGGTCTTTTTCGCAATATATTCTCAAAAAATCAAAAAGTCACACTATGATATTCAAGCATAGCTAGAGTCCTAATGGTTATATGGATTCACACCAAGTATATGATAGTGTGTATTTTATCTCCTTTATTAAGTAGAACCCTTATCAGAATAGGGATCACACTATATCTAAGAATGGATATCCTTATTCACATAACAGAGTCTTAAAATTCCCAATGATTCTTTAGGAATAATACATACAATTCAGTCTCTATTCTTTCTCAGCTTCATAATTATTGAAGAGAAAATACTCAACTAACCTTATCAACTCATTTCTCAATCAATGAATTGTTTGAAAAAAATATTTGAACTTTCACAGTAGATCAATCTCTCCTCGATTCTGCTTTCTTAATATTCTCACTCCATTGGTTAGATCATAGAATGATGAATAAATTATTCTCCTTCCTTCAGCTTATATTCCATATAGATCTTCCTTTTCAACTATATTAGTTATATTTTACCCAAAGATCTTGTAAGTTTACTAAGTTCAGATTAGTCTATGATCATACTTTTCCAACATTCATTATCTCTCCTTATTTTTCTTTTTAAGGGTCATCCAAAATATTTTAAACATTTTTTATTATATAATATCTCTTGAATTAATATGGGTGATCCTCTATATATTTTAATTTTCCTCATCAGCTTGCACATGGGATTGTTCTACAATCCCCATTTACATTCCCATAAAAATTCAACGTGGGTGTGTCCCCACACTCTATTTTACTTTTTTCATCAAATGGTTATCTCCTTTAACTTCAAAATAGCACCATTTATTTTTTTTCTCATAACTCTCATCCAAATTATCTTCTAGATAATTTTATTTTACACAAGTTATTTTGCTTATCTTATCCTCAAAATATCCTTACAAAAGGTACATGAAAATTGCACCATAAAAAAATTATTAATAAATATAAATATTTTTGAATTCATAAATTACTCATTTTATATTTTTGAATCACAAAATTTTTGAACTCATCTAAAAAAATTAGCTTTAAATTCAGTCACTCACGAACATAAAGTCTTGGATATTAATATTTGAAATACCTAACTTGAATCACAATTCACTTATCAATTTCAGATCATTAAAATCAATACCATCAACATTTGATATTATTTTCTTTATAGAAGGTTAATTTTAAATTAAAATATTATTAAAATATTCCATAAATTCATTAATATTGATCTTATTTTTCTTATGTTAAAGATCAGTTTCCCTTTAATTCAGATCTTGTGTCACATGTAATTTGTGATGTTTGAATCCATTATGAATAACTCTTTCACCATCATAATTATTTTTCATTCTTTAGTTATTAAATATAGAATTATACTCTTTATTATGATATTTTTAGAATTCCTATAAGGATAAAATGATCCTTATGGTATTATCCATACAAGCTCAACATGATCACAAGATTCACCTTATAGGATAAACATAATCATTTTAATGGAAGACCACCCTTACCATGATGACTCTTATGACTCTTAATTCTTATAGTATACTCATCCTTACACATAAGGATGAATGATCCTTATAGTTAATTCATTCATATGACAATCATCTGATTTTCTCAATTAGTTTACATAAAATTCATTATAGTATCATCAAACCTTATGATATCATTCTTATTGGATGACCCCTAGGACATGAATAATCCATATAATTCTAGGAATGAACATTTTATACATAACACTAATTTTTTTTTAATTTCATGTTAAACAACTCAAGATCTATTTTTAACACTTTCGAGGATTTGGAAATCTTCTCAAATAAACTCAAATGATTTCTTGGAATTTCTTAAAATAACTCAAATCAACTCAACACTATTCCCAATGTTTGTTATATGTATACTAATATTTGAGTATATATATTAATTCCAATAAACTTTAAACTCTATCATCAAACTTAGAATTTTTGAAACCTTTATCAAAGTGTATTTCTATGTGAATTTTAGAAAAAATTAGTAGTAAAAATAAAATATGTATTAGTCCACATTTCAACTAGATTTTTATGCTGTTAATTATAGATTCTTCAATCTACTCACCTAGATAGATTTACAAATCATCCTCACTATTATTTAAAACACTATAAGCTTCAGTAATTGTCATAAAAATAAAGAATAACTTAAAAAATAATTTTATGAAGGGGATTCACATATAAAATACACCACTTGAAAAATACAAATATATTTATGTGAAAATTTATTTACAACTCCCTTGGTAAATAACAATTCTTCTTTAATTTTCCTATATTCCATGGGAATATTTGAATGCACACAAGTGGATATAGTCTAATTTCATCAACCAACTCCATGCTCACAAATAACAAACATTAGATTCATAATTGAAAAAAATAAAATCACCCGTTAAAGTGAAATTCATCACCATTTTTGGTAGACCCCCTTCAAGGGATGTTGTCCATGTATCACTATGGTTTTCATATTTAGATATTATTTTAAAAAAATTAGGATACTAGTTTTATCCTCATAAAAATTGTGATATAAATACAAATGGAGATATTCCATTTTGTATAATAATTCAAGATGTTTATAAATTATAGTTCTTAGATAATTTTCATCCTTTAATGTATCATCATAAATACCAAACCATTGATTATAATAAAAATTATTTAGAAAAGAGGTGAGCTTCCATACAGCCTTTAATTATTGTAGAATGGGGGGCATATTTTTCAACCCCTGAAATTTATTTTTACAATACAATTCCCATGATAAATATTTATTCTTTTTTCACCCTTGATTTTTAAAATCTATTCATCTTTGGGAAACATGGGATTCTTCGGAATTTCAACTTTTTTATTAGTTGAAAAATGTTTCTAAACTTTATTAAGAAATGAAAAATGTTTATTTTCAGCTCAAAACATCTTCCTAGACTCTTCTAATTAAGCTATCCATAATTTAAAATTATAAACATTATTGTTGGTTGGGGATTAATTACTAGTTGTAAAACTTTTAGTATTAGAATTTTCTAGTGTGTTCCATTAATTATTCATTTATTTAGGAAGAACAAGAATAAATTTGAAAGCCATAATCTCATCCTTCTTTAAACATCCAAACTAATCTTTAGTAGATTTTCATTTACCCTTCTTGTGTTTCCATTCGAATTCTTTATTAGGAGATTCAATAACTAAAAAATCTTTTTATCTCTATATTAGATTGATTCATTTTCATATTTCTGATTTATAACTTATTTTTTGAAATTCCTGGACACCTTGAAGTGGTCCTTGATGTGGTATCCTTTACCATGATATATTAATATTTACCCCATGTTATGAAATCCAGAGCAAAATTCTTTACTGACTAATTGGGATCATTTAATTCAATATTCTTATTTTGATAATTTCTCCTCAATGTATACTTGTACGTTTTCCTTTATTTATTTAACTATTATTGTGTTCCTTTATTATTATTATAATATTAGATATAATAAGTTGGTTGATACCAATACAGTTCTTAAAGTTGACCATCTTTGTTTTAATTCTCCTAATTTTTTTGAATGAAATCAAATCTTTTATTTGTTGATAGATCCCCCATTTCCTTTGATGTTTTATTTTGGACAACATGTCTTTATTTTTTTTCTAGATATTCTCTACCTTAATTAAGGCATTATATAATTATAATTTACTGAATTTTCAGCCCAATAGTCAATGGAATTATTTCCAAAGCTTTGGCATCACCAATAATAACAAAAAATATAATTCTTTTGAAACATGAAGCAATCTATCCAAATTTTTATTTTTCAATTTTTAGATAGATACCGTATTATTTAGAGATAAATTTGGGAGGTTTATTTTTATTATATATTGATATATATATTATTTTTTACATGGTGGAATTCATATAATACTTTCTCCTATATAAAATTCTATATTTTGACTTTAGTCTTGTACTGGCATATAAACAAGATTCAGCGTAAGCTAAATTAATTGGATAATGGGATTCCTTTTTATATGATATGGTTGTTGGTTTATCAAGTGATATTTTATAGATCTTATTTCCATTAGTTTGAGTATTCTTAGAATAAAAATTTCTTTAGGAAGGTCATGTTGCAACATTCTTTCTATGAGCATATAGTGAAGATTTTGTATGAGTGACTTTTAGAGTTTTCAGCCTCACATTAATCTCAAGATAGTTCACTTTGATCTTGTAATTATATATTTCAAGTGATTTTAAGATATATTTACATTCTATACTTAGGTACGTTAATATAATCTAATTCTTTTAACATGTATCTAATATAGAATTATCCATCTATCTTACTATTTTTAGATTTTACATTCAACAATGAATATTTTTGTATTCTTAGATATTTGATGAAACCTTTTAATGGCATGGATGTCTTCATTGAGAACAATTTGAAACACCTTTCTCTAATAAAATATCCCTCATAATTATGCATAAATAAAAGAAATTTTTTCATAAAAAATAAATATAGGTTCTTCATTATCTTTTAAATTTTTAGGGTGTTTTAATTTTTTACCTTTTTGGAGAATGCATTTTACATTGAAGTGGATTTTAATTCCATCTGTGAATTTTCATCATATATAATTTTGATCTAAGAAAAATAATTGGTAAGAACTTCAATATACATCTTATTTAATTAATCATTGATTTCAGAATAAAAACTACCGAGTGATTCATTGAACACTTTGTCTTTATTACTTGTAATAGATTCCCCGATGAATTATTTTATATAGATTTAATAGAACCATTAATACTCTAACTTCATTCATATAGTGGTTATATCTATTACATATTTGATATTTTCCTCAAATTTTTTTCTCTATTTTATTTAATTTTCTTAGAGTATTTTCCTAGGAATTCTCATATGTTGTAACACGAATGTAAAAAATTTATTCAATTTTTTGTCTTTCCATTTAAAATGAAAAATTTATATAATCAAGAAAATAAACACTTAGTTGTAAAATAAATCTAATGAGGGGTAACCTGGTTAGCTCAGATACAGATTTTTAGTTCCAAAGAACTAGTATAAACACCTTAAATGGGGGGATCAAATGTGGTTAGATAATTTACAAAATTTTGAATCTTATTTTAATTTTATAAATGTATATTATTTGAATCCCTATTAAATATTAGGATATGAATGAATCTATTTGTATTTAACCCTTCCCAAAATAGTACATTAACTATAGAATATAAAGAGAGATAATCAGAAAATAATTTTTATAAAGCTTAGCCCTGATGTGGGAAACATACTCATTGATGTGATCAGTCTCTTAGATTATCACAGATTATTGAATAATAATTTAGCCATAATTAAAAAATGGGTTTTCTATGGTTTATCCTAAATCAATTTACACGATATTACATAGGTGATCATATCATAATGAAAAATTTAAACTTATTCCACACGGTTGTTTTACTCTTTCCTAAGATATCTTAGCAATTATCATAGCCTTTAGAGAAGACGATAAGTTACCACCTGATATCACTTCATCACCGTGATCAAATCATATTCATATTAAAAATTATAACTTTAAATATACACTAACTCCTTTATAATATTTGGGTTCCTAAATACATAAATAATGAATAAAATCATTTATATTAGTCTTTCTCAGTCAAACATCTATTTCTACCTTTATCACTTTATATTTATTATTGTATATCTCATGAATTTTTTTATTCTCTTCTTGCTTGACAAGGAATAAAAAACATTGGAATCATTTTATTATTATTTTATTCTTCTCTGATACTAGTAAATGTTTCTATTTTAGTATAGGATCAAGTTTCTTATCTTCCTTTATAGTTTTAGAGGTCTTCTTAGTTCTCTACTCCCTGAGTCTCGAACTCTCCCCTCTCTCTATCTCCATATATACATATTTTTATATATAGGATACCAAAAATATGTTTTTAATGTATTTAGTATATAAAATATCTAATCAAATTTATTTGTATGATCCTCATTTTTCCTTTTCACAACTTCCTATACATGGGTGTCTTCCACATTCTTGGTATATTATTTTTAACTTAAAAGGTTATCCCTAGTAAAATACTAGGAATTCAATTTTTCTCTTTTATTTCACATAATTTCTTATAAAGATAAAAATATAATTTTCTTCTAGTAGGATTGAGTTCCTTTATTTCAAGATATAATAAAAATATTTTACAACACATCACTCTTTCAGGGTTGTATGAAAATTACAAAACATGTCCTACTTGGGGATCAGATCATTTCATTTCTAGGATTAGTAGATTTAATAAAAAAAATCATAGTTAATTATAGAATATTTAAACACTAAATAATAGATTTTATCACTAAAATTCATTTACATATTGAATCAAAAGTAACTTTGTGATATTTAAATACAGTTAAGAATAATGCGTGCATATTCCAATTTATTTCCAATTTAATTTAATTTAGAATATTCATTTAGGATTAATTTATTTAACATAAATTATTCCTATAATGTTCTTCCTTATGTCATTAAATGAGTTTGAATCATATTATTTTTTTTATTTTTTAAATCATGAAGAACAACTTGGGTATAATTTTATTTAAATATCTATTTTTATCACTAATACTGAATTTCAAATATTATTATTTAAAATTTATAGAATAAATAGAAGAATAATGTTCTCCATTTATTCTCAATCAATATTATTAGTTTCAAAGCTTGAATCATGGATCCACATTGAATTATGGGGTCTTAATCATGAAATAATAACTCTAGAAATTTCCCATTTTATTTCTTTGTTAGAATATAAATTTTGGAAACTTACATTTCATAATCTATAATTATCACACTACAAATTTTTAAGTCTTATGCAGACAAAAAATTCAAACCTGGATCTAGTAGAAGTTATACATATATACTAGAAAGTATTTCATAATCTTAAGAGTCATACATTGGTTATCCAAAATCTTATTTTCACTTTGAATGTATTATATAGATAATTTAAACATATTATTGTGCTTCATCAAATTCTTATGTTATTCATGGATGTATTACAAAGTTTTAATTATTGAAAAATATGAAGTAAAGCACACACAATGGAAGTATTACACCCTTAATGTAAAATTCTTATGATAAAGCATAAAACATTACACATTTCATCAAAAGTCATACATGAGGTCCTAGGAGTCTTATGAATTCCCAAATTATCATTTTTTAGGAATTCCAGCCAATTTTTGTTTTGTTTTACAGACAATCAAATAAAACAACACCAAAGCCTTAGATAGTTATTTCAATGTTTTTTAGAGAATGAAATATCCATATTTCAAGATTCAGGTCAATAATTATATAATTATTTAGATGAATATAGAACTTATTAATATGATCTTTATGAATTCTCAAAACCTTCAAATAAACTTAGAATAGACTCAACTAAATTTTGGAATTATTTTGTTAATTATATACACTTTTCAACTTATTATAAAGGTGTTTTGTTTAATTTAAATACTAAAGTATAGAATTTAATTAACACTATTCCTTTTCAATTTCATATTCATTTAAAACATTAAAACCTTTATCCTAGTATAGTTATTCACTAATTTTAGCATCCTATAATTCATGTAACAAAGGGATGAATTATTCAAAACATCAACTGGATCTTCCTCAACATTGGCACCAATTTTAAGTGTTTATTAAACTACCTGATTATGAAAAAATTGTTAACTATTATAGAAAATACTTTACCAACTTTATAACTTTTGTTTTAAATTATGATCAACTCTATAATCTTATAATACAAGGACTAATTACCTAAAAACTTCTTCATTACATCCATTTTCCATTTATGATAAAGGAAACCGAATCTACTTGAATTGAGGGATAATTGCTCCATTACCGATAAGACCAATATATATTAACTTTCAATTTTGAAAAAATATAAAAAACATAACATTAACATCCCAAATCTATTTGGGTGATGTAATATTCCCCTTTGGATTTATTATCAACACCAAATTTCTTTCTAATTAAATTTTTCTCTACTCCCCTTTATTGATAATAAATATAAACGAGGATAACTATTATCCCCCTTATTGATAATATATGGTACAGTTATATTTTTTATGTCTATTATTAGTATCTAAATATATTAAGTGATGGTCTCAACATCATTTCAAAAATATCTCCTCCCCTTTTGTTAATCCTTTTCCCACGTTCTCCCCTATTATTGAGAGACTCTATTAATTCCCTCTGAGAAGGATGATATTCAATCTTTCTTAAAAATTATTCATCAACTAATTTAATCTAATTGAACTTTGGGTAAAACTATGTAGAAAACAAGTGTGGATAATTTAGAAAACAATTTATATATTAACTAACCTAAATGTGTTAACAACTCAATCATCAATTTCTCAGGGGATAATTTAATAAATTTTCAATAAATATTTTTAACCTGTACATAACTCAAAAAATACTTTATAACATTTCACTAAAAGTTTTTTTAACATTATTTTTGTTAGATATTTACTCTACCTTGATAAATAGAGTAAATATAAACCAAAAATATTATTAGGATAATGAGAATCATACCAAAACGTTTTTTGTTTTTACTACAGATATATGTATTTCTAAATTTAATATAATTAAATAGATATATGGAAACAATTATTTTTTTGATAGATCCCCCAATTGGGATTATTTCTATATCACAATGGTTGTTTTTAGTTTTAGATATTGTTTACAAATAGTTATGATACCAATTTTATCTTGATACTAATAGGGAGATAAAGAATAATCGAGAAATTCCATGATGGATAATCTATTAGGATGTTTAGAAATTAAATATTTCATATAGTTATCCTACTTTAATATATCCCCTTAAATTAACTTCCATTGAGATTAAGAAAACTAGTATGGTAGTGAGGCGAGATTGCGTAATACACTTAATTATAGAATCATAGATGAGACTTGTTTCCATATAAAGAAACTTATTTTTTGTAGTTCTATTAATTTGAGAAATATTTTTAAATGGTGTAAATTTTATTTTAAAAATATATTAATCTAGGTAAAACCTGAAATTATCATTGATTTCACATTCCTTCTTAGTTAAAATAGACATCTAAACTTTTTTAACCATGAAAACATGTTTCTTTTCATCTTAATCTATCTTCCTTTCATATTCCAACAAGTCTACCCATATTTTTAAAGAATTCACTATATTATATCTCAACCTTATTCATGTATGTGGATTAGTTTCTATTCTAAATACTTTTAAAACTATAAGTCACTAGTAATTTCCTATTTTTTTCATTGAAAGAGGAAAAATAGTCATATGCTAGATAGCCACATGTCCCACCATAATCAACCTTTCACACACCTCTTTAGTAGATTTTGATTTTACCATAATAGGTACCCTTTAAACTTCTTCATTAAAAGTACCATAAAATGAACCAATAATATCATCTCTTTACTATATTTATTCCTCTTTATATTTTAATTTTCCTACTTTTTTATATTCATGTCCATCTTGCTGAGGTTGATGAAGTGGAATAAATTTATATAGAAGAAAAATATTTTAAGTTTTGGTGTGAAATATTTAAAATATTTCTTTTCCAAATTCTTTGGATAATTTTATTCAACATTATTCTTTGACTCTATTATCCTAATGGTAGAGTTGTATTGTTTCTTTTATTCCTTCAACTTATGTTATTATATTTTATTATTTTCATAATACAATATGTACTATGTTGGTATATACCAAAAATATTTATAACATTGACTACTTTAGTTTCAGTTCTCACAAATACTTTTAATATAATCAAATTTATTTCTTATAGAATAATATCCCCTTTTCTATGAAATTTTTTATTGTAGGGTTTTATTTTATTTCACCTTTCCCCTAATTTATAACAGTTTATAATTCTTATTTACTAAATTTTTCTGCTAATATTCAATGGAATTATATCTAATCCTTTGAAAGCACAAAAAATATTCATCTTATCTAATTTTTCGGTAGAAAAAGTCTATAAATAATTTCTTTACTATTATTTTTAGAATAAATTCAATTTTTTGGGATCCATTTTCAGGGAAAATTTTATTATATATTATCAAAAAAACACTTGATGATGTGGTGGTTTTATTTTAATTTTTCACTATTTACATGTTTCTATATTTTTTTCTTAAACTAACAGATAAAATTGATTTAACGAAAGCTGAATTAACATTATAGTGGTATACCTTTATATATAATATAATGTTTGGTTGATCAAAAGATAATACCTAGATCTTATTTCCACAATATTGAGTCTTATTATAATAAAAACCCATTTAATAAGTTTATGTGACTGTATTAATTTTTCTAGTAGGCAGTCGAAATTATATAGGGGTGGCTTACAGATTTTTTTATCTTCACATGTAGCTTATGATATTTCATATTGATCATTTAATTATTCATCTGAAGTGTCTTCACCATCTATTCACATTATTAATTCGTATTATACAAACAATCCTTATTATTTTTTAATTTTATATAATATATAATTATCTAGGTTTATTACTATTCTAGATTTTACCTCAAACTAAGTATCTTTCACATTCATAAAGACTTAAATTTTTTTTCTGAGGCTTGTATCAATACTTAGATAACATTATAAGAAAACTACTTCTCATAAATATATATATGAAATTATTTATAAAAAATGAAATTATTTTCTTCCAAAGTTTGAAATGTTCTTCCTACACTTTCAAAAGTTTTTTGAGGGTGTTATAGCTTCTTACCTCCCCACAACGAATATTCCATTATATTATCTATCAATTCCAGATATGACTTTTCATCCTATATTCATTTAAGGTAATAAAATATATTTGTAACAACTAGATAAGTATATTATTCAAGTTATACATGATTTAAGAGTAAAACTCACTTAGTGATTCATTAAATAATTATTACTTATAGATTGAATGAGATTCATATGATAAATCTTATTCAGTTTATTTAGAAAAACATTTAACACTATTTCTAAATTTAGCTAGTGATTGTTCCTATTATATATTTGAGATTTTCTGTAACATCTTTCCTATATTTTCTTCAAATTTCATAGATTCTTAGTTTATAATTCCAAATATTTTGTAATTGGAATTGAAATAATTTTATTCCATTTTAAGGTATTCTATTTCAAGTATTAATTTCATATAATCAAGTAAAAAAATACCTTGGTCCAAAATAATTCCCATTAGAGGGAACATGGTTAACTGTGATACAACTGGTTATCCCCAACAGACTACTTCATACACTTGAGTGGGTGAGTAAATGAAGTATAAATAAATATTTTTCCAAATTCAAAATCCCTGTTTAACTATGTCCCCATTTGGTATTTGAACCCATATTACATATTTATATGATAATGTATCTATTTGTGTACAACCCAATCCACAATACCACCAAAAAATTAAAATTTAAGGAGAGATCAACACATAATATTTTTTACATGGATAAAATCCAATATGGGGAAAATAGTCCTTTCTATGAATATGATATTATTGAGTCACATATTATCTACTAATTTTTTTTAACAACTACAAGTTGGTTATATAGGGTTTATCCAAAAAACATTTTCACTATATTACACATGTGGGAATCTACCATATTACATAGGAAAATTAAAAATAATTATAACTTTTTATTTATAATATATACATCTATTTTTAAATACTTATTACAACCTTAGAAGTATATCACAAGTTAACATTATATGTCACTACATCTGTAAGATCAAACATACTTCTTCATCTGTAATGATTTTTTGACTTCCATAACACTATCTTCAAGAATACAAGAAACCCAGTCTTTACATTTAAGAAAACACACTAATTTTTCTACAAATATATTTGTATTATTTTCTCACTTATGAAGCTATGATATTCAAATATCCAACAACTCCTCAATAATCATTAAGTACTTTGACACTAAAATAATGAACTACAATCATTTTTTCATAATTTCTCACACTAACTTAATCTCCATCCTTTTTCACTATATCTAAAATACTATGTATCAAATAAAGATATTTTTATTCTTATTCTTATTTTTGTATTCTTTCTGAAATAGTTTTGATCCAATGAAAAAGCTTGGTGTACTTTTCTCTCAATTATTCTCTAATATTTATTAATGTTTTCTCTTATGAAATGGATCTAATTTCATCTCTTAATCAAGATATTTTTTGGTACTATTGATTATCCACAAATAGTCTCTCCATAATTTTATATATACCACCCTAAAATATGATTTCTATATATTAAATATTGAAAATATATAATCAAATTTGTTTCCATGATACTCATTTTTCTTTTTCTCAACCTACTATACATGGATACTTTCTCTATTCTAGTTTTATTGTTTCTACCTAACATGGTTAGCCCCAGTGAAATACTAGGAATACCATTTTTCTCTTTTTCTTCTATATCCATGTAATCTAAAAATATTTTCATTTTTTTTTTCAAAATTCTCCAAAATATTTATCAAAGAAAATTTAACCATGATTAGATTTTACAAATTTTTTTAAAAATAATATTTCTGTAATTTTAAGAACAAAGTTCTTCTTTAAATCTATTAAAAAAAATTTAAAAAGATTATTTGTTTTAACATATAAATAAATAATGGTATTTCTAATTATTTGTAACACTAATTTCTAGGAACATTACTTTATAAATTTACAATGTTCTTGTTAAAGATTTTTTTTTAAATACTCTTGAAATTTTTATCCTTAAAAATGAATTTTTAAAGTGAAAATGTATTTTTTCTCAAGAAATTTTATTTTATTTTATTTTTATTCATCAAAAAAAAAATTATTTCAATTACACTAAATTTAGAATATTCTGTAATGACACTATTCGTTTTATTCCTATGGATGATTTATAATCAGTTTGACTGGGGATGTAATATTTTGTTACCATTCAATATATTATGCTGAATGGTTTTTCATTATTTATTGGGGTAAGTATTATCATTTTTATGACATTTTATCTATAAAATCTCAGAACCTCCCTGAATTTTTTTATTTATATGGAATTATTTTGTGACTGCAAAATTCGATGGCACATAATTTTGAGGTTCGGAGATCCTGTAACGTAATTTTGAACATTTTTAAGGAACATTCAGTAAACATGCGAGAAGGATTTTAAATCTTTTGAACTATCACTCGGATCAAAAAAATGAGGGAACCATTGAATTCAGAACTCTATGATTTTCTTATAAATGAAATAACTTCGAAAATCAAGGGCCGAGTGGAAAAGTTATATTTTAGAGTTTTCAAGAAAAATAATAAGATAATTTAAATGATTTATTTTATTTTCATTCTCATTTTGGAGTAACGGACGAAGACGCTTTGGGAGTAGTGACAGGGTGGTGATGATGTGTATCAATGAGGCACATTAACTTATCATTAAACTCACTACATAATGACACTTTAATGATGCATAAAAACAATGCTATTTCTTAAATAAAATAGCGTAAAGATGCGACATCGCATAACAATGGGAACACTGCAAAGTGATACTATTTATAATTCAACGTTCTGGGAAAATATGGATTAATGAAAATGGAGGATTCTCTAGAGAACCTCTGATGGAATTTTACCCCAGCAGAGAACAAAAAACGACAACAGAACTTCATTTTTTTGTCACGCCTTTCGAAGATTGGAGCCAAGAAGCAACATCAATGTCTTAACCCCTCAAGAACGAACATGAGACAATGAACTTAAAAGAAGTTGGGGTTTTTGATTCATCATTTTTCCCTTTTCATTTAAAAATGAAGAATGAGTATTAAACCACAAACATGTAAATCCACAGACCATGCATTCTTTTGGGAGGGTGATTTCTTTGGGGTTTCTTTATCCAGAATTTAATTATCTTTATTTTTTAAATTAAAATCTCCAGGCCTCCCTTGTTTTGTATAATTCTAACATGGAGGGATCATGCCGACACGAACAAGGCCCAAACCCCTCCACCATGTGTCTTCTTCGTGACCAAATTTTGAATCGATCACAAGGAAGTATTTAGACTATCATGGTGGAGAGAATGATCCCCAAAAAATGCAGGCGCAACCGACATGAAGAATGGATCACCAGTGAGGACCTGGTGGTATGTGGAAGAATTCATCGGCGGCGGCACCAGTGACTTCCAGCGGTGGCCCACGGTGGAGGCTGTAGGTGTGAGGCAGCACACCTCGATATCACGCTAGACAAAAGGCCGTGGCTAGACTGGGCCACGATGTAGTAGGAGAAGCTTCTGGATGAGAGGGTGGTTAGAGGTGGCAGACACCATTGCCTGACCGCGTCAGAGAGAAGTGGACGTGATATCGAGCCGCGTCCTATGCGACGATCCCTGGTCGCTTGATTGCGGTGGGTGAGGCGCCCCTTGGAGACCCATGGGCCGATAGAGGTGCACAGATGTGGAACCTGGCCGTGTCCTGCGAGGCAGACTGATGTCTGCCTCTTATGAACCAGACATGGTGTAAACCCCCAGGGGGCTGGACCTGCACTGTGGGCAAGACCTGTGACTAACCGGGCAGGGCTGGCTCACTGCCCAGCAGTCTGGACTATGCTAGTGGGCCAAACCTGCACCTAGCAGGCCATACCCATACGAGAGGCCTGACCCGTGCCCTCTTCGGACCAGACCTGACTAGGCTGGGTTGCCGAGTGACTCGGCAGGCTGGACCCTCTGCCAATTGGGATGTGTCCAGTGAGGCCTATTGGTCCTAGCCCATTGGCCAGGCCAGACCAGACCAACCTCAACCCACAATATGTCAGGTCGGGTCCATCAGAATGAACCGAGGTATGTGGAACCCCCAAACCGAGTTGGTTTGCTTGGTCCAACCGGGTCAGACCGTGCCCCATCGCAACCAGCCCCCTTGTTACTAAAAAGCCCATATCTTGCAAACTGAACGTCTGATTGACAGTCCATTTTTGGTATTGTGACCCTCTCGAGAAGGTGGATATTTCTACATGTTTTTTTTTGACTTTCATGAATGCTAAGAAGTAATGAATGTATTGAGTATAGGTTCTCCCAAGAGCGCTACATATGGAACCCTGCGGTTGGATGAGACCTGAAGACTACACGAGGATGACTCAGTGGGAAGAGAATCTGTGTAACCCAACATGCCCATGGTGGGTAGTGGCTCTATGTTACTCAACATACCCATGATACTCGAAAAAAAAGAGTACCTCAGTTCAACCAAAGTGGGAAGCGGCTCTGTGTGACCCAAAAGGCCCATGGTGGGGAGTAGATTTGTTTGACCCAACAAACCCATAGTACTCGTTAGGGATGAGCACCACAACATAATAAGGTTATTGGGAAGTGATTCTATGTGACCCGGAGAGCCCATTGTACATGATACAGAAGGAGTTCTCCAACTGATGAGAAGTTTGACATTTGTGATTGATGATGCTACCGTTACTACCCTAGAATATACTTGGTGTGAGCTGCCTTGTGTTTCCTAATTTAATTTGAGGAATTTCTTGTGTGTTATTTTTTTTGGGGTCCGAACTGAGTACTGTGTTACTCACCCCTGCACAAGCTTCACCCGTACATGTTGTGTTAGGTGCAGACGACCGACATTTTGACAGGGGTACTTAGGAAGATGGGACAGACATACACTACGATGGTGGACTTGGTGTCATAGGACCATGTGGGGCCCAGTAGGATCGGGAAAACATGATTCACTAATTTGGCTTCTAGTAGCTTCACAACTCTCAGGACCAAGTGAGGTTTACTACAGATGGCCATCAGAGCACTTTTCGTACTTTACAGTTTTGAGTACTTTTTTTTGGGTTTTTGTTTTGAACCAATTTATTTCAGCTGTACTTGCACTCAGTTTATTCAATGGTACATTATTTTCCTTTTGTGATTTGGTACTTGTTTGGACCTGTATGTGCATACAAGTATCTAGACTAATGACTCCCACTTACAGTTTGACGCCTTTGGTGCTAGTCTCCAACCCATGGCCTTTGGGAGGTGGGATTAGGGTAGTTACAGTAACGACCCTGGGGGACGGGTCATGACATTTTCAATACAAATGTTTATGTTTATTGTGTTTCACCCCTTTTCCATGAGGAATTCATTAGACTAATTAAGTGATAGTTGGGCTAGAAATTATATATACCCTCGATGAATTGGTTGGTATCATGTGACAAATTTTCTAGCCAAATTAAATGGGGGTTTCCCAAAGTTTTAAAATAAATTATGAAAGGTATTGATAGTAAGTTTATAATGTTAAAAATTATTCATTCCCTCATTATGATATTTTTTATTGGTATCCATGTGATTATTCAATTATATAGAATATCCGTGTATAAGTTTCAATCTCATATGATTATTTATATGGTTTTATTTGATCAGAAATTATTCCTGCCATATTATGCTCAATCTGTTGTCTGAATGGAATTCATTTAATTTATTTACCTTCCCATGTTATTTATGACTACTTAATCATCATATTATTTTCTGTTGTATGCATACCCCTAATTGAACATCTAAGATCAACCCTTTCTTATGTTTTATTTTTCTCTGGATTCTAGGAAGTATTTTGTGATTGATATTATGAGATATTATAAGGGGAATAATGGTTTTCTCAAATAAAACACATTGTCTATTTTATGTTTCAAAAATGAAATATAAATTTCAGGTATATATCTATTTTACTGAGATTACTAAACTATTATGTCCTTTTGGATGTGATCGCCTATATGTAGTTCCAATATAATAAATTAACCACTAAATATGGGCTACGAGGATCAAGGCATTTAATATGGTCAAGTTATAATTGTAATTGTGTTTTGAAGAATAGAAATGAGGGGTTCCATTTTATAATTGAGGTGAGGGATAATTTTTTAATTTTTAAATGAAGAAATTATAACAAAGTAATTTTCAATAAAAATGATTACAAATGGACATATATTAAATAATAAGGTGGTATGTGGTTGTAATCCAATCAACTAATATAATTTTGATAGGTTTTTTATTTATTTTGTACCTTATTTTTTATTAACTGCATGGTTAAGCAATTATAACCTTAACCATGGTAACAAGTTTTGTACTCTTAAAGAAATATAATTTTTCTTTAAATGTAAAAATTTATTTATAAATGGAAAATGGATACAATTTTATAGTAATATTATCCATATTCTCATTTTTAAATATTTTCATGTTTTTAAATAATTTAATAAAATATTATTTTGATAAAATAGAATTTATTTAAATTTGGAACTTATTCATTTAATTTGACTTAAAACTCATGAGGAAATTTTTTACTTTTGTAATGGATCAGACCTCTCCTGTCCTTTCCTTTGTGAAATGTGGTGCTAGAGGTGTGTTGAGAGGTCAAGGTGACTCGGGGGTGCGTTTGGGTGGACTTTTAAGGAAAGCTAAATAGCAATAGCTTTCGCATGTTTGGCGCACGGTTTGGCTAAACTGTGTGGCCAAACCTTGAAAGGTTGGTGTTGGAGGAAGTGGCTAACACAGGGTTAGTGAACGGTTTGGCTAACCGTGCAGACTAACTATGGGAGGAGTGTTTGGTGAGGCAAAAGCTAACGCACGGTTAGGGCACGGTTTGTTAAACCGTGCAGACTAACCGTGTGAGCACTTAAAGTTAGATCCTAAAATTGTGGGTCTGAACTCTTTTGCCTCTAAATGGTTCGTTTAAGCCCCTAAGAGGACATAACTCTGGATTACCCTTCCTTGGAGGTATAATAACCTCTTCCAAGAATTTTGGAGGCGATCCAGAGGCTTTTGTTGGTGAATCAAAGACGGTTTCTTGAGGTACGTGATCATTCTTGCTTCATTTCCTAGATCTATTTAGATATACTCCTCCTCTTCTCTCAATTTCTTAGATCTATGCCCGTTATGGGTAGATATATGTGTGTGGATTTCAAATATGATTAGCTTTGGTCTTGGTTGTGTTAGGAGATGATATCTAAGGAGGATTCGTGGAGAATCGACCTGGTTTCTTGAGCGTTCTTCAACCATCGTGGTTTCGTCAAAAACCTTTGAGGTAGGGATTTTACCTTCTTCTCTCTCTGACTTTTGTGCATCATGCGGGGTGGGTATCCTCTTGTTTTATGAGATACAGTTGAACTGGTAAATAAAGATAATAAATGGTTAAAGAACGAGTTTGGGGAGATTTTTGTTGGTATTGTTGTTTTATTTCCATCAATGCTTCTCCTTTGATTATGTTGTAAATTGAATGGGCATATGCCTACTGAAAATCACCATTTTTGGGGTCCTTTGCTTGCTCCATTAGATGTTTCCTTGTTTTTATGGATTGTTTCGTGGATGGAATTCATAGAAAGTGAAATTTTTTTAATCATGTAAAATTGGATGATTAAATGAATACCTGGAACCCTTGTATGATCACCCTGATTAAATTAAATGAAAGAATGAATTTTGTGGGTGCTGGTTGGGGTTTAATTATGTGAAGGGGTGTTTCGTGGGTTTTTGTAGAACGGGTGAGCAGCGGGGCTGTGGTTGGATTGGTTGTGGGTTGGCGTGTATCATATGGTTGTGACGGGCAGCGAAGCTGCGGTGAATGGTATTGAAGGGATAATTATGTGGTACGAATTTTGTTTTCGAGGTGTCTGTAGTTATGGTGGTTCGAAGCAGGTCTGCAGGTATGGGTTGTGAATATGAATAAAAGTGGAAGAGTTAACCAATGAACTATGGGGCATGGTAGTTTGTTAAATATGAAAAATCAACGGAATTGACTGGCTGATAAGAGAAAATGGTTTTGTGTTTCTTGTGTTTTCCCTAACCATATTTGTGGTTGGCAGGGATATGTTTACGAATGTTTGATCTGATTTGGTTGTTGTTAGTTTCTCGGTAGTTAAGGAACTGGTAAACTAAAACTATTGAAACTTGAAAAGCATAATGGGGTTTGGGGCCATTCATTGTGTGCATACTTTCGTGGTAGCAGTGTCGAGGCATGTGCTCAGATCTTTTGTGTATAAGCCTTAGGATGGGCTGAGTGGTTAATATAATTATATAAATATATACATTTTATGTTTCTTTACGCACCCCACACAAGTTGAGCACCACGTTCCAAACAACCGTGGGACGAGGGGTGAGATTCCCAAACAAATGAAGGATGGATGGTTATTGTTCTTCCCTGCGGTCCCTCTTCCAGGTTCTATAGCCCAAGATCCTTCGGGCAGGTTACGGAAAATGTTTCCCAAGAGTCTTCAGTATGATATGTGATGTGGTTCCCAGGGGTCTTCGGGATGATATGTGGTTATGGATGAGGATTGTGTGACAGCGGGATATTATGAGCTTCATATGTCCAGGTTGCAGCACTAGATCGAGATTCGTATGGCCAGGTTGCGGCACTAGCTGTGGAATAGGGGGAAGCATCAGAGCATTAGGCATAAGGGCTTGAGCAGTATTCAGTGGGAAGGTGGTGCAGGGTACCCATACTTTGATAATATTACTATACTACTCTATTGACTTGCGATATTTGGTGAGTGTGGATTGCAAGGTTGGGTGGATAGATTCCTTTTTAGGATTTAGTTCCTTATATTTTCTCACGGGGAATTAGGATGTCTCCCCACCTATGCACGAGAGCTTTAGGTTTCCCTACTGAGTATACATGTATGTTCACCCTACGTTTACATTCAAGTTTTCAGGAGGACTTCTGGGACCATGCAAGAACTTTCTAGTTGGGTGTTGGAGTTGTGCTGGTTACAGTTTTTTGCTTTCCTTTCTTGGTATCGTTCTTTGGACCTTTTTTTGTACATGTACTTTTGTTTCAGTATTGTATAAAACATGCATATGGGCTTGGTTTTGGGTTTATTTTCATTTACATGTTCCCTTTTCTTTTGGTGTTTGACTCATCCTATTTACCAATATTAATTAATAAAAAGGGTAATGCCTCCCATAATTGTGAAAACTCATACCCTTGGTGCTAGTCGCCCCTTCGGGGCCAACTAGAGGCGGTAATCGGGGGTCATTATCTCCCATTCACCATTGACAGCTCAGGAGGGACATCTTTGGTGGGAGTGGGTCATGAAAAAATGGTATCAGAGGATGGGGGTTGAGAGATAGGATGAAGTCTGGAGTTAGGAATAGTGAGGATTTCATGGGATGGTCGGTCAACAAGGTCGGGTGATCTTGGAGCGTGAAATAGTCCAGGGAAGACTGGCTAGGACACGGGATTTTAGGGCCCTCCGTGATCTGATGGAAGGACTCTGGACCGACCGAACGACCAAGTGAGGCCACACTGATTGCAGGGTAGAGACCCTAGGAAAGGTACATGCATCATAATGACTTGTGTTCTTGTGTTTCTGGGGAATTTTGGGGGTTTTAAATGAATAAGGAGTCTAAGAGAATTTAATAGAAATATTCTACAGTACTCGAGCTTAGGCATTCCTTGTTTACCATGCATCTGTGGAACTTGGGAGATGACCACGAGTAGTGCAGGCGATCGAGGCCCATGAGGTTGACTTGGCTGATCAACAAAGGGCTAACCGAGAGGAGGATGATCAGTGGTAAAAGATGCTTCGAGCCTTTCAGTGGAAGACTCTTGGGAAGTATGAGGGCATTATCTCAGACATAGAGACAAAGAGCTAGCTGGAGGAGCTAGTGATAGCTTTCAGCTTGATCCGGGCTCTGATGGAGTACTGGGTTCCTATGGATGTGAGCCAGATTTGTGGAGCAGTGCATCCGTGGTGGACGCTTTATCTTGGGAAGAAGAGGGAGGCTGAGGTCACGTGGAATGACTTCAAGAAGGAGTTCCAGGTGGAATTCCTCTCTTCCAAGATGAAGGCTGAGAAGAGGGAGGAACTACTCTCCCTCTAGTAGGGTAGTATGTTAGTGAGAGAGTTAGGGATCAAGTTCAAGGATATCCTTTTCTTTTCTCCCTACCTCTTTGCAGATGAGGAGTCTCGGGAGAGATGTTTAGAGGAGGCACTTTGGCCTTCTCTCCAGCATACTGTTACTACCTTCACCCTATCGACATACTTGGAGGTCCAGAAGAAGGATGAAGTGGTGGAAAGGATGCACACACTAGGTGGTGTGTCGTGAGAAGGAATCCAGTTGGGCTCATCAAAGGGGAAAGCATCCAGCAGCAGGCCTCCAGCATCAGGTCCCTCTAGGTTCCGACCAATAGGGAGCAGGCCTCAACAATTTCAGTTCCGATCTCCCGATCCTCGCCCTTTTCCTTTGAGCTTGGGACCGAGGTGTTTCATCTGTGGTAGCCATGGGAACCTTCTGAACCAGTGCCCAGACCGAGTACAATACAATGGAGGTGGACCAGTACAAGATCCGCCTCATCCATAACAGTTTCTAGCCAGGACCTTCCAGCAGTAGCAGTAGGGGTAGCGAGCTCCCGCTCCTCCAAGGGTAGACGTTGCAGGAGGAGGCAGACCTCAGGGCTCTCCTCAGGGACCTCGACCAGGTCATGGTCAGGGAAGTGGCCGACAGCCGAGAGGCAGAGGAACTAGGCGTGGGAAGTTGCACGCCGCAGAGGTAGTTATTCCAGTAGAGCCAGAAGTCGTTCGAGGTAAGATCAACTAGTTTTGTACCCTTTCTTATTAATTGTTTGATTCAGGAGATTCACACTCCTTTGTTGCACCCAGTATAGCCCGTGCCTTGGGCCTAGATAGAGAGAATCTTTCCGTACCGTTAGTTTTGAGTATGCCAGTCGAAGGTTAGACCAGCTTGTCTCGTGTTTTCCGGGGATGTAGGTTGATGTTGGGGCCACACCAATCCAGTGGAGATCTTCTCTTACTGAAAATGAAGCCATACGACGTCATTATATGCATAGATTGGCTGTTCTCAGTGTGTGACGTCATCGATTGTTTCCAAATAAGGGTTGTGTTTTCAGACTCGGGCGGCCGACGTGTGACCTTCATCGGCGGGTGAGGTTACCAGGAAGGTAACCGAAAATTGGAGCCCCTCCTTTCCTTGTTAGTTGAACTATCAGTGGAGTTGGAAAATACAGAAATTATGGAAGTCCCGGGGATCCTCGATGAGATTATGGATGTCTTCCCTGAAGAGGTGGTGACCCTACTGCCTCGACATGATCTTGATTTTGGGATAGACTTGCAACCTGGTGCCCGTCTGATTTTGATGGCTCCCTACCAGATGACACCTTATGAGTTGCGGGAGTTGCGGATTTAGATTGACGATCTTATGAAGAAGGGTTTTGTTCAACCAAGTGAGTCAACTTGGGGTGTTCCCGTCTTGTTTTAAAACAAGTCAGATAATGGTCTCAGGCTGTGCATAGACTACCGGAGACTGAATCAGGTAATGGTCAAGAACCATTACCCCCTCCCAAGGATAGACAATCTCTTTGAACAGCTTAAGGGAGTAGGTTGGTTCTCTAAGATCGATCTATAGTCTGGATATCACCACTTGAGGGTGAAGGGGGGCGACATATCGAAGACTGCCTTCAGATATAGGTATGGGCACTTTTAGTTTGTAGTCATTCCGTTTGGTGTTACAAATGCACCAACTGTGTTCATGGGACTCATGAACTCCAAATTATGAGAATAACTGGATTAGTTCGTAGTTGTGTTTCTTTTCAACATTCGAATCTACTCAAGATCAGAGGAGGATCACGCTGAGCACCTGAGAACAGTTTTAGAGGTCCTCTGATAGCACTAACTCTATGGGAAATTGTCCAAGTGCATGTTCTGGATGTAAGAAGTGCACTTCATTGGGAACGCTGTGTCCAAGCAGGAAATAGAGGTGGACCCATCAAAGGTTGAGGCAGTTGTCTCTTGGGTAACACCCAAGAACATGGAAGAGGTTCGTAGTTTCCTTGGACTGGTAGGTTACTACCAGAGGTTCGTACACAACTTCTCCTGAGTTGCAGCACCTTTGACAGCCTTGACGAAGAAGGATCGAGCTTTCGTGTGGGAGGAGAAGTGTGAGGGTTCCATCAGTTACTTGAAGGAGAAGTTGGTTAGTTCCCCAGTGCTGATATTTCTAGAAGAAGGGGCGGCGTATGAGGTGTTCTATGATGCTTCAGGGAAAGGCCTCAGATGTGTGTTGATGCAGCGGCAAGGGGTGATCTCTTATGGGTATAGGAAGTTATGTCCTCAAGAGCGTAATTATTCCACCCACGATCTGGATATTGTGGCAGTTGTTTTCGCGCTAAAGTTGTGGTGGAATTACCTCATCGGGGAGCTCTTTGTGGTCTTCACAGTTCACAAAATATTGAAGCATATCTTCTCCCAGTGGGACCTAAAATTACGACAGCAAAGGTGGATGGAGTTCCGTCAGGACTACGACTTTGAAATTTCCTACAACTCAGGAAAAGGGAATGTGGTGGCATATTCCTTGAACAGGAAGTCGCAGAAGGATGCGGTTCGAGAGTCGGTAGATGCTTGGAATGAAATAGAGGAGTTGGCTGCCCTCCACCTGGATGCAAGGATGGATGGTGGTAGAGGTTGCCTGTATCATATGATAGTGCAGTCTTCTCTACTACAGAAGGTGGAGGATTCCCAGTGGGGAGACTCAGAAAGTGATGTGATGCGTGACCGGGTTTCCCAAGGCGATTCCCCAGAAGGGTGGATGGAGGATGGTCAAAATTAGATTCTTTTCTGAGGGAAGATGTTTGTTCCAGAGATGATGCGCACGAGGGTTCTTGGTGAGTTCCAAAAATCACCCCTAGTGGTACCCCTGGGAGTTTCCAAGATGTACCGGGGTCTAAGGAGACAGTTTTGGTGGCCCATGGTAAAGCGGGTGGTGGCAGAGTTCATGGCCAAGTGCCTATTGTGTCAGCAGGTTAAGGCTGAACACCGTGTTCCAGGTGGTTTGTTGCAAACTTTAGATGTCCCCGAGTGGAAGTGGGATGATATATCGATGGATTTCGTCATAGGGATACCCAAGGTTCAAGGAGGCTGCGACTCCATCTGGGTGGTGGTGGACCTGTTGACGAAATCGTCTCACTTCCTGTAAATCAAGGATTCAGGTGCAGTGGATTCCTTATCACGGAGCTGTGTGGATGAGGTGGTGCAGTTGCAAGGAGTCCCAAGGTCCATAGTTTCAGATAGGGATGCACAGTTTACCTCACGAGTCTGGAGAGGATTGCATCATGCTTTTGGCACCCAGCTACGCCTTATAACTGGTTTCCACCCCCAGACAGATGGGAAAATAGAGCACACCATTCAGACTTTGGAATATATGCTATGAGCATGTGTTTTGGACCTTGGAGGATCATGGGTACTGCAGTTTCCACTAATATAGTTCTCTTAAAACCACATCTATCACTCTACCATTCGCATGGATCCTTTCGAATATTTGTACAGGAGGCTGTGCCGCTTGCCCGTATGCTGGGCCGAGGTCAGAGATATAGGTGTTCTTGTCCTGGAGGTGGTGCAGAGCATGATAAAAAAAGTTCAGCTTATACGAGAGAGGATGAAGGCAGCTCAGGACCAGCATGAGTTATATTCCGATAATAGGAGGAGACCCTTGGAGTTTGAGGTCAGGGACCACGTATTCCTGAAGGTCTTCCCCCAGCGTGGGCAGCAGAGGTTCGGCAGAGAGAGTAAGCTTTCCCCCAGGTTTTTCGGACCGTTCGAAGTGCTGCAGAGGGTCGGTGAGGTGGCTTATCAGCTTGAATTGCCACCACAGTTACAAAGGGTGCCCGATGTATTCCATGTGTCCTAGCTCCATCGGTATCTACACGACAATTCACATGTCCTTGACTGGGGAGATCTAGATATTGGGAATGATGCAACGTTCGTGGAGCGACTGATGATGATCGAAGGTCATGAAGAGAAGGTGCTTCGTAGACAGACCATTCCTTTGGTTTGTGTGTTGTGGAGACATAGTGGTCTTGAAGAAAGTACCTGGGAATGGGAGACGCAGATGCACGCCCAGTACCCAGATTTGTTTTAAGTTTTGTTCTGTTTTGTTTGTACTTGGTTGATGGAACGCTTTACTTTTCTAATTATGGAATGTGCGGTTTTCCTTTTTTTTATATTTGCGTGAAGTGTCCTGAGATGTGGGGAGGGGAGGAACTGATCACTAGTTAAGACACATTAAAGTGGATGCGCCTAAACCCGTGTGGGTGAGTCAGTGCCACCCAAAGCATATAGTATCTTAACATGGAGGATGGGAAACCCCTCACCCACATGACTGGACATTTTAGTCTTTTGTTTTTTGTGGTTTCACGTGGTAGAGGAGAGGTATGATTGTGATTGTTCTATAGATAGATGGAGAAGGGGGTGATCCTTGGTAACAAAGAGGTTTTCCACTGAGAGGTATCTTTCGAGGGGGAGTTGTTCAGACCCCTCTCCTTTCTTTAGGTGGGTTTTTGGATTTTCGAGGACGAGAATGTTTTGAGAGGTATCTGATGTAATGGTCCAGACCTCTCTATTCTATTCCTTTGTAAAATATGGTACTGGAGGTGTGATGGGAGGTCAAGGTGACTTGGGGGGTGCGTTTGGGTGGACTTTTAAGGAAATATAAAGGGAAATCGCTTTCGCATGGTTGGCACACAGTTTGGCCAAATCGTGTGGCCAAACCGTGCAAGGTTGGTGTTGGAGGAAGTGGATAACACACGGTTAGCAAATGGTTTATCTAACCATGCAGACTAACCGTGCGAGGAGTGTTTGGCAAGGTAGAAGCTAACACATGGTTAGCGCACGGTTTGTTAAACCGTGTGGACTAACCGTGCAGGCACTTAAAGTTAGATCCTAAAATTGTTGATCTGAACTATTTTGCCTCTAAATGGTTATTTTAAGCCCCTAAGTGGACATAAATCGGAATTACCCTTGCATGGAGGTAGAAGAACCTCTCCCAAGAATTTTGAAGGAAATCTAGAGGCTTTTCTGGGAGAATCAAAGTCGGTTTCTTAAGGCATGTGATTGTTCTTGCTTGATTTCTGATATCTACTTAGATCTACTCCCCCTCGTCTCTCGGTTTCTTAGATCTATGCTCGTTATGGGTAGATCTAAGCGTGTTGATGTCGAATAAGAAAATATTTGGTCTTGGTTGTGTTAGGAGAGGATATCTAAGGAGGATTCGTGGAGAATCGACCCGATACCTTGAGAATTCTTCGACCGTCGTGGTTTCGTCAAAAAAATTTGAGGTATGGAACTTATGTTCGTCTCTCTCTCACTTTTGTGCATCATACGGGATGAGTATCCTATTGTTTTATGAGATACAGTTGAACTTGTAAATAAAGATAATTACTGGTTAAAGAACGGGTTTGGGGAGATTTTTGTTGCTATTTTTGTTTTATTACCATCAATTATTCTCCTTTTATTATGTTGTGAATTGAATGGGATTATGCCTATTTAAAATCACGGTTGTTGGGGGCCTTTTCTTGCACCATTAGATGTTTCCTTGTTGTTTTAGATTGTTTTGTGGATGGAATTCATAAAAAGTGGAAACTGGTAAATCATTTAAAATTGGATGATTAAATGAATACCTTGAACCCTTTTATGATCACCCCGATTAAATTAAATGAAAGAATAAATTTCATGGGTGTTATTTGGGGTTTAATTATGTGAAGGGGTGTTCTGTGGGTTGTTGTGGAATGGTTGAGCAGTGGGGATGCAGTTGGCTTGGTTGTGGGTTGACGTGTATCATATGGTTGTGACGGGCAGCAGAGCTGTGGTGAATGGTATTGAAGGGATAATGATGCGGTACATGTTTTTTTTCTGATCTGTTTGTGGTTGTGGTGGTTAAAAGCAGGGCAGCAGGGATGGGCTGTGAATATGAATAAAAGTGGAAGAGTTAACTAATGAACTGTGGGGCATGGTAGTTGAATAAATACAAAAAATCATCAGAATTGATTGGCTGATAAAAGAAAATGGTTTTGTGTTTCTTGTGTTTTCCCTAACCTTATTTGTGGTTGGCAGGGATATGTTTATGAATGTTTGATCTGGTTTTGTTGTTGTTAGTTTCTCGGTAGTTAAGGAACTGATAAGATAAAACTTTTTAAACATGAAAAGAATAATGGGGTTTGGGGACGTTCATTGTGTGCATACTTTCATGGTAGCAGTGTCGAGGCATGTGCTCAGATCTTTTGTTTAGAAGCCTTAGGATGGGCTGAGTGGTTGATATAATTATAAAAATCTGTACGTTTTATGTTTCTTTAGGCACCCCAACTATGTTGAGCACCACGTTCCGAACACCCGTTGGACGACAGGTGAGATTCCCAAACATCCAAAGGATGTATGGTTATTGTTCTTCCTTGTGATCCCTCTTTCAGGTTCTATAGCCCAAGATCCTTTGGTCAGGTTACAACAGATGTTTCTCAAGAGTCTTTGGGATGAGATGTGATGTGGTTCCTAGGTGTCTTCGGGATGAGATGTGGTTATGGATGAGGATTGTGTGCTGGTGGGATACTAAGAGCTTCGTATGGCCAGGTTACAGCACTAGCTCAAGCTTCGTATGGCCAGGTTGCGACACTAGTTCAAGAAGAGGGGGAAGCATCAGAGCGTTAGGTGTGAGGACTTGAGCAGTATTCAGTGGGAAGGTGGTGCGAGGTACCCATACTTTGATAATATTACTATACTACTCTATTGAATTGCGATATTTGGTGAGTGTGGCTTGTAAGGTTTGGTGGATAGATTCCGTGCTAGGCTTTGGTTCCTTCTATTTTCTCACAGGGCATTAAGATGTCTACCCACCTGTGCATGAGAGCTTTAGGTTCCTCTGTTGAGTATACTTGTATGCTCACCCTATGTTTACTTTCAGGTTTTCAGGAGGACTTCAGGGACCATGCAGGACCTTGCTAGTAGGGAATTGGAGTTTTGCTGGTTGTAGTTTTTGTTTTCATTTCTTGGTATCATGCTTTGGAGCTTTTATTGTACTTATAATTTCATTTTAGTATTGTATAAAACATGCATATGGGCTTGGTTTTGGGTTTATTTTCATTTACTTATTCCCTTTTCTGTTGGTGTTTGACTCATCCTATTTCCCGATCTTAATTAATAAAAAGGGTAATGCCTCCCATAATTGTGAAAAATCATACCCTTGGTGCCAGTCCCCACTCCGGGGCCTACTAGAGGCGGGAATCAGGTGTCATTATCTCCGTTTCACCATTGCCAGCTCAGGAGGGGCATCTTTGGTGGGAGGGGGTCGTGACATATTTGAATATAATCCTCCTAAAAATTACTAATATATTATATTTATGTATAAAACTCATGTAACAAAATAACTCTATCAAATTATATTACTTTTAATATTGTTGATATCATTTATTTGATTTTTCTATTAATAGAATAAAAACTATATTACCATTGAATAAGAATATAAGGTAATTATTTTTTCACAAAAAATTATAAATAAATTTCGATCATGAATAAAATTTCATTATTCAAAAAATATAAATTTATATTTATTCATGATTTTATTTTTTCCTTATGTGAACAAATAATATATATTTAAAACTAAAAGAGTGTCATTTTGTAAATTTCAATACTTTTAATATTATATAGGTCATTTTCATGGAAAAGTGTCCCTTAAATAAATCAATTTCAATCCTAATATTTTAAGGGTTGAATAAGCTTTATCCAATAACAATTAAGATGAAAATGTTTGGATTTATCACTTAGTTTTATCATATATTAACCTGATTTACCCTTTACCAAGGTGATAATTTTTTTCACAGTTATTATTCATATTGATCAAAAATAAAAGGGACCTATATACTAAATTTTAATATCATAATTTCAAATATTAAATCCATTTTATAAAATTCAATATCTATTAGTGGTTGAAAATTTAAAAAAATAGTGCCCAAAATGTGATGAAAACCATTTTTTTGGAAAAATGAATTTTTAAGTTCAAAAATCATTTTATACTAAAATATTATATAAAATTCAATTAAAAGACTATAATTGAATTATGTTTAATCAAAATTAAATAATTAAATTTTAAAACTAAACCAAAATAGAATTTTAATTAATAAATACTTCAAAAGAAATGATAGTTTTCAATAAAAATCAGTATTTTCACTATTCATTGAAAAGCCAATATTTTTCAAAAAATATCAAAAATTTCACCTTAATATATTTTTGATATGATTATTTCAATAATGGTATCCTTTTATTAAATAAAATTTCTACTTTTTTGAAAATTATTTATATATTCACTCAAAAAAGTAATAAATACAATTTTTGAATAATTTTTTTTGAAGAATAAAATTTGTTTTATAAAACAATTGATTGATTAATTAATAAGAATTAATAAATAAATTTGAGTTTATAATGAAATTTAAATATATTTCATAATTTGGTTTATAATATTCATACCTTTCAATTTAATGGTTATGTTATAAGAGTTATATTTATATAATAATATTTCATGGTTTGTTTAAGCTCAGTGTTGTGTGTCATATATAGTAAAAAATATAATTTACTTGTTTAAAAAATATCAAGGAGTTACATTCTTCCCCCCTTAAGAAATTGTGTCTCATAATTTTATCTTTTGTTTTGTAATCAAGGGTTTGATGTGTGAAAAATAATTTTTTTAAAACCCACATTGAAAAAAGGGATAATATAAATTCTTCTTAAAAAGCGAGTATGAGAAATATAATGGTAACATTAAATAACAAAAATTTAGGTTTCCTAATTGGATAATATTTGAGGAATTTGAATATACAAACATGGATGAGAAAACATTCCTTTAAATACTAATAAAGAGAATTATAGAACTTTTTAGGAGAAATTTAACAACAAAAAAACCACAATTCTATAATGGGTGAAAAGTTTATAGATTCATTGGAAATAAATGAAAAATTATAACATTTTATTTAAATATCCTCTTCCTAAAGGATGAGGGATTCTTTTACTGTTCTAATAAAGAATATGAAAAAATATAAGTACTTGGTTTCCTTCCATCTCATAAGCACAATTTCATTATTTTGTTTTTATTTGATCATTTTACAATTAAAGTATTACTCTAAGAAATTAATAATCAAGGTAAAATTTTGGCAGGACTAAAACAAATAAATAATCTTTTACCAGACAGAAGGTCCATAAAATAATGAAAACACATCCCTCATGTCTTTATATATTAACCAAAAAAAAAATTTCTAGCATGATGTAATATAATTCCTAAAATGATTAAAATATTGAATAATAAAATTCATTATTTAATTTACACTATAAAAACAAATATTCCACAGATATCATTTCATGAATAACCTTAAAATTATAGAATATTTTAACCTTTAAGGTTATCTCATACCTTTTAGCTTACATACCTAAAATTAAAATGCATTATTGCTTACTAATATTTCATGTTAATTCCCATGTTTAACTTAAGAGTTAAAAATACCTAAAACTAATGAAACGTATACCAAAATATTATTAATCGTCATGATAGGTCTTATAATGTAGTTAAATTCACCCAAATGTCCTGACCAGTTTCAGATACTAACCTGAATGGTAATCCTTAGATTGAATATAAATAACTCTGATGATATTTCCTTTTCAATGAATCACTTTTCAACCATAAAAAGTTTCTATATCTCTCTATCCAGTAGGCCATAATTAACTTAACATCAAATAATATACTAACCCAAAGGGTTATTTAAATCTCAATGGAGTATTCTTAGAGAGACACATTAGAAGTTTCAAATCACCTCAAAATCCAATCACACATACCATTAAAAGGGGAGTCTATGCTCTTAAACCTATTAAACCATGAACATAAAAATAACTCTTAGGTTTAGCTCAAATGAAAAATTATATTCTTTCTAAATATTTATTCTTAAAATAAAATCATAGTGTGAAAATGAAATAAACTTAATAAAAGATGACCTAGATCACTTCGTCATCACATCCCTAACCAATTTCAAGGAAACCAATTAAATACCATTTACATAATTAATGTAAATAATTTATTTATCCCAATTAAAAATTATAAATTTACCACTAAATCACTTTTCTGGGTTTTTATTACCATTCAAAAAAATATTTTAAAATCCTTAAAGAAAATCTATAGTTAAAAAATCCTTAGAAGTTTCATGATTTTTATATATAGAATATTATTGATATAAAAATGATAAAAAAAATAATTCTCCAATACCAATAAACAATTAATTTATCCAATTAAATGATTAGTAAAGAATATGTATTTATTTATTCTAGGATATAACCATTGGATTTGGGCATTGGCTCAAATAATTTTCATATTCCCCACACATAAGACATTAAAATATAAATGTTACCATAAGATGATCTTTATTCAACTCTATCAAACTCTTTATTTTCTTCAGAAATTACATTCTCTAAGACATTTTTTTCCAAATAAAAAACATATTTTGATTACTATAAGATATTGACTTAAGTTTTCTTCCCACATTCATGACATATAGATTTCCAAATCTTCTTTATTTGACAGTATCCACCACCATAACTCTTAGTGAAATCTATCCTTCTCTTCATTTGTGATTCTGATATTTGGTTAATGTTTATATTATTAATCATATATCACAATTTCATTTTATGAATAATCACAATTGTTCATATTCTAACTTCCATTTTATTTGGTTTCTCATGTGGACAATAATTATATTGTCTATCAGCGTCAATAGAAATCCCCTTGGTTCCAACCATTCAATAAAACCAAAAAGCAAAGTGTGAAAGACAATATTCATTGTAAGGAATCATAAAAAATCATTTATTGAATTTATACATCACAACACCTTATTTTCAATATATGAAATATTAGGTTAAACCTAGGTCATTCATGATCATTACAAAAACATAAGGGTGTTATCCTATACTCAAACTTATCCATAGGGTTATCACTAAATGTTTCTCATCATAGTTTCCAAATATTAACTATAATTTTCTATAATACCATATATAGTGACCCACACAATTAATATATTGATATTTCATATTTTTAAATGAATATTATTTAAATAATGTAATTATCCATTCTAAATTAATAAAGAGCTAGTGATTTTGAGTACTTGGATACCTAAAATACTCGTGCATAAGTGAACTACATTGTATCCCATGATGATCTTTATAACTAGAACCATTGTTATAAATATAATACATAATAACTCTGTTAATAACCTATTTTAAGGAGGAATACAAAATAGAGAGATCATATTCTCAGTAATGGAAAACAAGGGAGATATCAATGATCACTTAGACATAACATGAGAATAAGCGTATGATAAAATGAGCTTAAAATTTAAAAACCACACCCTAAATATCAAAGATCATAATATAAATTCATGGAAATAGCCTTAGTATTTCATAAGATATGAATCAAGAAGAAATTAAATAACATAATCCATGAGAACATAATAATGGTATGATACATGCATTTATGGAATACGTAAGCTTAAATTTTTTTTGAACATACATTAATATAAATAACTTCACTCATTAAGTTAAGGATATGAAATAAGGACCTTCAATAAACTTTTGGTCTTGAAACCAAATCCAAGCGTAATCTTGTGGACATGAATGCTAGGTACATGCATAAACTTATAAACATGAAAATTAGGTCCACACATAATCATATGGACATGAAAGAAAGGTCCAAGCATAAAACTTTGAACATGATATCGGGTTTATTAATAATATATTTACCTTATGATTAATTCATCTTTTCCCAATGTATTGGAGTGATTTAATAGATCCAACCATAAAATAATAATAATTAATTCATATAAATTTTACAAGATCATAAATTGTGACATTAGAACATAAGCAATGAAAAATAACTGTTTTTCAAAAAATTAACATCATCATAACCACAAAAAAACTTAATAAATAATTAGGTTGGTGTCATTATATCATATCCCATTAATGTATAAATAAAATCAAAGAATGTAATCATTTATGGAAAATTTATTTAAACTACCCTAAAAAAATTTATTTTAAAAAATATCATTTTCCACTTGAAATAACTTTTTTAAACATAAAATATTCATAAATATAAATTAAACATGTTATTCGAAAATAACCTTAGTAGAATATAATTGAATCATTTGACCATTTATTATTCATGGTGGTAGTAAATTTTGTTCATGTCGTATACATTAAAATATAACATTCCTTTCACACTATTATAAAAAAAATAAAAAAAAACAACCTCATTTAGAAAATAACAGTATGTTTCATTTTTAAAAAAAGTGAAATATGGGAAAAAATTACATAAAAATCATAGGATAATGGAAAAAAAATAATTGAAAATATTTTTATACACATGGTTCTCAAAGTGAATGGATATTTGGATAGTGATTGAAAGAAATATGATTTTTTTCAAACAAATTCTTTTTATATCTTAAGTATTTAAAGAGAGACATATTAAATAAAACATTTAATTTCAAAAAATAACCATATGGTAATAAAATTCACGATTTTATTGAGAGTTACATTATAATAATTCATCAATGTAAACTAAATCATAAAAAATCCTTATAAATAATGAGATTGTAACATAAGGCTCTTAACACTTTGATATAATCGGAATTGTAAGCCTCAAAAAAATAATGAACCTTATATGGATATGTAAATACACATAAATTTCATAATAATAATTTTAAAATAAACTCATAGGTAGTTTATACACCATATAATAGAAACAAGTGGTGAATATGACATGTGTCTCACATAAGTAAAAGTAAGATGACAATCCATTACCTCGAGTTCCACTTTCATAGAAATCACTCTAATATCATGTATAATAAATCTATATTTATTATAATTAAATAAAAAATAAAAAATATACTAATATTATAATATATATTCCCTTTATAACATTTCAATACTCATTTATAAATAATTCTTTATTAAAATATTCATTTCTGGATGTTAAATATTTCTTTTTCCCATAGAATTTCTGTTTGGTATTTTTGATCCATACACTTTGATCTAGGATCCAAAATATATGGAATTTTAATTGTAAAATATATTTATAACATAAATAAATACATTCATATTTATCCTTAAATATTAGATATAAAAAATAAATTACACTGTTCATAGAGATGATATGCCACACGTACGCATGAACTTTGTTTTCACATTTTTAAAGATGGAAAGAAAGAAACGTAAATAATAATTGATCTTTATAGAATAATTATTATAAAATATAAATAATATAAATAAATTAAATCAATAATTATTTCCATAAATGTAAAACATAAATGAAAAACAAATCACATCACTTCGTGGAGGTGGTAGTCTATATGTACACCTAAATGAAATTATTGACTTCTAATGGATTGTGAAGTAGAAAGTTAGAGAAGATATTATAAATTAAGAAGTATAATTATTTACTAATTATAATATATATGTATTAAACCCATAATAATAACCATCCATGAAATATGATGGCGGTAAATTAATTTTGTCACTATGTGGAGACAGTAAGCCGCACGTACGCACAAGCGACAATTTCACTTACCATTTGATTGGAAAGAGGGAGGATAATGATGATTTAATAATCATAATAATTTTTTTATTTTTTGTATATGTAATTTATAATTTTATGATAAATACCATATATTTAGTGGAGGTAAATAAGAAGTAAAAAATAAGCCGATCGGTTAATGCGATTACCTCTTCTTTTAAAGAACTCATTTAGATCTCTTCTCAAGGATCCTAGAGTTAGACTTTTAAGAATACCATTAACTATATGATGTGTATTTGGAAGTTTACAAGGGATTTTCTCTAGGGTCGGTTTAGATAGAATGAAAAAATGTGATGTGAGGAAGAAAAGGAGGGGTGCCTTTTTATATTTAAGATGAGGGGAACTTTTAGAATTTCTCAAAATTTGAAATTTGAATAAAGTCATTATTAATAGAAATGATTTAAAATTTCTATATATTTAATGATAAGGATTTATGTGGTAAAAAAACAGTAGAAAATAGAAGTTGGGTGGGTTTTTCCAACATTTTAAACCACATCTTTTTTATTTACCACTTGGTTAACTAATTTTAACATTAACCATGATAATGTACTTTTTACAATTAAAGGGTTATAATTTTAATAATAAGTTAAAAATTGATCTATAAATGTCTAAAAGTTTTTTTCAGACCATATCTTTTCCACTTGGTCCTAGATCTAGGTTTTTATGAGTTTTAAATAATTTAATAAATTATTATTTCGATAAATTATAATTAATGTCAATTTTGACACTATTAATTTAATTTGCCATAAAAAACATGAATACAAAATCATGAATTAGAATATAATACTTTTAAAAAATACTAATAAGATATATTAATCTAAAAATTTCATGTAACACTATAAATAAATCAAATTATGTTGAATTTAGTATTTTAAAAATCATTCATTTTATATTTCTATTAATTTAACAAATACTGTATTAGAATTGCACAAGAATTTCAGATAATTATTAATCACAAAAAATTATAAATAAATTCACATCATAAATATAATTTCATTATTCAAAAAAATATATTATATTCATGCATAATTTTCTTTTTTTCCCTATGTCAACATATAAAATATTTTGAAAACTATAATAGTGACATTTTGAAACTTTATTTTCTTTAAATATAATATAAGTTATTGCAATGAATAATATTATAATAATAAAATAATGTTAGATCCCAGGGTTTCAATGGTATGATTACCTCCATCCAATAATAATTAAGATTAATAATTATGGACTTATCACTTATTTTTAACATAGATTAACCCAATTTACCCTTTCCAAAGGTGATACATTTTACGACAATAAAAGGGGTCTATTTAAAAAATTATAATATCATATTTCAAAATATTAAACAAAATTTATCAAATTAAATACATATATTTTTTATAAATTAATTTCTAAAATAATTTTGAAAAGCGTAATAAAAACATCATTATTTAGAAAAATTACTTTTTATGTGTGAAAAGGTTTTTATAATAAATTCAGGTAAAAACTAATTACAAATAATAGAATTGGATTATGTTTATTCAATAGTAACTAATTAAATTTTAAATCTAATAAAAAATCTAATTCTTCTTTATTGATACTTTAAAATAAAATATAGTTTTCAATAAAAATCAGTATTTTTCACTATTCATTGAAAAACCACACTTTTTAGAAAAATAAAAAAATTCATCATAAACTATTTTTTATATTATAATTAAAAAATGATATCCTTTTATAAAATTATATCTCTAAATGTTTATTAAATTAATTAGAAAATTCTATCACATAAATAAATAAATTAAACTTTTAATTGAAATGTATTTTTTATTGAATTAAATGTATTTTCTAAATAAATGAGTGATAAATTCCTATAAATAAATAAATAAATTTATATTTATTTGGAATGATATATATATATATATATATATCATATAATGTCTAATCTTATTCATACCCACCAATTTAACAGTTATGTTATTACAGTCATATTTAAAAATTAATATTTCATTGTTCTTTTAATCTCGATGTTGTGTGTCATATATGTTATCGAAAATAATATAATTCTTTAAAAAATATCACGGTGTTACATGCCTTCTCTTGGTAGTTTAGTATTTATAGGTAGAGCACCACTACCTCACACATCCTTAGCCACTTGTAAATATTCCAATTCAAATCTCATAGAATTAATACATTTTAAGGATATTTAAATTAACCTAGATTATTGTATCATTTCTAAAATATCTTACACGGAAAACATTTTTTCACCATGATACTATTTTTCTAATATTTTATATGTTCAAATCATGGGAATGCAGTGATTATCACATGATCATTTAAAACTTTTACTCATCCATCTATATCATATGCATGAAAAAGTTCTATAACTTTGCATTCATTCAGACAAAACAAGTTTTTTGACTTATTTCATGCATGTAAGACTAAGATTTCATGCATGATTGTGGGTTGATAAAGGTTGTATAAATATTTTAGTTTTATCTATGAAATGGTTGATATTAAAAATTGTAATAGAGATGTTAGTATTTTCAAGTTTTGTGATGATCCTAAAACGCTAGAGGTTGAAGATAATGATGCTCATTCGATCAGATAACTAAAATTGATTGAATCAGATAGACAATGAAATGTATGTATTAATTTATTTGTGGATGAAAAATTCCATATACACTACATCCGATGTTTAATATTCACATGGTAGATCACTCCCATATAAACAATCCCACGCCACTGACCACTTGATCTTACATGAAGGTTCTAAACCTAGAACACCCAGACAACTCGCCCTAACACCATTGTGATACCCCACATAGTGGATCATGAAAATCCGAGAATTATTTTCATTCTACGTTGGTGTTATGCATTCCCAATATCACACCTTCCACCTGGGGTTGGAAAGGTTGATCCTATCACACATAGTTGGTCCCATGGGTCCCACAAATGTGGTTTAGGGGATCCCTGGTTAACCAAGAGTTTTCAAAATTTTTTAATTAAGTAACATTAATATAAAAGTAAATATTATATGTATGAAATATTATACTAATCCCACCTCAGATTTCTTCTTCCTAAATCATCTTGTAAAATAAATAATATTTTTAATTGTCTTATTTTAATTTACCATCATTAAAAACAATTTTTTTGAACCAAAATCCATTATCACATGTTCTGGACATTAATATATGTTAAAAAATTATTACATTTATAAAAATAATTGTTTAATCGTGAAAGCAAATGAAATTAAATGAATCCATAACAATTATCCAAACATCACCACTTTATATCACCTCACCAAATAGATATTGAAACATCATTCAAAAAACAAAGCACTTAGGATAAATAAATGATAAAAAATGGATTGTTTTTTGGATCCTAGGATGTCCACTATGAGTTTCATATTAAAACCCATGAAGTGATATAATTTCACCATTCTTTCAAAAAGTCATCCATATAAACCCTATCCATTTTAAACTAAAACCGACATAGAATAGAGTGTATAAGGAAGTAGGATATATGGATATATCATATTAAGAACTCACATGAGGATCCTCAAAGAAACCACTTGGACTAGAGGGGAAATAAGGGGATGAAGTGGGAGGTGTGGGGTGTGATTGGCCTCCTCTTATCAATGATCACATTCAAGAGAAGATTCCTGAGGTGGTCTCTATTTTTGAAACCCATCAGCTCCTTAAACAACCAACATAGTTTCATATAAAGAACATTTGTTCATGTCTAGAATGACCCCATAACATAAAAATATGATCCCCGAGCCCAACCATTCATTTTGTGAACCAAAGGTTTATGCCATGAAAGGCCTAAAGATGCTACTTTTAGTATCCAAAACACTCAATAAATCCCTAATAATTCTCCAAAATCACTAGTACATCTCCCAATTCTTATAGATTACCTAAAAAACATATTAGGTACATTAAAATGATCAATAAACATGCATGAGTCTCTTTTATAAAAATGAACCCCTCACAAAATTCAAATTTCATCTTTACTTAGGAATGTAAAACTTTTAATGATGAGGGTAATCACAACACTACAAAAGAATGCTCCCCATCCTCAAGAAGCTGTGGTAGTCCTTTTAACATGAACCTCAAACTACATCAATCATAAATTCATCATAAAATCAATGGATTATGTCCCTAAACACCCATCCTTACCCCATTATTCAACTATAAATAGTAATATCAGATATATAGATATTCGTCTAAAATTATGGTTCAATACTCAAACCACCTCTTTATTTTTCTGAATTAAACTCTTGATGTGGTTACCAACCCATCACATCTAATTATATGTAACAAAACTATTTAGTACTCACAACATGACACTATAATATGGTACATCACTTGTTGAACCCCCTAAATCATGTCACAAAATATAGTTCACCCCCTAAATCATTTCATTAATCATGGTTTACCCTGTGAAACATCCAACAATCACACTGTCATCCACATCAAGCACCAATTTAATGTAACAACCCTGAATCTGGTAACCAAGATCTAATTTGTACTTTATTACATTTGTATAATATTCAATGAATCACATGAGAAAGGATCGACCGGTTTACCATTATTAAATAAACTATATATGCACGTGATTTAAAAATATCATTGAAAAAATAAAACCAATCATGAAAAAAATTCATTTGTACTTAATAATAATTCAAAAATTAATTCTTTATATGACAGAGAAAGGGAAAAAAATAAAGTGGTGAGATTAGATTATTAGTAAGGTTTACATACAAAATAATCTGTCAAGAGTAGATAAATTATAAAAAATATGCCAGAGTGGATATTAAACACATATTCTATTTTACCAATAACATGATATTAAAAATATATCCATGGAGAGTATCAATATACAAATTACATTTATAGTAATAAATGGAATCTAATGAATAAAATTTATAATATTAGATGTGATAATATCACTATCAAGCTCTCATAAAAAGACATCACGAAATATAACATTAATGACTTGTGATAAGAAATTTCAATGAATGGGTATCTATACAACAAATAACCACATATTTTTTCAAATGGTTCATCTTATGAGTCTTTTTGATGCATAAATGGGATATTTGTTTTCCAAAGTGATGATTGTAAAATTCCATCCTTCTGGCTATTGTAACTTTTTTTCATCAATTTTAGGAGGGTTGTCCTTTGTGAAATTTTTCATTTTTTTAAAAAATACAACACATAACCAATATTAATTATCAATAAATAAGTAACCCCATTGAATATAGAATAAAAAACATCTATATTTCACTAGTAAATGACATAAAATTCTTAATAATCTTCCTTTAGCTGACATATTATACTGAAATAGTGTACAGTTAATAATATATTGATGTAATAGAAGTGATATTTAATATATCCATGATACTAAAAAAATATTAACATAAAGGAGAAATATTATTTCAAATGAATAATGTACAGTGAAAGAGAAAATGATCAAAAGAATTCTAATGATTAAAAAATAAGGTATAATCCATAAATTAATAAATAATGATATAATACCATCAATTAATAAGAAATTATGGTATGAAATAAAATAATTTCTTTTAGAAAATATAGATGAAAATGGAAAAAACATTTAAAAAAACATTACTTAAATCCTCTATAACTTTACCTAAAAATGAGGTAATAAATCACTTCATAAATTCTTTTTAATCTTTCAAAAAATAATAAATTTTATTTAAATATAAAAAACAAAAATTAATAAAATATTATAAAGGGATTTTCTTTGAAATCCACCAAATTTTTGGAAGAATGTAAATTGTCATGACCCCTCCTAGGGGCCCATGCCCTGACTACCCAAAGCCCACCTTCCATATACTAGGGGCTGGCGACTAGCACCAAAGGCGTAAATCCCGATAAAAGGGAAGGCATTGCCTTTAGAAAGTAAACAAACACCACAGAGTACGCAAGATGCAGTAAACACTAAGTAAACTGAGTACAGATGTAAGTGCTGGAAAGTAAATGGGCCAGAATACAAACCCAACTAAAAGTAAAGTACAACTAAAAAAAGTACAATAGTAGAAAAGTAAAGCAGCAACTCCGAGCCGTCTTCTGGAAATCCCACCTGATGGGTGGTACAGATAGTCTCCTCTGCTCCTTGGCTCCAGCCGTCCGCTCAGTGTACGTCCCGTCTAGTGATCCACCTCTAGGTACCTTCTAGCTCTACAAGCTCCCACCTCAATCAGCAATGTCCTTCGTCTACATCCAACACAACGTAGTGCAAGAATAGCCCGTGTAGGGGTGAGTATATGCTACTCAGTAGGGACCCCAAGACCCTGAAGGTCTCCTAGAATCCACGAAGAATAAACCACAAAGGAAAGATACAATCACGAAGTAACAACCAACTCTACTTAGGTACCTAAGTCATCAATTCCAGCTTGGCTCCAGCACACGAGACCAAAATACAACCCATTCCACACAGGAAAAACATAGCCCATTCCACATAGGAATTCACAACCCAATCCACACCGGAAACCACAACCCAATCCACACAGGAAAGTACATTAATCATATCGATGATATTTATTGTAAGTTAAGAATCAACTCAGATAGGTATTCACTTCATAAGATGATAGAGATGATCAGATGTAGCCACTGATTCATCTAAGCTATCGGACCCACATAGGATACATGACCAGCTAAGCTGTCAGACCCACAAAGGATACAAGACCAGCTACTCTGTCGGAACCACATGGGAGACAAGAACATAGTCAAATACTGTCGGACCCACATATGATACAAGAACAGTAGTCATTGCCGTTAAACCCATAAAGGATTCCAGTACGGTCATTTTCTCTTACGAACCCACAGAGGATCCAAGTACAGTCGTCATCGCTGCCGAACCCATATAAGATTCAAGTACAGTCGTCATCATCGTCGCAGTCGCAGCCAGCTCTAGGGTTCCCGCACACAGCACGATCGATTCCAGAATGGTCCGCTCCATGAGCCAAGGGGTCGATACATCAACTGTCATGAATCCAGAGTTGATGTATCACCAAGTTCCGTCTCATCAAAAGGAACTCAACGTGACAGACGTCGCGTCAATCGGACGCTCGGTCTAAGAGTTATTGGCTTTTTCGTCCCAGGGGCCCGATTGGTTTTTAAGTCAAAACCAACCCGACCATACTCCAACTGCTTCAAACCTCATGTGGAGTAAGCCAAAAGAACCATCTCACTAATAGGAATCCAACAAAGTCAACAGCACGTCAATCTGACGTCCGGAGCTCAAGTTATAAGCGTTTCCGCTCTGAGGGCTCGGTTGGTTTCGTGTTCGAACCAACCAGGACATACACAAAGTTCTCTGAAACCTTGAGTGTAATTTACTTAAATGACCGTCTCAATCAATGGATCGCTACAAAACTGACGGTGCATTGATCAGAGGTCCGTAGCCCAAGTTATGGGCGTTTGAACGGATTTGTCCGGAAATCAGGGGGTTCGGGCCCGGTCCGACCCGGCCCGATACCCCTGGGCCAACCCGACCCGGGTCTGGCCCGACTGGTATGGACCGGCACAACGCAGGTGGCGCAGACCGGTGCATGCGGTCCTGACCGGCATGGGCTGTCCGGCCCGGTGCGGGCGGTCCGGCCCAGCGCGGGCCGCGGTTCGGCTCGAGGCCGAGCAGGACATTAAGGGGGGGGGGGGGCAACCACCCTATTTTACTGGAATGGCGGACCCCTGTGGGGTCCACCCTAGGTGGTTTCCGTGGTTTTCAAACCCCCGAATTTCTTGGAAATGGCCGGCCAATACGGTCGACCATTTGTGCCACGCGGGACCCGTGGGGGGTCACGCCTCCTTGAACACCGGCGTCCGACATAGCCAGCCGCCTCCTGCCACTCCGCCGGAGCCAAAGGCCACAGAACCTGTCCAAACGGTGTGGTGTAACAACACCATGCCCCTCCACCGCAGCCCACACTTGGCCGCGGCCACCTTCGGCTTCACCGATTAGGTGCAACGGCGCCACACTCCTTCGCCGCGGCCCGTTCCGGCCGCAGTTCTCTTGTTCCCGCGCGGTACGACGACACCATGTCGCCCCCATTCCAAACCAAAACGAAACAACAATGGGGGAGGAGGGCCGGTCGTGTTCGTGCGGTCCAACCTCATCCCGTTATATTGATAACAAACATCCAAGAAATAACGATGAACGTCAAAATAATAATCCTTGAAAGACGAAACAACCACTACCTCAAAGTAGTTTGCGGATGCTAGCGTCGCGGAAAATGGCATCACAGGGTGTGGCTCCATATACGTTGATGGAGGACATATGAGGATAAAATGACTTCTCACACCGGCTACAGAGAGAAGAAGGATCGGCGCATCTATCTCTTCTTGCGTTGTCGGTGTCCTTCGACGAAGAGTGTTTTTCTTCACGGAAGGTTGAAGCTCTTCAAAGAAACAAAACAAGGGCTCTCTCCTTTTCTTTGCATAGAAAAATCCAAACAAAAATAAAATAAGGCTTTGCCTTAATTTATTTACTTATGCCAACAATTCAAAACTTCAAAAGTTGAATTCACCTATTTAATTTTGAGTTGTCAAAATTAATGGTGTGCTAAGTTGGCAACATTAATATGAGGGAGAGTCACATTATTTAAGAGGGGAGGTTTATAGGAGTTAGGGAAATTGAAGGGGTGGGGCTCGAGTGGGCCCATCCTCACTAATATCCTATAAAGAGGAGTTATGAGTTTAGTGGGTCTGACCCCAACTCCCAAACCTAGGAATAAACCTTCTAGAAAGGAGAAATAAAATTTATAACACAACTTTATTTCACTTACACTTAAAACACAGTTTTAAACAACTCTTCTCGAGAAAACGCAACTCCAGTAAAAGTCTTCGTAAGCAATTACCAGCGCTGCAGTTTCATCGGTGCCATCAGATTTCGATTCCGAGCACCAGTTCAAAAGTTATAAAAACCTGCTCGTTCGTTCACTGAACGTACCAGAGCTAAACTTCAGAAATTGATTCCGGGAACATCGGGCCTCAGAATCAGGCGCCGTCAGAAATTCCGTACTCGTAAAATCCCAATGAATTTAAGAAAAAATTTTCATTGAAATTTACGGGTCTTTACATTACTCCCACCTTAGGGATTTACGTCCCCGTAAAGATACATCACAAACTAGAGAAACAAATGAGGGTACTGTGCACGCATCTGAGCCTCCCGCTCCCAAGTGCTCTCCTAAAGGTTCCCGTTCTGCCTCCTGGTGCGAACTAGAGGGATCGACCGCCTACGTAGGACCCACTCCTGTCGATCCTTGATCTCCACTGGGACCTCTGCAAAAGTCACCCCATCATCAAAGTCCAGCTCCCCATGGTCGATGATATGTGTCAGGTCGTGCACGTATCTCCTCAACTGCGATACATGGAAGACTTCATGCACCCGGTGCAACTGAGGTGGAAGAGCCAGACGATAATCCACCTCTCCTATCCTGCTGAGAACCTAGAATGGTCCGATGAAGCGCAAAGATAACTTGCCGCCCCGGCCAAATCTCCATAATCCACGCCATGGTGAGACCCGTAAGAAAACATTATCGCCATCCTCGAACTCCAGTGGTCTCTGCCTCCTATCAGCATAAGAATTTTGTCAGCTATGAGCTGTCCTCATCCGCTCCTGGATGATTTGAACCTTCTCAGTCGTGGCCTGGACCATCAGTGGTCCTACAAGTTCTGACTCCCCAGGGTCTGTCCAGCATAAAGGTGATCTGCAAGGTCAGCCATACAGTGCCTCGTATGGTGCGATCCCTATGGTGGAGTGGTAGCTGTTGTTGTACGTAAACTCCACCAAGGGTAGGTGATCCTCCCAGCTATGACCAAAGTCAAGGAAACATGCACGGAGCATGTCCTCTAGAGTCTGAATAGTCCTCTCCATCTGACCATCCATTTGTGGGTGAAAGGTGGTGCTCAGGCATAGCTGTGTCCCAAATGCCTCCTGCAACCCTTTCCAAATTCGGGAAGTAAAACAAGCATCTCGATCGGAGACGATAGATGATGGAACACCTTTAAGATGTACGATCTCTTAAACGTAGAGGTGTCTCAAGATCTCCACTGAGCCCTGCTATCTGATAGGTAAGAAGTGGGCCGACTTGGTGAGTTGGTCGACGATCACCCAAATAGAGTCGTGTCCTCTAGAAGTACGTGGAAGTTCAGTCACGAAATCCATAGATATCCCGTCCCAATTCTACTCTAGGACCTCCAAGGGTTGTACCAAGCCTACTAGTACCTGGTGCTCCACCTTCACCTGCTGGCAGGTGAGGCATTGAGAAACTAACTCAGCCACAACCTTCTTTATACCCAGCCACCAGTGCTATCGTCTGAGATCTTGGTACATCTTCACCAATCCTAGATGTACCGCTAAAGTGGATGTATGAAACTCTCTCAGAACCTCCTCTTATAATGAAGCTGGTTCCATTGTACATCCTCGGAAAAGGATGACGCGCTCTCCTCCTAAAAGAAAATCCATCAGGTTCCTGTCCTGTGGAAATCTGTGCACGCCGCTCTCACAGTCATCGTCCCCACGCTGTGCCTCTCTAACCCACTGAAGTAGTGGTGGAGTGACTGTGAGCGACTGTAAAAAGGTTGCCCCATCTCTATCCATGAAGGTTATCTGCAATGGGGCTAGCTGCTCTGTCGCCTCTCCAAGTAGCTAAATGCCCGTCCTCCTGCTGAGTGCATCGGCTACCACGTTCCCCTTCCAAGGAGTATAGAATATCTCAATGTCATAGTCTTGGAGGAAATCGAGTCATCACCGCTATCTCAGGTTCAGGTCGTTCTGCATGAAGATGTACCTGAGACTCTGATTTTCAGAGTAGACTTTAAAGCGCTCGCCCATCAGATAGTGTCTCTACATCTTTAGGGCGAAGACCACTGCTGCTAACTCCAGGTTATGGGTGGAATATTTCTGCTCATGTGGCCTCAGCTGTAGTGAACCATAAATGATCACTGCTCACTCCTACATCAGGACACACTCGAGTCCGGTCCCTGATGCATCGTAGTAAACTACGTACCCTTCGTCCTCCTCTGGTAGCCTCAAGATGGGTGCACTGGTCAATGTCCACCTCAGCTCCTGGAATCTCTGCTAACTTCTGTCTGACCACACGAAGGGTTTCCCCTTCTTCATCAAAGCTGTAAGCGGTGCTGCAACTCTGGATAAGTCTAGTACAAATCTCCGATAGTACCCAGCCAGACCTAGGAAACTCCGCACCTCCGTCACGCTCTTGGGTGTCTCCCAAGCTAGCACTGCCTCGATCTTCACAGGATCCACCGCAAATCCCACCTCAGAGATGACGTGCCCCAAGAATTGGACCTCATGTATCCCGAACAGACACTTAGAGAGCATACCATAAATTTGGTGCTCTCAGAGTCTGTCCAATACAACCCGCAAGTGGTAGCTGTGATCCTCCTCAGTAGTCGGGTATATCAATATGTCGTCGATGAAGACTATGACAAATAGATCGAGGTAAGGCTGGAAGATCCTGTTCCTGAGACTCATGAACATTGCTGGAGCGTTGGTTACGCTGAAAGGCATAACCAAGAACTCATAGTGGCCATATCGACACCTGAAAGCCGTCTTCTGCACATCCTCGTCTCGAACACTAAGCTGATGATAACCTGACCTGAGGTCTATCTTCGAGAACCATCGTGATCCATTGAGCTGATCGAAGAGGTCATCGATCCTCGGAAGTAGATACTTGTTCTTTACGGTCACCTGGTTCAGGTGAATATAATCGAAACACAGTCGCAAGCTCCCTTCCGCCTTCTTGGTAAACAAAATTGGGGAAGCCCAGGGTGAAACACTGGGTCAAATGAATCCCTTGCCCTACAAGGCCTCCAGCTGTACCCGTAGCTCTCTAAGCTTAGTGGGAGCCATCCCATATGCTAGAGTAGATATCAGGGCTGTCCCGGGGTACATGTCAATATAGAAGTCTACCCCTCTACGAGGAGGTAGTCCTGGAATGTCATTATGAAAAACGTCTGCATACTGATCCACCAAAATAGGAAAACTCGGAATCCGCACGTCAAATGCTCCTAGTATGCGACTATCCAACTGATGAGTGAACGGCTATCCTCTCCTCCATGTGAGTCCATCTTGTGCTACAAAGGCTCCCTTCTCGCTGGTGAAAGTGAACCTTCTCCATTTGGTGCAGACACACCGCACCTTGAACCTAATAAAGTCGATCTGAACATTGACCTTAGATAACCAATCCATGCCCAAGATGACGTCGTAAGGCCTCGACGCTACTACAGGAAGATCCCATCCGATGCTCTCGCCTATTAGAGTAAGCTCACACTGCTGGCACCAGTGCGTAATCGTCATGTTTTCTCCCGTAGGAGTCACTAGCCGTAAGGATTGATCCAACGGCTCCGTCGAAATCTCCGAGCTCCGAATAAGGGCAGCAGCAATGAAAGAATGACTTTCTCCTATGTCTATAAGAACTTCAGCAAGGTTGGAGTAGACAAAGATAGTACCTAAAATCATCTCTGGTGCGCCGTGGTCGTAGGCCTCCACTTCCTGGAGGTGGGCCTATCTCTGTCCGCCAGCTCCCTGTGGTCGGGGTGGACCTCCTAGTGGTGGTGGTGGTAGAGCCTCAAAACTTCTTCCACCACCTGCCGCTCGGCCAGCTCCTCTACCTCATCCACCTGCTCCCTGCGGACTGCCGCGGTTGAACCTCTGGCTCTGCCTAGGTGGTCCCTCAACTGTCTGATTCTCCTCTGTATGGAGGGTCGGACAGTCACGAGCCATGTGGCCCTACCCGCCACATGCATAACACTGTCTGCTCCTCAGAAGGCTGGCTCTGCTACGTGTTCCATGCACCTCTGAGCCAGTATCCTAAGGTCGTCCACCTGATGGTCTAGTCCGCTTGGACCCCTATCACATCCGTCGACTTCCAGCTATAGAAGACTCCACTACGTGCCACCCTACGGTAGGTCTCATTGCTGGTGTAGGCTCAGGAAGAAAGCTCTCTACAAGGAGGGCTCTCTCTAGTACTTCTGCCTGCGTCAGAATGCTGAGGGAGATCATCGATGCCCTGATCTCATTCCTCAATCCCTTCTCGAAGGTCTGGGCCTGGACGAATGGGTCCCGCACCATGTCCTTGGAGTAGCGCAAGTGATCGGTAAATCTCATCGAGTACTGGGCTACTATCATGCTGCCCTGCCGCAGCTCTAGTAGCTCCTGAATGCACACCGCATGGAGGCTGGCTGGAACGAACTCTGAGAGGAAGAGGCGCTCGAAGTCCATCCAAAGAAGAGATGACTGTTTGTTCAAATGGAGCATCAGGCTCCACCATAAACCTGCTGCTGCGTGCAAGAGACTCACTTCAAGGATCACTATGTGGTCAGCTGGTATCCCTACTAATCTGAAGACTCTGACGATAGCCTCCAGCCAATCCTCGGCTGCCTGAGGATCCGTCTCTCCACGGAACCTGGAAGGTCTCTGACTCTGAAACTCGTTCAGTGCACTAAGGCGACATGCACTCTCAGCGGCTGGGGCTGGTGGCATCGGTTGCTCAGTGGGTAGAGGTACCGTCGGTGCCTCTGCTGTAAAGGAGCCCTGTACAGAGGCCTCGTCACTCGGTGGGCTGCCGTCTCGCACAAAGCTCGGAACCCTAGCTGGCTGCTGTCATGGGGCTATCCTGAAAAGAAACAGGTGCGCCACGGTCAATATAGTATACCTGTTGAGATGACACAAAGTAATCACAAAGAAAACTTTTGAAACCCACATGCAATCAATGTTTCTATGCATTGAGTCAGAAATCAGAAGTCAGGGTCCTGGTGTATGGATACGTCGGCCGCCGCACCAACACTGGACTCCATGGATGGATAACCACACTCAATACCCTTAACACTAACACTTCACATAGAAGAAATATCAGAGTCCTGAGTTCTTCAGTAGAACCGAACTCCTCTGATACCAATTTGTCACGACTCATCCTCGGGGCCCGTGCCATGACTACCCCAAGCCCGCTTTCCATAGGCCAGGGGCTGGTGACTAGCACCAAAGGCGTAAATCCCGATTAAAGGGAATGAATTGCCTTTATAAAGTAAAAAAACGCCATAGAGTACGCAAGATGCAGTAAACACTAAGTAAACTGAGTACAAATGTAAGTGATGGAAAGTAAATGGGCCAGAATACAAACCCAACTGAAAGTAAAGTACAACTGAAAAAAAAGTACAGTAGCAGAAAAGTAAAGCAGTAACTCCGAACCGTCCTCTGGAAATCCCACCTGAAGGGTGGTACAGATAGTCTCCTCTTCTCCTAGGCTCCAGCCGTCCAGTCCCTGTATGTCCCATCCAGTGATCCCCCTCTAGGTACCGTCCAGCTCCAAGAGCTCCCACCTCAATCAGCGATGTCCGTCGTCAGCATCTCAAACAACGTAGTGCGGACATAGCCCATGTAGGGGTGAGTATACGCTACTCACTAGGGACCCGATGACCTCGATGGTCCCCCAGAATCCACGAAGGATAAACCACAAAGGAAAGATACAATCACGAAGTAACAACCAACTCTAATCAGGTATATTCCCATACATCTACCTAAGTCATTAATTCCAGATCGGCTCTAGCAGACGAGCCCAAAATACAACCCAGTCCAAATAGTAAAAACATAACCCATTCCACATAGGAATTCACAACCCAATCCACATAGGAAAGAACAACCCAATCCACACAAGAAAGTAGAACAATCATATCGATGATATTGATGGTAAGATAAGACTCATCTCACACAGGTATACACTTCGTAAGACAATAGAGATGATCAGATTTATCTACTGATTCATCTAAGATGTCAGACCCACATAGGATACAAGACCAGCTAAGCTGTCGGACCCACAAAGGATACAAGACCAGCTACTCTACCGGACCCACATAGGATACAAGAACAGAGTCAAATACTGTCGGACCCACATAGGATACAAGAACAGTAGTCATCGCCGTCGAACCCATGGAGGATTTTAGTACGGTCGTTGTCGCTGCCGAACCCATGGAGGATTCAAGTACAGTCGTCATCGCTGTTGAACCCACGTAGGATTCAAGTATAGTCGTCATCGTCATCGCAGTCACAGCCAGCTCTAGGGTTCCCGCACACAACACACTCGATTCCAGGATGGTCCACTCCATGAGTCAAGGGGTCGATATATCAACTGTCATGAAGTCCAGAGTTGATGTATCACCAAGTTCCGTCTCATCAAAAGGAACTCAACATGACATACGACGCGTCAATCGGACGCCCGATCTGAGATTTGTTGGCTTTTCATCCCAGGGGCTCGATCGGTTTTTAAGTCAAAACCAAACCAACCATACTTTAGATGTGTCCAAAACTCGAGAGGAGTATTCCAAAAGAACCTTCTCACTATGAAGAATCCAACAAAGTCGACGACACGTCAATCGGTCGTCCGAAGCTCAAGTTATAAGCGTTTCCGCTCCGAGGCCCCTGTTGGTTTCGTGTTCGAACCAACACGGCTGTACCCAAAGTTCTCAAAAACCTTGAGTGTAATATACCTAAACGACCGTCTCGATCCAAGGATCTCTACGAAACTGACGGTGCGTCGATCGGGGGTCCATAGCCCATGTTATGAGAATTTGAACGGATCTGTCTTGAAATCTGGGGGTTTGGGCCCGACCCGATACCCCTGGGTCGCCACGAACCGGGTCGACCCGACCCGGGTCCGGGTCCGGCCCGGCCCGGCGCGTGCCGCAGCTCGGCTCGAGGCCGAGAAGGACGCAACGGGGGGGGGGGGGGGGGGGGGGTGCACCCCCCTGTTTTCCCGAAACGGTGGACCCCTATGGGGTCCGCCCTAGGTGGCTTCCAGGGGTTTCAAACCCCCAAATTTCTTGGAAACGGCTGGCCATTACGGTCGGCAGGTTATGCCATGCGGGACCCTTGGGGGGTCCCACCTCCTTGAACGCTAGCGGCCGGCTTGGAAGGCCACCTCCTACTGCTCTGCCGCGGCCGAAGGCCCCGACCCCTGCCCGACAGGCGTGGAACAACGGCGCTGCGCCCCTCCGCCATGGCCCGCCCCGGCCGCAGCCCGCACTTGGCCGTGACCACCTTCGACTTCAACGATGCGGCGCGAAGGTGCCACACTCCTTCACCGCGACCCACTCCAGCCGCAGTTCTCTCGTTCCCGCGTGGTGCTACGACACCGCTTCGCCCCTGTTCCAAACCACAACGAAGACCAACAACAAATGGGGAGGAGGGTCGGTCGTGTTCGTGCTGTCCGACCTCCTCCGGTTATATTGATAACAAGCGTCCAATAAATAAAAATGAACGTCAAAATAATAATCCTTGAACGATGATACAACCCCTACCTCAAAGTAGTTTGCGGAATCTAGCATCGCGGAAAACAGCGTCGTGGGGTGTGGCTCCGTATACGTCGACGAAGGACGTCTAAGGAGGAAATGACATCTCACACCAGCTATGGAGAGGAGAAGGATCAGCGCATCGATCTTTTCTTGCGGTGTCGACATCCTTCGACGAAGAGTGTTGTTCTTCGTGGAAGGTTGAAGCTCTTCAAAGGAAAAACACAGGGGCTCTCCCCTTTTCTTCGCACAGAAAAAGCCAAACAAAAATAAAATAAGGCTTTGCCTTACTTTATTTACTTATGCCAACAATTCAAAACTTCAAAAGTTGAATTCACCTAATTAATTTTTGAGTTTTCAAAATTAATGGTGTGCTAAGTTGGCAACATTAATGTGAGGGAGAGTCACATAATTTTAGAGGGGAGGTTTAGAGGAGTTAGATAAATTGAAGGGGTGGGGCTCGTGTGGGCCCCACATCACTAATATCCTATCAAGAGGAGTTAGGATTTTAGTGGGTCCCACCCTAGCTCCCAAACCTAGGAATAAACCATCTAAAAAGGAGGAATAAAATTTATAACACAATTTTATTTCACTTACACTTAAACCACAGTTTTAAACAACTCTTCCCGAGCAAAAGAAACTCCAGTAAAAGTCTTCTTAAGCAATTACAGGCGCTGCGGTTTCGTCGGTGCCCTCAGATTTCGATTCCGAGGACCGGTTCAAAAGTTAGAAAAACCCGCTCGTTCATTCACTTAACGTACCCGAGCTAAAATTCAGAAACTAATTCCGGGCATACCGGGCCTCAGAATCAGGCGCCGTCAGAAACTGTGTACTTGTAAAATCCCAAAGAATTTAAGAAAAAATTTTCCTTGAAATTTACGGGGTTTTACATAAATATAGAATAATGGTTTTTTAGGTAGGGACCACTTTTCACACCGTTTTCATTAAAAAGAACATTCCAATCACAATTTTAAAAAATCTAAAATTTTAATTGATAAAAAAATTCCAAATATTCCTTTTCAAAATTTTTAAATAAAGTACAATGTATTATAAAAATACCATAACCAATAATTTAAAGGTATATTAAAAGTTATATAAAGTGATTTTAAGAATATAAAATGGAATTGAAATAGTATTGACTAAAAAAAGCGAAATAAAATCAAAAAATCTGAATGGCAACATGGCTGTCATAGAAATAAAAATATAATAATAAATATATTGGGTTTAAGGAAGAAAAATAATATAATTATTCTAATATAAATTTAAACCTGAACAATCTTAATATGGGTGATATTATAAAATAAACCATTACAACATTTATACCTTTTGAATCAAAACTATTTAAAAGATAAAATGTAAATTAAACCATTAAATTACATGAAAATAGAGGAATTAAAAATATATATTTTCAATATGTATTGTATACACTATATAAAATAAACTAGGTGAATAATATAAAATATTTCTCAATGAAGTGGAATTGTGATGAAAAACCCATAACTTAGATTATTGTTTGGTTGGGCATGTTATATCCTAGTGAAAAATAAATTTATATTTATTAAATAATTTATCAATACTATTTTTAAAATATATTTAATTATTTATGTTCCAATTATAATCATTTTACATCCATTCCTTTCATATTTATTTCTTAGATATACCACATAAGGTTGTTCAATCAATTTCTTAAAAATTACTTTAGTACGTCGACCATGGTCAAATGAATTATGAAATGGTTACATAATATCCAAAATGTTAACAATTTGATGAATTTAATTTTTATTCATATTTAAAATTATATAACCAACCATGCAAGAAATTAATAAAAAATTGAAATACGTCATTTATGAAGGTGGTAGGCCACACGTACGCATGATGACACTTTCATTTTTTTAATGGTTGGAAAGGAAACAAAGTGAACAATAATTAATATATAAATTATCATATTTATATATTAAATATAATATATATTCATTAAAAATTTCCTTATTATCATCTATGTAAAGTGGAAATGAAACAAATATCACTTCACTTAATAGAGGCTGCAATCCTCTTGTATGGACGATCAACACTACCATTTTCCAAAAAATGGAAGGTTAAGAAGGTAGATAGTATTTTAACTTTACATAATAATTATTATGTAAGAAATAATTTTTTATTTAATAAATACATCATTGTAACCATATTTTTTAGGTAGTGATGAAAATTGATTCCCATCACTTCCTTGAGGCATTAGTCTGCACATAGGCATAAGCATAATTTTGAAGTTTCTATAAGAGGGAGAAGTGGTAGATAATATTTGTTACATTAAAATAATAACATTTAAAAACGTTTTTTTATAATAATTTAATAATATTTTTATGGGTAAAAATTTTTAGGAGGTATATGATGAAATAAATTTAAACGATTCATTTAAGATGATTACATTATCTTTGGGATGCCTTATATAGATTTCAACTTAATCCATCTCAAAGTTTCCTTTTGGGAAGAAAAACTAGTATTATGTGAATAAGTATTTTCATGATATATTTGGGTAAGTATTGGTCTAGATAAGGGCCTCAAGAACTATGTAATACCGAGGGAAGGATGTTCCATTTTATAAGTGAGGCTAGTGGAAACATGTAAATTCTTGAAAATTTATTATATAATCTTTGTATTACTCAATTATTGTGGCTCAAAATTGTAATTTTTTAAAGATAGTAATTTTAAGGTATATAGTCCACCAAAAAATGTATATTAAGAAAGTTTTCTCTTTTATACTGAAGCCTTATCCCTTTATTTTTACCCGTTTAATCCATTTCACCCTTAACCATGGTAACAATATTTTTTTCACGATTACAATTGATTTGGTATAAAATTAAGTTGAAATTAGTGATTAATATTAATTATGGTGATTGCAAATATTAAATCCATTCTAAAATATTAAATTTAATCATTTTTTGTTAAATTAAATCTAATATTAGCTCACAAAATTCATATAGACAATGTTTTGGAAAAACTATTCTTGAGGCATTAACTGAGTTTAATCTTTTAATTTTTTTAGTTAAACCCATTATATGAACTAAAAATTTATTTATTTTTTATACTACTAATAAATTTATTTAAAATAATTTATTAGTAGTGATTAATTTAATTTATTTTGGTAGAAATACATTTAAACCCTAAAAGTAATTTTATGAACATTATTGATTTTTACCATAAAATGTTTTTATCATCATTTATATCATATTAATAATTATATATAGAAAATTATAAATATTTTATCACATTATTATAAATGAGGGGAATTTAAATAAATGATATATTTTCATTATTCTATAATAATATTTTTTATGGAAAAATCTCAAAAATTCTTCTCATGCTAATTATAACAAATTGAAACCAAAAGTGTTTATTTTTATTTAATTATAAATTTTTTTCTTATAAATATTAAAATATGAATTTTACTATAGTATATTTATAACTAAATTCATATTCACTATAATTCAATCTCATGTGACACTTTCTTCTCCCTATTAAAAATTCCATCCTCATAATTTCTGGAATGTTCCCTCATAAACAAATATGGATAGTTCTTTACTATAAATTCCTTAGGTTTCCATGTTTCCAATTCTATTTTATGATTTATAAAAAGTAACTTTATCATCCATGTTGTTTAATTCCACAACACTTGTCCTCTTATATGAAGAATCTGTATATTCTCTTCACAATATGATAAATCATGATCTGATACTTTTTATTCAAACATGAGTACATGCACTAGGTCTGACATATAATTACTTAATAATGATATATAAAACACATTTTTCATTTTTGAGAGGCTTGATTCTATTTTAAAATGGTAAGAACCAACTATAATTCCTTCTACAATTTGAAAATTCCTAATGTACATAAGAATCTATTTACCTTTATTACCAAACCTTATAATACTCTTCCATGGAGATAAAATTAAGAAAACATAATCCTCTACATGATATTATAGATATTTCCTTTTGTTATTGGTTTATATATATTTATTACTTTGATATTACTTGATTCGACTCTGAATAGTTCCCAATTTCTTTGTTGTCTCTTTAAAAAGTTATGGTGATAAAAGATTCCATTCACTATCTTCATCCTAATAAATTCGGGTACAACATATTTTCCATATAATTCTTCATACTATTCCATTTGAATATTATAATAAAAGCTATTATTATATAAAAATTCAACCAAAGGTAAATAACAATCTATAGTAATTTGAAATTCATTTGAGCACAACCACAAAAATTATTCTAATTTTTATATAGTGCTTTCATAATTTATATCTTCTTGAGGATGATAAGTTTTTCTCAAATTTAGATTAGTGTTGAGACCCTTTTAAATACTTTTACTAACTTTTGATGTAAATTTTGGGTCATGATCAAATTAAATTAAAATTGGTATACCATAAAATCTCATAACATTAATGATATAGAGTCATTTGATTCACTCAAGAGGCGGATTATTTAGTATAGAAAGGAAATGTGAATACTTGTTAAGTTGATCAATAATAAACCATGTGAAATAAATTATTTTAAGAGTATTCAGAAATATAGTGAAAACTACTATGGTAATATCCTTCCACTTCCATATTGAAATAGTGAGAGGATTCATGACTTGTCTCTTCACTATTACATACTAACAAATCAAAAATATTGATAGATATTCTGTAATATCACACTTTATATCATCCCCCCAAAACAATTCTCTTAAATCGTTGTTCATATTTATGCTACTAGTATATAGAAATTTGATCTGTGTAATTCGTCAGAAAACATCCTCTTATCCTCAGGTATCGATGGAACATAGATCATCTTTTCTAATTTTAGAACACCATATTTATAAAAAATGTTTGTCAAATTCTCATCATTAATGAAATTTATTTTCTTTTTAAAATTATTATCCTCACTCTATGTCCATTTTATCTTCTCTATCAAATCTGTTTTTGCAATCATTTAGAAAATGGGTGATTATTCTTCTTCCCTAATGATTCTTATATCCAAATTTACTAAATTAATGAATATATGATCATTGCAGACCCTCATTTTAGTTATAATTGCATGATCCTTCCTACTCAATGCATCATCAACCTTAATTTTATTCTTATGGTGGTAGGGCACTGAGTAATCATAATCCTTGAGTATCTCTAAACATCTCCTTTGTCTCATAGTAAGATATTTTTTGAATAGATGTATTTCAAATTATTATGATCCATATATATATTATATCATTCACTATATAGATAATGCCTTCATATATTCAAGTAAATGATTACAAATTCCAACTCAAGATCATGGTTAATATAATTTGATTCATAGATATTTAACATTTTTTTTCAATAGATATAACAACATTATTATGGAATAAGATGTATCAAAGCATTTTATTTTATGTATTACTGTATATCACAAATCCATTAATTACCCGAGGTAAATTCAAAATTGTTTTATAGAACAATATTTTATTTAATTCCTCAAATATTTCTCTATATTACTCTAGAAATATGAACTTAAATACTATATATATCATATAGGTGAATGTGTTATATAATTTGGAATCTTTTGAGAAAAGTACCAATAATAACTAATAATCCATTGAAACTATAAACATAGATTATGTTCATCAGTGTAAGACATTATTTAACCTCTAGTGTCTTTGTAGGATTAACTGATATTCCATCATTGAAGACAATATGTCCTTGAAAATAAGATTCCTAATGATAGAATTATCCCTTACTATTTCTTCCATATTACTACTTCTGCTTATAGTTTCATGGATGATTCTCAAATGTATTTCATTATCATCGTTGATTTTAGAATATTCCAAGATATAAATAACACATAATATAATGTAATTATCAAGACAATACTTGGATACATTGTTTATTAAATCAGAAAATTTATAGGGTTCTTTAGTTAATCTAAAGGGAATTACTATAAAATCATAATTTTTTTACCTCATGAGAAATTTGGTATTTATAATATCTTCATTCTTTTATTTTATTTGATAATACCCATAACAAAGATCAATCTTTAAAAAATATTGAACTATGTGATATTGATCAAACAATTCATCAATACAAGGTAGATAACTCTTTTTATTCATAGTAATGTAATTAAATTACCTATAATTGAGGTAAAAACTCATATACCCATCATATATTTTAAAAAAACTAGTAGGGTCTCTCCATGGTGAAACACTAGGGTGAATGAATCCATTATGACACAACTTTCACAGTTGTTTCTTCAATTTCACTAATTCTAATGTTTCTATTTTTATAGATTATTATATATTGCTTCACTAGGGATGGGTTCAATGGAAAAGTAAACATCATGATTAGGGGGATTTCTAGGTAACATTCCTTGAACACATTAATATATTATTATACAATAGTTACATATTCTTTTTTAAGGTTACTTCTCTTGTCCATATGTTTCATTTTATCATATAGATTAATTTAATCTTTTCAAATATAAACATTATATCTTTTAGATTAGTATTCATTACATTACACAAACACATTTTTTTAAAGCTGGATGGTTCTTGGCGAGAAAACCAGGGAACTACATAAATTAAATAAAAGAGTTACAAGAGTCTAAAAGATGGAAGAATATTACAATCTCTATTATGAAAGGGAAGTAAGTCATTAGGGAGTTCATCAAGCCAGGTAATGTCTTGATTGACTCCTTTGTTTGCAAGACCATCAGCAACCATGTTAGGTTCACGATAAATGTGAGTGATGATGTAGTTGGTGTCGTGAAGAGCACAGATGCAGTCCAACCAGCGAGTGGTTATCGACCATGCTAGTCGTATCACACCATTTCAAACGGCTTTCACAATAGTGGTAGAATCACTCTCAATCCAGATGTTGTTCCAACCATGTTGTTTGGAAAAAGAGATGGCATGAATCATACCCATCATTTCAGCTTCTAGAGAGGGAGAAATGACACAGATACCATAGAATCAACCAACGATCTGACCAGTGTGATTTTTGAAGACATCGCCACAACCCGCAGGACCAGGATTTCCTTTGGAGGCTCCATCCACATTAACCTTATTCCATCCTGGAAGAGGTGCATGCTAGAAGACATCAAAAGTGATGTGTGGTTGGCGAAAGTTTCTGGCAATGCGTAATCAATGAAGGATGCTAAAGTCTTTCACCGTGTTGTTGCAGTGACCCATTTGGATCGAAGAATCTTCACGAATGGCAATGAGGATCCGAGTTTTACCTGCATTAAGATTATGTGATCATTTATTATGAATAATAGCATTTCTATCAAACCAGATCACGTGGTGAAGTTCAGCGACATCAGCAAGAAAGTTGTTTGTAAATTTTTGAGAGCTATTAAGATCCACAAATATTTTTAATTGAGTTTTGGTAGAGTCATGCATCCACCATCTGCAGTCAAAAATATCAAAAATATAATTCCAAAGAGTAGAAGCGATGGCACAAGAAAGAAATAGATGATTAGCATCTTCTCTGTGCTGATTGCAGAGGCTGCATTTAGAACAGAGTTAAAAACCAGACGACTGTAGATGATCATCAGTGGGAAGTATGTTATGAGAAAGGTGCCAGATAAGAGTAAAATTTGAGGGTTTTATCCAAGGTTTGTCAAAAAAGTTTATCCACCCAAAATCATTATCATAATTACAAAAGAAGTGTTTATAAATGTTTTTAGAATCAAGCATACCATTGTGAGCAGGTTTTCAAACTAACAAATATTCAGTGTTTGAGAAGGGATAGGTATCAATGACATTCATAATGTTAGCAGGAAGATGATGATTACAATAATTAAGAACATCTCTAATAGATAGGTTGGTGTTACCAGGGCTTTGGTCAAGGTAAACCCTAGAAATTAAAGGAGCGCCTGTCTAGTTATCTAACCAGAAGTTCAGGGAGGAGTTTCTGGAGGACATCCACCTAGAGTTACTCATGATGGCGGAAAAGGAATGCTTCAAGGATGGCCAAATAGAGGAGTAAAGAAAGGAAGTATTGCCTTTTTTAAGTTTCTAAAGAAATATTTTTTTGAGGAAGCCGATAGACTCCGAGTTATTACAGAATAAGTTCCAAGTGAGCCTAGCTTGCAGAGCCTCATTAAAATGTTTGATATTTTTTATGCCGATACCTCTTTTCTCAATTGGTTGACAACAAGTAGACCAGGGTATGGTGACAAGTTTTTGTTTCATGGTGCTACCAGTCCAAACAATTTTTTTGATTGAGGTGTTCATTTTTTTTAATAAGAATAGCAGACCAATTGTAAATCATCATAGAGTAAACCATTTTAGAGACAATTGTGGATTTGACCAGACATATTCTACCTACCATAGAGAGAGATTTACCTTTCCAAGAGGAAATTTGGTTTCTAATTTGATTGGAAATATCAAGGAAATGACAGGATTTGGGTCTTCCCCAAAAGATGGGGACACCTAGGTACTTAAAAGGCTGAGACCTTTCTTTTATGCCCAAGTCGTTTATAATGTTGCATTTCCTATTAGATGGAAATTTTTTTCCAAAGTAAATATAATATTTGTTCTAGCTAATCATTTGACCAGAGACATCCTCATAGTTTGAAAGGGAATTTTTGAGAGTGCATATATTTCTATTATCACCATGAAGAATGAGAATCATATCGTCAACATACAACATGTGAGTAGAAGATTTTAGATTACGTGAAACATGGATGGGTTTGAGTTTGTTTTGATCAACCAGATAAGTGAGTAGCCAGCTAAGATAGTCCTCCACAATGGAGAAAAGGATGGAAGAAAGAGGGCTCCCCTTCATGACACATTTTTTACATTTGAAATAACCCATGGTAGAACCGTTAATTAGAATGGAGATGGAGGCCAAATTAAATAAAGAATAGATAGTAGTGGTAAAAGAATCACTAAATCCCAAAGATTGAAGCAATTTAAAAATAAAACTCCAGTCCATGGTATCGAAAGCCTTTTTAATGTAAAGTTTGATGGCAATATTACCACCTCTGTTTCTTTTTTTAAGGCGTTAAAGCATTCTGAAGGAAGGCCAATGAAATTTTGGATGGATCTACCTTTAATAAACCCAAATTGATTCCAAGAAACTAATTTGTCAGTGATCGAAGAGAGTCTAGTTGGAATGATTTTCATGATTATTTTATAGAGGGTGTTAATGAGGGAAATGGTCCTGAAATAATGGATCTCAGAGGCATTGTCAACCTTTGGAATTAGAGAGAGAAATTGAGCATTTAGACCGTAAGGGAAATGAATCTTAAAAAAGGGTGAGCATAGATGATCAGTAGGGGTAAAAAAGGGAGATGCATAAGCATCACATGAAAATAAGTGTATGAGAACATGATAATATCATTTGAAAACCACACCTTACATATCTAATATCATAATCACAAGCCATGTCGTAATGATTAATAGTTCATAAGTCCTGGATCATATGTAAATCAAAAAACATGAGCCACAAGAGAATGACATTGGAATATGACATATATTTTTGGCATGATCATATATTTAAAACATTGTGAATGTGTATAAATAGAAACATTTTCACTCATTTAGTTAAGGTCTTGAAATGAGTCCCTCAGATAAAGTTATGTATATGTAACTAGGACTATGAATTTCATTATGAACAAAAAATATTGGCCCAAGAATAACATTGTAAACATGTAATCAGGTTCATATATAGCATTTTGAACATATGATCAGGTTAACACATAACATTGTGAGTATGTAATAAGGATTACACATAGCATTATAGACATGAATGATATATCCACGAATAACATCTTATAAGTCAAGGTTCACTCTTAGTACCGTCAAAGAAGAAAATGTACCTTACTAAACCAGGTTCACTCCCCATTCCACTCTTGTATATCTCATGAGATATAAATTATTTCCCAATTCAAGGGAGGTAGATATAGGTCCAACCCATAACATGATTAGAATCATACACAATTGTGCTACAAGGTCATAAAATATTTATCATATCATAACCCATTAAATAGAATGGGTATCATAAAAATTTCATCATGTTATAACCTGCGGAAAAGTGACAAGTTTAACAGTAATTTTATCATAAAATAAATCATGAAAAGAATTAGGTTTTATATGCATTTCCTTATGGTATAACCCATGGAAAGGAAACGAGTTTCATAAATATCATCCCATCAATCCATAAACCGTACAGAGAATGAATAAGAATGGTATCTTAAGAATGTATCCCTATTAAAGAATAAGAATCATAAATGATTATCATCGTAGATGAAAAATAATTTTAAAGACTTCTTGTGACATTTTTTTATAAAAAAATATCATTTCTTTTAAAATAAAATTTTAAAACATAAAACATTATGAAAATATTTTTCATTGAAAATAACCATGAAATATTATAAAATAATCCTTTAAAAAACATTTAAAACACTTTTGAAACCTAATTTTTCTAAATACATTTATTTTAAAATGAACTTTAAATTTAATTTAAAATAAATATTTTAAAACATTTTTAGAAAATATGATTTCATAAGAAAACAAATTTATGACTGAGGATAAAAATAAATCCATATTTTCTTAAAAACATTTTTCCAATATATTAAGTACCAAAGAGTGGAAAAAATTATGCAATTAATTCAATATGTCATTAATAAACCAAGGAGAATAAAATTCATGATAATTTTTGAGAGTTAGTTCATGATATTTCTATATTTTAGAAATATTCATAAATAATCCCAATAGTTGATTAGATTGTAACATAAAATCATTACCACATTAGTAACATTGAATCATAATACCCACGAAAGAATTACATAAAATGGAACATAAAATGTTAATAGGATAAAAAAATTCTTGAAATTTAATGTTAATTTGGCTTCATATAAACCTCATGGAAGAATATAGGTTCATAACATAACATACATCTCTAAGAAGGAAAATTGAGACAAACATCCCTTATCAATTTGTTAACTTTTGAAGAATATACCCCTTCAAAGATAGATAATAAAATTTATATGTAAAAAAAAACATTTTTCAGTATAAGAATAAAGTAAATAAATAAATAATGGGTGGTATATACATGACATAAAATAAATAGCTAGTGAATATGGCATGTGTCTCACGAAAGTAAAAAAATGAGACAAAAATACCTTAACTTAAGTATTGAATTCCATCATTCAAATTAAAACCTCATGTATAATAAATATAAGTTTATTATAAATTTATTAAGGAAATATATTCATATATATCATACTCTATATTATTTTATTTTTAAATATTTATACCTATTTATTAACAAATTCATGTTAAAGTCACGTTTTAGGTAGTACCAGATTTGTTCTTCATCTATGTTATAACTTGTCATTTATTATTCTCATTACTTCAATCATGGTTTAATACTATCCAGAATTTAAAAAATTATATAAATATAATATATATTCACAATTTATGTATTTATTTTAGTTAACAATATTTTTTGATAGGAAATGAAATACACCATTCATGGAGACAGTAGACCATACGTACGCATGAAACAGATTTTAATTTTCTTATCATATTGAATGAAGTAAAAGTAAATGATATATATATATATATATTATAATTATATTATAATTTTTATTTCTTGTATATATATCATATATTTTTATTAAACCAATCCTTAATACATCCCATTTAAAGTTTTAATAAATCACATTGCTTTGTAAGGTCATAGTCCGTTGTACACAAGAATGACATTATTGTATTCCCATAAAATATAGAGTATGATGTTATGTGAGATATAATTGTTCTATAATAATAATAAAACTGTAAATATCATATATATATAATATTAATCTATCATTATTCCCAACCTTGAAAGGTGGTAATGGAAAAACGAACGACATCGGTTCATGAGGTGGTAGTTTGCAGTACAAACGAATGATGATTTGATAATCTATTTTATAGATGTGTTTAGGTCATAAAATTAACATAGAAACAACTCAATATATTAAATATAATGAGGTTATTATATAATCGAGGTATAATAATAATTTAAGGGGGTGGAGGATGAAATAAAATAGGGATGCCCTATGAAGACCATTACCTCTTCTTGAATTATTCTCATTAGGTTTCCACTAAATAATTTGTAGGTTGGATTTATACAAAAAATATGGATTATAATATGAGGGGATTTAATTTTAAAATATATTTGGTCAGATGTTGGTTGATAAAAATAACCTTATTGGTGTGAGGAAGTGGGGAGAGTGAGTGCCCTTTTATAGTTGAGGAGGAGTGATAATATTGTAAATACTCAATAATATTCACTATTAGGTGGTCAATATTACCTAAAGTTCTTGAAAATATTATAATTAAAGTTTTTTTAGGGATTATATGGTTGATATAAACCTACAAAATAAAGAGAAACACATGTTTTAAACATTTCATTCATTAACTTCTATGTATCCCAATTTTTACCATTTTGGTTTTTCACTTTGGTAGTTACTTTTCAAGGATTAGTAATTTATACTTTGATATGAAACTATAGTGAGAATTATTATATAAATCTGATCCATTGATTCTAATTATGATATATAATTTATAAAATATAAATCCATTGTTTTTAAATCATTTAATAAAATATCATTTATTATAAAATCATTTAATAAAATATCATTTATTATAAAATAACATTAATGTCAATTTTGACTTTATTCCCTTACTTTATTTAATTATTAACTATATAATTATTGTGTTGTCATTTCTTAAAAATTTTAGGTAATTATTCCACATCATGAAATTCAAAATAAATTATCGTGATAAAAAAATCTCATTTATATTTCAAATGGATATATATAACTGAACATCTGTTATTTTTTTCCTATCCCAAGGATTTATAGGTATTAAAAGTAAGAAAAGTATCATTCTTTTTATTTTTCTTTACTTTTCATTTTATATGGGTCATATTCAAAGGAAAGTGGAAATAAATTGTCATATTTCAGATATTGTTTTAAAAAGTATCTGAATACAGTAATTAAATAAAATTAATATAATATTTTTGGCTATTTTGACTCTTATAATTATAGTTAACCCCCTCAATAAATGCATTATTACTTTAACTACGATAATTATGTTTAGCTGCATTCACTATTAATTTCACAAAAAAATAATTTGATAATATTATAAATCTAATTTTATTAGTATTAAAAATATGAAATCCATTTTTACATGTGAAATTTATAAAAGTGATAAAAATTAATTTAAATTTAATCCTAAAAACGTGACGAGAAAACATTGTTTTTAAGTAAAAATGTTCAAAAGTTTACAACATTTATATTTATAAATTTCATATTAAAATTATTAAAATGAACTAAATTGGATTAATAGATTCAAAATTTAATTAATTATACTTTTAAAGAAATTTAATATATAATTTATCTCTATAAATTAACTAAATTAAAAGGTTATTTTCAATTAAAATTAGTTATTTTTTATTATTCATAAAAAAATCAAACTTTTTATAAAAATCTTAAAAATTCACCCTAAGCTATTTTTACATTATTAATTCAAAAATGATGTTTTTTTGTGAAATCAATTTTATAAAAGTTTCAAAAATTAATTTTAATATTTTTCACAAAATACGTAAAGAAAACATTTAAATAAAAAATTTTATTTTTGAAACATATAAAGACTTAACAAAAAATAATGTATTTAATTATAAATATGTTATATTTATGTAAAACAAAAATACTTAATATTTAAAAATTATTTATTTATATTCATATAACTATGTTTAAAATCTAGGTTATAATGACCATGTTAATAATATATCATGGTTTTGATAAAACATAGTGTTGTGTATATTACAAGCATAACTTGGTGTTGCATGTATTACAAGCCATTAATGAAATTTAATTTATACAAAAAAATTATTCATGAAAACATTGGGTGTTACATCTTATTCTCATATAATTTCATTAAGGTGAATTATCGGAGGTTGATCGAAACATGATTCATATGATTAAGTATTCCATATAATGATATAGGATTCCACATCTCCTTTTCAAATCATAATATTATTATATTGTAAATTAATGTTCATATTATACTTTTAAATTCAATCCATACCAAGGATTATATCAATGTTAACCATAGATATAATAACCAAGTTTTAAAATAAAGCATGTATATGCATCATAATGGGGATTGAATGACATATCCTCAATATAATAATATTTCCAATATGTGTCTTGATTGAAAAATACCTTAATAGGGGTTTAGGGGATGATTTAATATTTAAATAAAACATGGAAGATATAAAATAATTTGAACATCTAGAATAAAAAATAATACATTATGTAAATTTTGGTTTACAATCAAGGTAGTTGGCACCACTTCTTTAAGGACATGAATGTTATATGTAGTAATAAAATAATTTTGGTCACACCCTTAGCCTCTTATATAGTACATTACCATTATTCTTAGGGTATTGGTTCAAATAATTCCCCATATCCCTTAATTTTAAGAACTAGACATAAATGGTCTATTTGTTCTCTATATATTGATGAGTTAAAGGAACCATATCAATACACTTATAACAAACTCATGTTCACTTTAAGAAGTTACTATGATGTATCATTCCACAATTAGTACATTATAAAAGTCCCATATTTATTTTTTTCTTATTTGATGCATTTATTATTCCCTAGGGTTATGTTGACCTCTTCTTTTATTTATTTTCATTGAAAATATAAAACCTTTAGAATGATTTTTATATCCTAATACTATATCATCATATAATGAAAACATTTTGGAGAGAATTACACTTAAAAGGTTTGTCTTATGTACATCAAATAAATGGTTAATAATGTTTTTATATTAAGTATATTGTTCATTACTAGCCTTGCTAATCCTATGAAGTTAAACTAATATTAGAAAACAATTAATTGTTCCTTATTTTTGTCTTGATAAAATTTATAACTAATTTATCCCATTTTTCTTGAGGAAAATATTTCTTGATGTAAATAAATTTAAAATTTGTCAATTTATTAATTTCTATTATTTCTTCTTCTTTAGTATTATAGATCAATGACCACCATTGATCAACATCTTCATTTAAAAAATATATCACCGACATAATATTTTCTCTTTCATCACTTCCCAAATACAGGAATATCATTTCAAGGGACTTGATCCGTTACATAGGAACCAATTAATTAGTAGTTCTGTTAATGTATGAATTCTAATTTCATGTAATGTGACCCAAAATAGGTGAATCATGTTATGGATCCCCAGGTTATTCCACTTGGTAAATATATGTTATCATAACCTGAGTCAATTTCCTAAATATGGCCAGGATATGTGTAGATACATCACTAATTATATATATATTCCATAAGGTAAATGCCTAAATTGACTACAAATATTTATATGATTTCTTTTTCTTATGTTTGTCTCTATATCTAAACAATAGAACACACCGAATTGGATCATTACATCATGAATTTTGAGCCATGTGAAAAATTTTATATAAAGGGTAATGTTATCATATATTTTAAGTGATAATTATAATGCTTTTTCTAAATATTTTCTTCAAAATTATAGTTCCCAAAGGTCCCACTAAACTTAAATTGGTACCAATTGTAAAAAACCTAACCCAAGTAACCCCTAGTTGGTGTCTAGTTTATTACATTGGAAAATGATAAAAGTGATAAAACTAGAAAATATCGACCAGTTTAGCGATTTATGAAAACTAGATACATACATGATTACCATTTTACATTATATAAATTAAACACACCCTAAAAAATATTCTTTCATCTTTATAAATTAATAAATGATCACTTATTCATATATCAGGTTAAGGAAAATAAAATAAAGGGGTGATCTTAGATACTAAGTAAGTGTTATGTATAATGGAATCTATCATGAGTAGATATGAAATAAATAATATGGAAGATTGGATAATTAATACATATTGTTTTTAACAAACAACTTTATATTTAAAATATAACCTTAGAAAATATCAATATAAAAATAACATGTCGAGTAATATCTAAAATCATAATGAAGGAAATGCAGAATCCCAAACTTTATGATCTCACTGTCAAGTCCTCATTCCAAGACATCATAAAAATTAACGTCAAGGCCTTGTTTAAAGACATTTCAATGAATAGGTAGGTATACACCAAATAAAAAACTAATTTGTAATATTTTTATCACAACAAAATTGTCGATGCAATATGGGGATATCAATAATTGGGACACATCCATGAATTACATATACCAAATTCATTACACATATTTTGAATAAAAATATAACAAATAATCAATTATCCTTATAGATAAATATAAATCTTCCTTGAATAAAGAATATAGAACATTAATAGTTATATAATAAGTGAAATAACTTTATTTATAATATTCATTTAACTAACACCATATATTGAAATGGTATTCAGTTAATACAATATAAAATTAGTAGAAATGGTACCAAATATATCCATGATACTAAAAATATGGACTTCATGTAAAAAAACAATATCCATTCAATAATGGAGAGTGGTAGAGATCATGATAAGAAGAAAGTAAGTGATATAAAACCAATTTATTATCCATAAATTAGTAAATGATGACAGAATTCCATAAATTCATCACAAATGAAGGTTTAAAATAAAATCTTTTCTTTTGTAAAATTGATAGTAAAATGGAATCAAAATGTTAAAAATAACTTTCCTTAAATCCTTTATAGTTTTTCATAAAAATAATGTTATAAATCAATTAAAAAATTAATTTTTAAATATATAAATAAATAATTTTTTATTTTTAATATAAAAACTACGAATTCATATAATAATAGAAAAATATTTTTATTTTAAATATCATTGAAACTTGTATAGGAAGATAAATAGTTAATACTTCTCACAGATTCAGGAAAATCCATTTGTGCTATATGCTTTAAAAATAACATTACTTTCATAATTTTTTAAAAATTAAAAAATTAATTATTTGAAAAAATTTCAAATATTCCTTTTAATCATTTGTAATTAAAGTAAAAGGTAGAAGAAAAATACCTTTTTAGTCATTGAGAAGTATATTGTTACAACCCGAACTATTATAAAAAAATTCCCCTTCTCATATAATTAAATTCCTTATTATTTATTATTGTTTGAGAAAATACATTCAATTATTTTATTTAATTATATCCAATTGTATTTAAATGGCTGTTAGGTGTCATTACCATTGAAAATGTAGCAGTTGAATACTAATCACAAGTTTAGTATAAATATAGGGTTTTAACAAATCTATTCGGCACTGAAAAAGGAAGATATGACCTCAACCAATAGGATAATACCTTATGAAGCCCATTTATTAGAGATTCATAGGGAGATAGAGTCATTGAAATTTTCCCTTGATCAATATTATAATGATATCTGTCAACTTAAGCATCAGAAAAACCGTTTATAATAGATGTTCAAGATTATTGAGATCACGACCCAAACCATGTTCAATAAACCACTTCATGAAAGTCCAATGACCACACACCTTACTCTTAGGGTGTTTTCTGGTCTATCAAAAGGATATGTATCAAGAACCTAGAATTATGATTATATATATTATTTTGTATAGTATGATGAATATATTTTCATCCTATTATTGTTACTTTATAAATGATTTTTATTTTGATAATATAAACCAAAATAGTATTTTTGAGTAATACTTAAATTAAATTAAGTAATTTATTTTGATAAATTAGTTTATTTTTTAAATAAATAATATTTTAGTATAATTTTATTATTAAATATTTTTTATCAAATATAAATGATAATATAATTTTTATGAAGTAAAATATAATTTTATAAGGGTTCAAAAATCAGTTAGTGTAAAAAAATAGCATTTCTTAATAAATGTTGATTTTATTTTAAAATTGAAAATTCAAATATTAATATTTTTTTAGATAAAATTATTATTATATTTTGAATCATAATGTTGAAATTTCCCAATGGTGAAATTTTCACACTTTTCCGAGGAAGTCGAATATTAGTGTAAAAATTAAATACTATTTAATTATAATTTGTCTATGATGACATCATAATGAACCAAAGGTGATGTAATAATTACTATAAATTGGAATCATGACCAAATATATATTTTATTTTTTAAATAATTTTACTTTGAGTTCACTTTATTTATCTTATTAATCAATTATGATTCCCCAAACCATATAATACATTTTAAGGTTTCAAAATCATTTCTTTAAGAGTGTGACTCACCTCCACATAATCTAGAAAATTATTTTATTAAATTCTAACCTTAGAGTTATAAAATAATGATAACCACCTCCATTTTCATTCACAATTGGGAAAAACCATGGGATGGTTTTTGGTTTTGTTATTTTATTATTTAGAGTCCAAAACCTAAATAATAAATAAATCCCCCTATCTTAAAATATAAAATAACAGAAGCTCCAATTTATATCCACTCAAAATACATTGAGAATTTATATTACCTTCCCTAAATACTATAAAATTTTCCCAAGGTTCCCCCAATAACTCAAGAATGCTCTCCCAATCATTTGGCGTCACACACTCAAGTAAGGGATCTTCCACTCTCCTCTTTTTATCAAGAACTTATTTTTTGTTATGTCATTTAATTTCCATTTTCCTATATTTTAATTTTTTCTTCCATATATCCATTACTATCAATTTTATTTATAAATTTTTATATCCCCCTTTCAATCTCATTAATCCCTCCCAAATTCCTTTATAGAAACCCGTTACTATGTCGAAATTTCATAAGGGTTCTTCCACTCTCCTATTTTTATAAAGAACTTCTTTTTGATATATCTCTAAATTTTCTTTTTGGTTATGTTGGTATATGTTTTAAAATAATACCATTACCTTTATTTTTATTTATACATAATTATAGCTTTATTTCACTCTCATTAAGCCTCCCATGATCATTTACATACACTCATTACCATGACAAAAGATTGTTTGAATTCTTTTCTTTATTCAAGTTTTTTCATTAACTTATGCCTTATATTTCCAGTTTATAAATTTGGGATGTGTTTTTACATGTACCTATCACTTACCATATGATTTCTATGTGAAGAGAGATCCCGTTCTCTCTCATCAACCTATTTTTATTAATCATTAAGTGATGCCGTTATGCTGTGAAAATTTCCCCACAATTTTCCATGTAAAAACAATTGTATAGTGAATACCATAACTGTTTCCTATCAAGGGTGTTCACATTTATGCAGAGATAATTTTTTATTGGGGACTTAAATGTATGTAATATATACCCTCTGATCAAGATAAATTATTAGGATGAATGAATCCATGTTTCATGATCTATGTGGCACACTTATGAATGAGAATGAAATGAATATGATGGGTGCAGTGAAATAGAGCTCCAATGCATTGGATAATGTTTAGTATCATGATACACAATTTTGGGACACATATTTTAGTTTATTACTTTATGGTAAATTTTATACCATAATGTTTTGGAAGGTTTATCCTTGACCTACTTTTATGTTTTAGTGTTTTAAGTTATTCCTACATTTCCCATATTTCCTTTATGATTATTATTCTGTATTATATACCATTTTCCATATTTAGGATTGCTACTCTTTTTATTAACCAATGATATTCCTATTTTTTGACCTGTTTTTCTTTATACTATGTTTATTACCTTTCGAGGATTTATTTCTCATCCATTTCTTATGTTTGTCCCTAGGATATCCTGTGAAGTTTTAAAAATCCATGAAATTTTTGAATCATGATAAAGAGGTTTTCAATAATGTTGTCATATACCATGTACAAGATGTTATGATATATACCTAATTCCAAAATACAATATAATTATCAAAATTTTGGGTTTTATTAAGTGAATTTTTTTAATGAATCATGTATTAATGTGAAATAAATAGAAGAGTCGTTAGAGTTTGTATCGTAGAAGAATTTTAGTTATTCTTTGGATTTGGATTAGAAAACCCTAGTAAAATACTCATGGATAAGAATAAAAATAACATAAAATACCTAAATGTTGGTAATTATACAGTAAGGGTTTTATCAATAAAATAAATCCCCATCTTGATACTACATGTGGATGTGGTTCTGGAATAGATATACTTAAGGGTAGCAACTCTAACAAGGTGTCCTGGACCTGACTTGGGTTAACATTGTATACAACAATGGGCCTCAATATACACCTGGTTTGACATTTTTATAGGATAATCCTTGCTAAATTCATATGATCATTACTAACCATTCTTATGGGAAAAAAAAATCCCAAAATATTATATGTTTGTAAACTTATCATGTATAAAATTTATTGAATCCTAGAAATTCATAAGTTAAGAAATACTTGTATTTTTTAAGTTATCTCATTAAAGTCAATTAATTCACATTTATGCATTTAATAGATTAAAATTAATCATATCAAATATTATTTTGGATGAATTAAATGGTTATATCCAGAATCAAAAAGTGAGATCTATGATTGTTGACCATTGTTCTACACATTCCTTCATATCATGAATGATTTTTAGAACTATTCAAACACCACCATAAATGATGGAAGTAGAGTTTTCAGTGAAAGTGTAAAATAGGAAAATTGTTCAATCCCAACTATATAACACCTCCCCTATCACAATTTGTATTTTGAACTTCCCAGTGAACCTTTTCATTCTCCATTTGGTGGAATTTAATGCAATTATTGGCACACATTGTCTTTCCCTATATAGAGCCAACATAAGTTACCACAAGAAGGAAACCACTGTCTATATTATAAATTTTACTTCAATTATATACAACTACAATTAGGAAGATGTATCTTATTTAGCACCAATATCTCAATAATAGATATTATTGTCCAATGAGAAATAATATCTAGCTCAAATAATTTGGTCTAAGGAAAAAAACCATCCTCAAAGACATACGTATTATGAGGGAATACACTAATGTGTTTCCTAAGGAATTGACCAGTGTTTCTGATAGTTGAGAGGTTGAATTTTCAATTGAACTTATACCTAGGGAATTTACATAATCCAAGACTCTATATGTAATGGATGTTGTAGAAATTCAAGAGATAAAGAAACAAATAAATGTTAATCTTGATAAATGGTTCATATGCCCAAGTGCTTCACCACGGGGCACACCAGTCCTCTTTATCAAGAAGAAGGATGGATCAATGAACCTTTTCATTGATTATCATGAGCTCAAAAAGATCATTATAAAGAACAAGTACCCTCTGTCATATATTGATGAATTCTTCAATCATCTATGTGGAGCAAAATACCTCTCTATGGTGGTAATACAGTTGGGATATTACCATGTTAGGGTGAATAAAGAGGGTATACCAAATATATATTTTCATGTAAAGTACTAGAACTATGAGTTTATAGTAATACCATTCAGACTCACTAATGATCCAAAAATATTTATGGACTTAATGAATAGAGTCTTTGGGGATTATCTCAAAAAATTTGTGATAGTATTTATACACGATATTCTAACATACTACAAAACCAATGTGGAATATAAGGACCATATAATCCCTATACTAAAGACCTTACAAAATTATAATCATAATGAAACGTACATAAAATGTGAGTTCTAGTTAATGAATGTCTCTTTATTGGGACATATCATCACAAGAAATGGAATATATGTGGACCCTTTAAGGAAATAATCAATTGAAGGATGGCAAAAAAAACATATATGATAGATATATTTAGTTTCCATGGATTATCTAGGTATTTTTTTTGATTTTTGGGAAATTTATCTTTATTTTTAAACCCTTTAACCAAGATAACATGGAAAGGTGTCTTATTTTCCATGAATGATGAATTTTAAGAGAGATTCATGTATTGGGATATGTGTTAATGAAAAATGACAATGTCATATCCTACAATTCATGATAGTTGAATGTTCATGAACAAAACTAACCAATTAATGATCTAGAGTTGGCTTTAATGATGTTATCTTTGAAAATATTGTGGAAATATATCTTTGGGGAGAATTTTGAAATATATATGGATCACAAAAGCCTCAATTATATATTTACAAATAAATATCTAAATATTAAATATTTAAGATATTTAAAATAGATCAAGGACTATGAATTCTCAATCCAATATAATCCTAGTAATAAGAATAAGGTGTTCGACACTCTAAGTAGAAAGGATCCAACAATTCTAAAATAAATGAGAATTGAGATGGATATGATCTTCTTAGATATGAAGAGAACAGAAATATGAACCATAAAAGAAGGAACAACATAAATCATTTCACAAATTATTGCACAAATGTATCTTTTCAAAAGGTTAAGGGATTATCAAAGAAATGATGTGGTAATTCAGAATAAAGTGGAAGGTATAAGAAAAGCTAAATTCTTAGAGTATAATACTAATTAAGAAGGAATAGTGAGATTTGGATCATGAATATGGGTACCATAAACTCCTGAGTTAAAGATGGAATTTTTGGATAATGCCCATAGTTTGACATTATCCATTCAACCAAGAAGCACAAAGATGTATCAATATATATGTGAGCACTTATAGTGGGAAAATATTAAGAAGGATATCGCTAAATACACATCAAAATTCCTAGTATTACAAAAAATATAGGATAAAAGAAAGAATCCTAAGGGGATAATGAAACCATTACCCTTACCAACATGGAAATGGGAAAATATCACCATAGAATTTTTTATCATACACACAAAGATATCCATAGGAAACAATGATATATGGGTTGTTATGAATTGTGTTAAAAAATTGTTCAGTTTATCACAATTATAGAGGAATTCTCACTGTATCAACTTGCATGGATAAACATAAGATAAATGGTAAGAATACATGGAGTACAACTATCGATTGTATTGGAAAAAGATCTAAGATTAACCCCAAAGTTCTTGAAAATTCTCCATGAATCACTAAAAACTGAGTTAAACTTTAGTAAAACCTATCAACCTCAAAATGATGGCCAATCTGAGTTGACTATTCAGACACTGAAAGACACATTTTGATCATGTTCTATAGACTTCAAAGGAGGATGGGACATACATCTACCTCTAGTGAAGTTCTCTTATAATAAAAGTTTCCAGTTGAGCATCTAAATTCCTCCTTTTGAATCTCATCACCTTCATGTTGTGATTAAATTGGAGAAAAAAACATCTAGGTATTAAAATAGTTGAGGAAGTGGTAGAGAAGGTTACAACCATTCAGTTTCACATCAAGGCTTCTTAGAGTCTACATAAGAGCTATGCAGAAAATTATTGATAAGTCTTAGAGTTTTATTTTGGAGACATGGTATTACTATTCATACCTCAACGGAAGAAGGTTATGAGATTTGAGAAAAAAGGGAAAGCCTAGTCCGAGGTACATCAACTCTTTTGATACCCTTGATCTCATTGGATTAGTGGAATATCTACCATCACTCAGAATGAACCTATCTCAAGTACCTGATGTATTCCATGTATCCCTCTTGAGAATGTACATACCATACCCTTCACATGTACTCAATCTAGAGGTGGTACCATTGGAGAATAACCTTCCCTAAGAGGAGCAGCCTATGAAAATTTCAATAATAAAAAAATGTTCTATGAAATAAGATAATTCACCTTATAAATAAGTTGTGGAGAAACCAGAAGGTTTAATAAGGAACATCTGAACTGGAGGAGGCGATTAAGAAGAGTTAACCTCATTAGTTTTAGTGTGGTAAAATAAAAATACGAGGTAAAATTTTCTTAAGGGGGAAGATATTAACATCCTAAACCCTCATAAAAAAACTCCCCTTATGAAATAATTAAATTTCTTATTATGTATTATGGTTATAGAAAACACATTGAATTATTTTTTAATATTATATACAATTTGATTTAAGTGACCTTTTATGTATAATTACCGTTGATAATATAGTTGTAAAACAACGATCACATGGTTAGTATAAATATAGGGTTTTATAAAATCTAACTGATAGGAAAAAAGGAAGTGATGTCCTCAACCAGTATGATCATACTCTATGAGGCCCATTAATTGGAGCTTCCGATTGAGATAAAATCACTAGGATTTTCCCTCGATCAAGCCCATGCTGATATCCAACAACAAAAGCATGATAAAATCCATTTATGGGAGAAGTTCAAGCTTATCGAGATCACTACCAAAAAAATCTTAACTGAAACACCCCATGAAAGTCCAACCATCATGGACCTTACTCTTAGGGTGTTTTCTAGTGTATTAAAAGGATATGTATCAGGACCCTATCATTATGGACATGTACATTATTTTTTAGGATGATGAATATATTTTAATTCTATTATTTTTACTTTATAAATGATCATTATTTTGATACAATAAAAAAATAATATTTTTCATTCATATTCAAATTCAATTATTAAATTAATTCTGATGAATTAATGGATTTCTGAAATAAATAATATTTTAATAAAATATTATTATTAAATAATTGTTATCAAATATAAATGATTATATAATTTTTATTAAGTCAAATGTAATGTTTATAAGGGTTCGAAAAATTATTACGGTCAAAATAATCCAGCATTTCTTAATAAATTTTGATTTTATTTTAAAAGTGAAAATTAAATTATTTATAAAAATATTTATATAGAATGAATATTATTTTTGTATTTATAAATTTAAAAGTATCAAATAGAGAAATTTTCATAATTTTATGAGAGAGTCGAATTATCCGGTAGAAATTAAATACCGCATAATTATACTTTGTGTAGTATGACATAATAATGATGAAAAAGTGATGAAATAATTACTATAAATAGGATACATTACTAAATATATGCATTCCTTTTAAAATAGTTTAATTTTATGTTTATTTTATTTATCTTATAAATCTTTTATGGTTCCTTTAAAATGTTTTATAAATTTTAATGTTTTAAAATCCTTTATTTAAGAGTGTGACTCATATTCACAAAAGAAAGGGAACTATTTTATTATTTTAGACCCTTATCCTTATAAGATAATGAGAAACAGAAACATTTTTAGAAACCATGGTCAAAAACCAAGGGATAGTTTCTGGTTTTGGTTATTTTATTTCTTAGAGTCCAAAACATAAATAATATAGAAATACACATTTTTCTTATATAAACCAACCCAATCTCCCATTAACCGACACTAAAAATCTTGGGATCATGTCAATAATATTCCCTTCACTCTCTATGTTCTTTTGAAGGTGCCTTTATGCAATCAAGAAGCCCCTCCCAAGCATTTGGAGTCACACACTCAAGTAAGGGTTCTTACACTCTCCTCTTTTTATCAATCACTTTTTTATGTTTTTCATTTAATTTCCGTTTTCCTATATTGTAATATGATCCACCATATCCCAATTACTATCCATTTCATGTATAAATTATGATAGTGACCATTTAATCACATTAATTCCTCCTAAGAACCTTTATGAACACACATTACCATGCTGAAATTTCATAAAGGATCTCTAACTCTCTATTTTTTATCAAGGAATTTTTTTATTATGTATCTAAATTTCCTTTTTTCCTTTGATGCTATATGTTCTGAAATATTTACATTAATATCGATTTGATTTGTAAATAATTATTTCCTCTTTTAAATATAATTAATACACCCATGATCATTTATTTACACCTATTAACATGCCGAAATATAGTTAGGATGTTTTTCTTTATTCAAGTTTCTTCATTAACTTATACCTTCTATTTATAATTTATAATGTTGGGATATCTTGATCCATGTCCCGATTACTTCCCATTTTATTTCTATGTGATGAGATCCCACATTATCTCTCATCAACCCATTTTTATGAATCTTTACATGACTTTGTTTTATGGCCAAAATTTCATGACAATTTTCCATGCCAAAACAATTGTATAGTGAATACTATACCCATTTCCTATCAAGGGTGTTCCCATTTATGCACATGTACTTTTTTAATAGGTAATTCATTTATTTATTATAGAGTCATTTATTGTGGACTAAATTATGATGATTAATGAATCCATTTTGTATGATATATGTGGAAGACTTAAGAATGAAAATGAAATGAATATGATGGGTGTACTCAGATATCGTTCCAATTCACTGAGTAATGTTTATTATCTTGATACGTCATGTTGGAATATGGAGTGAAACTAATTAATTTATGATAATTTTTTACCATGATGTATTGGTGGGTTTAGCATTGGCCTATGTTTATGATGAAATGTTTTAAGTTGTTGCCACATTTCCCATGCTACTTTTATGATCATCATTATATGTCGTGTCTCATTGTTCATGGTTATGATTACTACTCTTTTTATGGTTTTAAAAAGTAATGAAATTTTATAATCATGTTATTGAGGTTTTCAATAATGTTGTTCTAATACATGTTCAAGATGTTATGATATGTACCAAATTCGAAAATACACTTTAGTTCTCAAAATTTTGGGTTTTATTATGTATAATTTTATGTAATAAATCATTTATTAATGTGAAATAATGTGTATGGTTTTTATACATATATAATCTTCCATAATTGAATTTGAGGAATATGGATATGGAAGAAAAGATTCCTGACCAAAAGAAGAGAAATGTGTAAAACATTTTTTAAAGAAAATCATTCAGTATTTTTAATCCCTAAAGAGAGGAAGTTCAACATGAAAACATGGAAACCGAAGAAAAATCCATTGAAGAATAAAATAGATGAGGTTCAAGAAATAAATATTATATAATACTTATTACCAATATTTAAATTTGGACAACCTAAGTATGAGTGTGATTATAAAATAAACTTCTATGGAATTAATAAATTTTGAATAAAAACCACATAAAATATAAAAATTAAATGTAAAAAATTTATAACATGAATAATGAGTAATTAGAGATATAATATGTAAAAGGTATGTGTTTTAATCGTATAAAATAAATAATTATTGAAATATTAATAATTCCTCAATAAAGTGGAATTGATATGAAAAATCATTACGTTGGAATATATCTTGGTCAGAAAACATATATCTTCCTAAATAATCAATATAAAATTATTAATCCATTAATTTAGAAACTTTTAAATTAATATTCTAATTTTTAGTCCTTTTATAATCATTTTATGTCTATTTTTTGTATATTATTTCTTTTATTGACCAATTAAAGTTTTATAAATTTATCCAAAACAACATCAGTATATTTACCATGGTTTAATAAATTATGAAATGGCCTCATAAAATTTTTAATGATAAAAATTCCATGAATATAAATTTTATTCATTTTATATTATTTTATGACTCACCATACATGGCCATAGTATAAAACAGAGATACATTTTTCATGGAGGTGGCAGTCGGCATGTACACATGGTGAATTTTTAATTTTATAATGATTGATATAGAAAGAAAGTATGTAATGATTAATATTTTGAGAATCATATTTATATAATAAAAGTAATATATATTTTTTAAATCCATACATATGACTATCCATGTAAAATGTAAAATCAAATCAAATAATATCGGTTCACAAAGCTAGCAATACACATATACGCATCAGTGACATTGTAATTTTATAACCGAATGGGAGGGTAAGATTATAGATAAAATTTTATATTTATAAAAGAATAATAAAATCATAAAATTCATATATATTCAATAAATCTATCATTATAACCATCCATTTGTGGTAGTGATGAAAAATGATAAACATCGCTTTGTGGAGGTGGCAGTCTGCACAAATATATGAGTGGCATTTTCATTTCTTCAGATGGATAAGAGGTAGATAATCATTTTTTACATTATAATTATTAACTTTTAGTATATAGTTATATTATGGTAATTATATATAGATTTATACAAAAATGTTTATGCACATAGAAGAAGAAATAAATTAAATGGAATTGGCTCAGTTGATTACCTCTTCATTGGGAAAGCTCCATTGGATTACAATGTAAGACTTATTGAGTTGAGATTTTGGAATAATTATAGAACCTCTAGGATGTTCTAATGTATGTTAAGATGATAATTTTATAGGTATTGGTTGAGCTAATTAGTATATGATGTGTGGAAAAGTTAGGGTACGATGTTCCCTTTTAAAGTGAGGTGGGTGAAAAATTTATAAATACATATAATATATGTATTACTCAAGTGAAGTGGATCTAAATTAGTATTTTTTATAATATAGAAATTTTTATGTATAAATAAAACCAACCAATGAGTTTGGAGATTTTTTTTGTTATCTTGAAGCTTTATCCCTATATATTAAACCTTCTAACCCTTTTCACCCATAACCATAGAAACATGAATTTTATATTGGTTATTGTTAAATTTGAAAAAATTAGGTTTAAATTATTATTTTATTCTAATTATACTGATCATATTTTTAGAAGAAATATTAAAGTAATAAATACTTATAACTGATAGAAATTAATTCTAATATTAATGCACAAATTGCTAAAAAATAATTTTTATAAAAAATTACTTTTGTGGGGTAAAATTAATTTATTCTTACACATTTCCTTGTCCGAACCATGGGATGAATGTTAGAATTACTAAATTGATATATTGTCAATAAATTTCTTTAAACACATTTATTAGTAGTGAATCCTTTAATTTATTATATGTTGAAGTACATTTAACCCATAAATGTAGTTTTCTACTTTTGTTCCTTTCTACCATTAAATGGTTTTATCATTGTTTAGATGAAATTGAAAATAAATTAATGAATTATTATAAATGTTACAGAAAATTATTAAAAATTATAGTAATTTAAATAAATGATAAGTTTTTATTATTCATAAAGGTTTAGTTTAAAGGAAAATTCTCAAAAATTCATCATAGTATAATTTTGACATATTGAAACCAAAAGTGATGTTATATTTTATTGAGTTAGAAATTTTATTCAATGAAATATTATAATGTTAATTGTAATATATTTTATTTTGAATTAACTTCCTACTTACTATAATTTATGTTTAGGTGTTACACACATTAAAAATTTGACTCGCTTTCAGATTTCTCAAACTACTGCTAGATCCTTATTCTAAAGCACTGACTCCAACTGGCACCACACCCACTTTATAAATTTGCAATTTTCACGTAGAACAAAACTACAACAGGCCTATCTACACTATAGTAATACAATTATATATCTTGGGTCTCATATTGAATATATCCATGAAATAACAACTTTCAAAAGAGAGTCTCTATCTTCCCTTAAGAACCATTTCATTTTTTTGTTCCATAAAATGTGTTGGATGCTCTAGAATATAACTTCACAATATTTCATCACATTATTCACCCCCTAAATTATGAGACAAACCAAGATTCACCTTTAAAAAAAGACACGAATGAAGTATCTATTTATGACATCCTTCCTAATGGCCAAATCCTTACCCCATTGGTCTATGACACCCATTCACACCTGAGTGTTAAACACAAAACAACAATTATAGAATTTCATGGTGCTGTTCGACCAATATCATCAATTCCATGACATCAAAGCATTAAAAACTAGTTTATAAAAATTATTTTGATACTCCACACTATAAATCTATGCTACTAATATTTTATTTCAAATAATGGTGCTCCCAAACATAGGAATATCTTACATAAAATAAATATCAAGCAATTCAACCTGTGAAATAATCGAAATGAACATCAAGGGATCCAATACATGAACCAACTAACACATATCCCACCACTCAATCCCATCGTAAAATGACCATGATCCCACTAAAAGTGGCACTAAAAATGTATCCTACTTATGAGACCTCTATTAGTGGATCTCATTGAACATCCATACAGTACCAACTAACCACCCAATAAAACCTGGGTCTCTCGAGAACAACAAAAAAACTAGAAAAGTAGTTTATATAGGAACTAGTTTCTATTTTAGAAAAACATAAAAATAAAAACACACTATCTACAACATCCCATGTTGGTTTACAATAAAACAAGAAATATAAGAAAATAAAACAATGCAATAATGTAGGCCACTTTCATCCAAAACATAAAAAAATTGGTTTGAAAGGGGTAGTAATTAGAAATTTTTAAATCCACATTAAATTATTTTTCAAATTCTGAAAGTCACCTTAGTCTCTAAAGAACCCATTTGTATCTCATGTTTTCCACTGGAAAATAAATTCACCCAAAATCCCTACCCTAGAAGGACACTTTCTAAAAAATCTATTCCGATTCTAAAAATACAGTTTTAAAATAATTTCCAAAACAAATTTTAAATCCAATTTCCAAAACCATTTCCTTATATTTTTTAAAAACACAAAAAATATTAAAATGTTTTAAAAATAGTGAATCCATGATCCATTTAAAATAAAAATAATTTTCAAAACCATTTTACAAAAACCTCATTTATCTATAAGAGTTTTACTTTTTGAAACTGGTTTTTTCTCAAAAACCGATCATCCTAAAAATCATTTCCATTTCGAGGAAAAAAAAGCACATCACAATTAGTCACAAAATTTAATCTAATCCATTGTAATACAATCAAACCATAAAAAATATGTGTGAAAATATTATTTTTATTATAATTATATTTAATTAATATATATTATGGATTGGATTTAGGTCAAGAAACAATGTCCACACGCACGTGTATCATTACCATGACATTACACTATCATAATGCTTGTACAACTTACTAGCTCCCAGATGAGCCTTAGATATCATCTCATGAACTATCTATCTCATAATGGGATTCTCATACCAACCAAACAATACACTCATCCTACAGTTTATAATCCTAAATCTAGACAACTCCAGGAAATTTTAATTTCAACCGATGTCATGTCAGATAGGCATTCACCTAATCTAACTCCTGAGTCTCGATAATCAATCTATATTTCTAACTACACTGCCACAATCCATAATTTCTATAATCCCAATTTGAATCACCCCAACCCATACTGCCTAATGAAATTTAATAAGTGGTTTCTAAAACAAATTAAAAATGTCTCCCTATATACTAGGGTAAATTGGCTAGTAGTGAGGGATAACACTATTGTGAGGAAACAATTCACTATAGAAATAATCCTGAGGGTCATGCAAAAATAAACAAAAAATTAATCACGGATCATCCTTATGATAGACATCTGAAAAAATTTATGAAAAAGAAAAATAGAGATAAATGAGACCCCATAGTCTAGAGTAAAAAAATGATAAATAGTCTTATGATGGAGAAATATATAATATAGAAGCATCAAATGAGCATGGAATAATATGAATAAAATATAAAGAAAAGGAATTTTTTCTAGTATATGTTGAACCATAATTTATTGTAAATGAAATGGCCCTTGTCCGAACTCATATACAATCCCACCATATCCTCAGTGTTTTTGAAATTCTATAGATATGCTGAGTCCAATTCAAATAAGTACCTATGTCATGAGAGGAAACAGTAGAGTCTATACACATATATAGAAACCAATGTAGTGTACCAGTTTAATGGTGTGTCTGATGACTAAGTAGAAACCTCATATGAATCAATGATACTTAGTGATTATTTAATCACATTTTTGTGAATGAAATACAAATAATTCTATGCACTCATGTCCCTAAAGTACACCCACCTAGAAACATAATATGTAATGCATATACAATCATATAATTCTGGTCATTATGTACTAACCAGGATACCATGAAACCAAACATTACCTACTTTGGAACTATACTATAAGTGGATTCCACCTCATACTGTAACCTAACCCATGATTGATGATGTAGGTTAGGGTTCTAGTCAAAACGATGTATAACCCACAATTAAAGTCCTGGGGTGAGGAATCATTCAATCCTCGATCAAATACTTGATGGAACATGGAATGATCATACATCCAAAATCCGCAGACCATTTCTTCATACTTTATTAGGTCCACTATCTATGTGTTAGGACACACAATATACCAACCCCCAGGGTGGTGATTGATCATTTTATACTAAGGAAAGTTAAAATTTATATACACACTGACAGATTCCACTCCTAGAAAGGTCCTTGACCCAATATGTGGGTAGAAATGGAATATTCATCATATCTACCTATCCACATAGATTTTGGGGAGGTCACATAAATTAGTTTCATCCATCCCCACGAAGTATGGGGAAGTCACAATAACAACACATAGAAAAATAAAAACATGGAACACAACCCATATCACAACTAACTAACTCACCACTAGGGTACTAGTCCCTTGGAACATAGTCCCATAAATCAAATGAAATGAAAACCTATCTATAAACTCCATTGGTTCCATAAAATAAATTGGCACAAATGAACAATTTTATATCATATGAAAGTTTCTCACAAGGCTACCCAATGAAAATGAGCTTGGAAAATAGTTCCTCAACATCATGAGTTCAAATGGACCAAAATAATATAAAACTAGACTCTCTTATACTACTTTAAGGAACCATGTAAAATATCCATTTTCAAACCATTTAAAAAGGAAAATCATTATACTTTACTCATTCTCATCTATTGGAAAAATTCATTCAAAGCATCTTTAAAAAACCATTTATATTTTGAAATACTATTTCAAAAACCATTTAAAAAATCCGTAATTTCCTTTGATATTTTGATCTCAATAAAATCACTTTTTTGAAATCAAAATTTTGAAAATAAACCATTAGTAGTTTTTAAATCCAAAGAACACCCCCCAGGTGAAACAGTAATGAGTCCCATCAGCAATTGTTCAACCTGAGAACTTAAAATCACTTTTTAAATCAATTTTATAACCATTTATATTCAAAAACCATTTATATTTTCAAATACTATTTCAAAAACCATTTAAAAAATCTCTAATTTCCTTTGATATTTTTATCTCAATAAAATCACTTTTTTGAAATCACATTTTTAAAAATAAACCATTCGTCCTTTTTAAATCCAAAGAACACCCATCAAGTGAAACAGTAATGAGGCCCATCAGCAATTGTTGAACCTGAGCACCACCATTGGGTGGTTTAACAAGATATGTGTAATTTTTAGCTATTAGGGCAATATGAGCCCACCTCAAATTTATGGAAATTAAAAAATCATTATGTATGTATTCAAGTATACTTATAAAAAACATGATCATGAAATATTAAAATGCAATAAGTATGAAATAAATCCAAGCCCCCAACTGTAATACACATTTCAATATATCCATCCCAGCTTGAAATGACCTTAATTGATTCTTAGTGCATGAGTATAATCAATAAAAACCACTATATCAAATAATTATGTAAATAAAAACCAACTTCCCAAAATAGAATAATAGTCACAAAACTCCCTAAGTGATACAATGATGCTTAAACCTTGAGAAATGAGGTGATATCCTCTCCAAGTGCATCGTATAGCCTAGGAAACAAAAAATACCTAATTTATATTACCAAATTGACTTCCAATTAAACCATAATTCATTAGAAACCCTATATAAATTCTTACCATGCATCGAATGTTGAATGATGATTTTATACATCATTTTAGGATTTCTTCTACAAGTAATATATTCAATCCCCATGAAGCATAATGATTTCAGTTTTATTTGATGAAATCATCCATCTAAACCATTGATGATTCAAACTAAAATTAATGAAGAATGTATAAGGGGATCCAAGAGTATTGGATAAGATTTCGTACCAATAATTGGAATGATGAATCTATTATAAAACACTCAGATCAAAGGGGTTTTCTGTAGAGGATGGGGTATTTGAACTCCCCTTATTCGCATTCCTATCCCAAAGAAGAATCTTGACAGGGGTTTTATTTTAAAAAAACCCTAAACCACTTAAGAAAAATACCCAACACAGTTTCATGGTATAAAAATTGGTTCAAACCATGAATGAACCCTAGAATAAAACCTTGATCCCCTGTAAAAAAACTGTTATGGTATTAACCAAAACTACACAATGTAAATGTCATATAGCTACTATATTTTCCAGATTGATCACTCCATATCTACCCCAACCTCAACCTAATTCTTGGGACATCACCCGAGTCCTAAAACCAACCTAAAAAACTATTTGGGATTTTTAAATTCCAAATACGTCTACACAAGTCCTGGTTCTTAAAATGAACCCACTACCTAATGAAATTATCAATTTTACTTCTAAAATTTCAATGTTTAATGACACGAGTAATTAAAGTAACCCCTTAGAATGAGATCATTATCATATATAAAGACCAATGCCATATCCTAATATTTTGTAATGTAAATAAGGATACTCTTGAAAAAAATCTTGTGATTCTTACAATGATTAAATTCTATATAGTTTTTATGATCAAAACATAAGATACATCTAATATACAAAGACTATAAGACCATACATAGACACTGATAGGACTAAGGGGGGTTAATTAGTTTAGTTACCTTTCACTATGTTTTACTTCCTTAATTAACCACTTTTATACTCAAACCCATTCCCTATTTTTGGGTAACAATTAAATTAATTCTTTCTTAGCATTTACTTTATCATTAAATGTTGATATAGACTAGAAAATATACACATAAGATTGTACGAGGTTCATCCTTGATGTGAGGGCACACTCATTTCCTTGTTCATCTGTTATTGTGAAATCAATTTCATTATCACTATAGATTTGTATCGATCAAAAATGCAGTTCAAATCATACAAAATTATGCTATATACAACTTATACTTTCCAAATATGTAATTTTTTATACTAGGATAATTATTTTATCAAAATAATTATTTTTACTAGTACCAATAGATATTAAAAGGTATTTTATAAACCAAGGACCAGTTCTTCAATATATAAATAATTATCAACACATATGCATGATAGTTGGTCTGGTTCTTCCCTCAAAATCAGTATGATTGTTACAAATGATCATAGTGGAGCCCATTTCCAGACTCCCCAAGCGTGCCTCCAATAGGCCCAAGGCTAGTGAATAACACTGATTATGAATATCACAAATATGATAGACATTTTCTAAGTACATGTTCACATTCCCACATCTCCCACCCAGAAATGATAAAGTGTAAAAACAAATAAGGAACAAAAATTCATGCATACCACTAAACCCAAACAATAGAGTATGATAGGAAAGTAAAGTTAAATTAAGTAAACTGGGCCAGAATACAATCCCACCAAATGTAAGAGACTGAAAACTACAAATTACAACCTATAATAAAAATATGTAATGGGACTGCTTCTTGAATCCATAGTAATACATTGGCATGACTAAACTCACAAAGATCATTCCAGTCCTGGTCCACCCTAGACCTCATCGAAAGGTCACTCATCTGAACAAGACATGACACATGTGGGAAAATCCCGTGCAGGGGTGAGTATAACAATAATCAGTAGGACCCCTCAAAACCAAAAGCAATACACAAAGTAAGATACAATTATCTCTACATAGTTTATGTATAAAACATATATAGTAAGAATATCCATATATAATTAAATCCAAATCCTTATTATAGAGGTTGGCCACATCTACCACATACCATCACTAGGTATTCATTCCAAAGATTCCACAATGATCTCATTCGGGAGAACACAATCCTGAGTCTAATAACACTAATGATGTCCAAATGAGAAGTATTATTCATTGGGAACCATCATGAGAGAGATAAACTGATATATATGAAGGGATAATACTTTAGAATCATTCTAGGAGAACCCAATCCACTGGTGGAGAAGATCATGATACACAGATGGGGATCAATTATAGGGTCATGGGGTGATACAACAACTCATCTAGATTTACCTGCTAAGTAGAGTATCGATGTTCGGTAGGATTGGTCATGTTAATACTAGGACTCCACTTAGGGAACAAGAATAGATAGTGGATCCTGATCCAGGACTCTTAGTGGGTATTCCAACTACTCTATCTAGAAATTCCTACTCAAGGGATCATACTCCTGTGAATAGGAAATGATACTAACTGACCTTTAGTGGAATAAGAAAGGGAACCAACCCAAATGAAAATTGTCTGAGATTCAGTGGATAAGGAGATCAATCCATGTAGAAAAGAGTACATGACGTGTATACGGGTCAAATGTCGCGTCCCTTGACCTAGGTACTTCTTGTGTAGAATGACATGTTTCATAAGTACATGTTATGTAAAAATAGAGTACATAGAATATAAAAGGGTCACATGCTATATCCTTCCATCTGGGGTCCACATGCGTACTCTTGCCATGTTCTAGTACATGGATTCAACCCATGTTCGCCTTCCTATGTACCACTACATGTGGTAACCCATGTATCTAGTATGGGTCTAGCTGTGTGGTGGGGTACATGCCTGTAGGCAAGCCATGTAATCCACCCTGTATCAGTGTACCTCTCAAGATACACACCAAGACTCGGGAAGGTCCCACATGCTGTATGATAGGTGTCACATGTTGTGAGACTCTTAACTACTTATAGAAACCCCAGAAACCACTCATGGGGCCTCATATACTGTTTATTGCGGAATACATGCCCTATTTTTTGAAAATTTTCAAAAAACCTAGTTCACACTCCGTCATCCCTTCTATTTCTCCAACCACCATTTTTGGTCATGCTTGGCTGGGAAAATCGAGATCTGAGGTCGTCTGGCCCTACCATCACCAAATTCATAAGATTTGAGCCCTTAATGAACTCGAAAAACAGGATCATTTTCGTTATTTATTTCTAATGAAGAATGGGAAATTATCACCCACCATCATTTGATCCTCTACCGGAACAATTGTCACACCTTTGTTGAGGCACACTAATTCCGGATCTTCAATTTTGGATCATTGCATCGTGAAACAAAGGTATAATGATCGTTTGTTCATAAACCATGATGAATGTGTATGATTCAAAGAACTAGAAGAATTTCAAAGGAGAAAAAAATCACATATAATAACCTATGTAACAAAACATGGACATTGTTTTTTTGGCCTCCATTCTTTTCATGATAACGGTCAAGATAAAAAAATAGTATAATCATCCCCGAATTCCCGCTATCAAACCCTCCTGCAAGAATGATCAAATCGCAAGTCAACCTATTCATGGGTTGATCCAAATTATTCATTAATTATATGAACATGGAAATAAGAAATTTAAAGAACATTTCCTACCTCGAGTTTGGATCGATTTTTGATGAGAAAAATTGTGTCGTCATCGTTGTTGAGATCCTTTAACTCTACTGGCGTAATGATCAACGATCCACTTTATCCATTGTTGTTGTTGAGAGAACTTACATATCCCTGTCTCATGGGAATTCCAGGGTTATGGTGATGACCATGTATTCTTAAAAAACTTAAATATAAATAAAAGGAGTCACTCCATCGAAATAAAATATTTTTATTAAATATTTTATAACTGATATGTCTAAAAAATAACTTTCACAGTCGACCCATTCTGTTCGATATTAGGCCTTTCCTAGGGTAAAATCACTACATTGAATAAAACCAGGATGTCATATTTCTAATCTGAGTATCCATTTAGAAGTTTTTATACTTTTTTAGGAAAAACACTCATACACACTATTTAATATATTTAATATATTTCAAATTTGTATTATGGGCACACCAAGCCACAGAATCACACACCATGTCAACCCTTGGTATCTAATTAATCCCATATAATATTTAAAAATGATACTTAGATATTTTTTGGACAATTCATTCTCCCCACCTTAGGGATTTACATCCCAAAAAATCCAAAACAAGGCTACAAAAAACAGTGTGGGTATTGCACACGAATATTATCCTCTTGATCCAATGTTCTCTCTTGGAGACTATCATGCTTCCACCAGACACAAACCAAGGGAATCTCTCTCCCATAAAGGATCCTCTCCCACTAATCCTAAATATCCCATGCGTACATAGCAAAGGTCACTCAATTATCAATGTGCATCTCTCCCTACTCGATGGGGTGCAATGGTTTATGCACACACTTCCTCAAATAAGACATGTGGAAGAAGTCGTTTACTCAGTCCAACTGTGGGGGTAGAGCTAAGTGATACACCAACTGTCCAACTCTATAAAGTAACTAAAAAGGGATGATAATCCTTAGATATAACATTCTCCCCCATCCAAATCTATATAATCCACATCGAGGTGAGACCCAGAGAAAGATTTGGTCTCCTTCCTCGAACTCCAAAGGTCCCCACTACTTGTCAACATAAGATTTCTGATGGCCCTATGTAGTCTTTATATACTCCTTGATAACATTAAACATTTTGGTAGTAGCTCACACCAAATTTGGTCCCACGAGTACTAACTCTCTCGAGTTAGTCCAACAAAGCTTTGACCTTTAGGGTTGACCGTACAGAGCCTCGAACAGTTCCATACCAATGATGGAATGATAGCTATTTCGGTATACTAACTCCACAAGAAGTAGGTGATCCTCCAAACTATGACTGTAGTCCAAGATTAAAGACTTTAACATGTCATCTAGGACCTAAATGGTCCACTCTATCTAGCTTCCCATTTAGGGATGAAACACCATGCTCAAGCGTAAATAATTCCCAAAGGCCTCCTAAAATCCCTTCAAGAATTGAGATGTGAAATGAGTATAATGATCAGAAAATATCGTCAATGGAACTCCGTGGAGTTTAACTATCTTCTAAATGTATAGGAATCCCATCATATCTATTAAATTTACTCTTAGATACTAAGGATGTGGGTCGACTTGGTGAGTCCATCAACGACCACCCAGATGGAATCGTGTCTCCTACACATATGTGGAGAACCTATCATGATGTCCATTGATATCCCATCCCACTTCCATTATAGATCCTCTAGGGGATGAGTTACTCCCACTCAAACCTAGTGCTCAGATTTCAATTGCAGATAAGTGAGGCGTCAAGAAACAAGCTCTACCACTGCACTCTTCATCCTAGTCCACCAAAATTGAAATAAGAGTTACTAATATATCATCTCCACACCTGTATGTACCACCGAAGGGGATGTATAAAACTCCCTCAAGTCCTCCTCCCAAAACTCCATTGGTACTACTGTGTATCCTTTGAAAGTAATTATGTTCTATCTACCTTGTGAATATCTATCAAGAGCATACCCCATGGACATCTGAGCATATAGGTTCTCATAGCTTGTACCCCCAACATATGCATACCTGACTCACTGTAAGAGTGTATGGGTGATAAACATTGACTCGCGGTATGCTACATCATCTCCATCCATGAAGGATAACTATAAATATGCCAACTGGTCTGACAAATCATTTAGAAACTGCGAATTTGATCTCTTACTGAGAGCATCTTCCACCATGTTCCACTTCTCAGGAGTAAAGAAAATATCAATGTAATAGTCGTTGAGGATCTATATCCATCACCTATGTCTCATATTCATATCCTTATAAGAGTATATATAATTGGGGATCTTTTTATTAGAGTATACTATAAACTAGTCGCTAATCAGGTATTGTCTCCACATCTTCAAGGCGAAGAATACCACTTCCAACACAAGATCTATATCCATCACCTATGTCTCATATTCATATCCTTATAACTTCTTGCCTTTGCATTAGGACACAATAAAGTCTGTTTCTTGATGCATCATAGAATACTATTTACTCGACACCCTCCTCTAGAAATATCCAGATTGGGGTGATATTTAAACTATGTGACAACTACTAAAAATACTACTCGCATGTCCAGACGAAAGGCTTCCCCTTTTGATTCAATACTATCATAGGTGTTGATATTCATGATATATCATGGATTAATATATGGTAATAGCCTTTTGGCTTAAGGATTCTCTATTCGTCTGTCATAATCTTTGGTGGATCCCATGATAACACTACCTCAACCTTGGTTGGGTCCAATACTACTCTATCTTATGAGATAACATGTCCTATAAAGTGGAGATCCTAAATCTATAATTGGAACTTTGAGAGTATTCCATAATGATGGTGCTCTTAGAGTTCATATAGAATGACATGTAGGTGTCTAATGTGCTTCTACTCGGACATCGAGTGTACAAGGATATCATCGATGAAGACTACCAAGAATCGGTCTATGTAAGGCTGAATGATCTTTTTCAAGAGTCCCATGAACACTTCTAGGGAGTTCTTCATGAAAAAAGGAATCACCATGTAATCATAATGACCATAGTGGAATTTGAAAGCCAACTTCAGTATATCCTCATCATGTACCCACAAATAGTGATATCTTGATCAAAGGTTAACCTTGAAAAACCACTGTGACCCTCTCAACTAGTTGAAGAGGTTATCAACCCTGTGTCATAGAAACTTATTCTTCACAGTCACCTGGTTCAAGTGCTTGTAGTCCACAAACAACCTCATGATCTCGTATGCCTTTTTGAAAGAAAAACTTTGGCTGCCCAGGGTGAAACATTAGTCCTCATAAATACCATTATATGAAATTACTCCATCTATAACGTTATCTCGTGAAGCTTTGTAGATGCCATATGATATGCGGGTGATAATATTAGTGCCTTCCCAGGGTGTAAATTGATATAGAAGTTGATCTCCCTACATGAATATAACCATCGAACGTCTTCTAGAAATATGTCCTCATACTCCACCACTACTACTGGGAACTGAAAGCTCATAACATCTGCTACTATGAGCGTAACACTAGACAACTCCTGGGTGATCTGCTGAAACCTGATGTGCATGATCCCATCTTGTACCAACTGGGTTTCCCTTTCACCAATAATGGAAAACATCATCCCATCATTGCGAACAGACCCCACATTTTTCTAAAGATGTCAATCCACGCATGGAAAAAATATAACCAATCCCTACCAAGAATGATCTCATAAGGCTTATACATTACCAAAAAGAGGTTCCAACCAAAAATATCACCACCTTGGGTAATTTCACACTATCGTCAAAGATGTGTGATCATCGAGTCTCCTAGAGTAGGCGTATCGAAGCGTAATAGTTGAGTAAATTATTCTACTAGAATATCAAGGCCTAATTAAAGGTAGGTGGTGAGACAATAATGTTGGAAAATGTGTATATAATTATGGAAACTATGGTAGAAAAGACACATATCATACCTCAAATCATCCCTGGAGTCCCAGGGTCATATTCCTAGGCCACATGTAGCTATCCCCACCCCTACCCTCCATCTCCCTATGCCTGGCGCAGACCTCCTAGAATGGTGGTGGTAGTATGTTAGAATGTATTACACATCTTGTATCTCTCCCAGCTCCTTTTCCACATTTTCTTCCTAGTGGATCTTCTTGATCCTCTTTTCACCTATACAACGGTGGTCCATCTATCATCCCCCAATAAGAATATCGATGTGTTAGGAAATCATTATAGAGCTGTCCTCTACCATATCATGTGTAGAATTGCCTCTTCCTTGTATGATTGGATCCAGTGTGAGAGCCCTGAACAATAGATCCCCTATTCTGGGACCTCATGTAATAGCTCCGACATCTAGATCCTTATGTCTGATATATGATCCCCACTTCCAAGTTTTATGCTCTTATCTCCCTAGTGCTGACTATCACTGGCTATATATGCTTAGTAAATAACCTCTAGACCACCTAAAATCACTTGAACACTCTAGAATAAGTAAGAATTCATTGAGTTGTATTGATGGCTAAGATGTTCTGACATAGAAGTCTCTTGAAGGTCCAATCTCTAAAGTAATTATCTCTGACCATATCCATTGATTAACTAGAGAGGTTGGTGAACCTAGATGGATAATTAGACAATGTCAAGATACCATGCTAGAGATTTAGAATATCTTGTATACTCACAACTCATAGCATAATCGAAGAGAAATCCTCTATAAAGAGATTTTTGAACTCCATCCATGACAGAGTCACCTTATCATTATTCTGTGTGGTTAAACTACACCATCACCCTACTGAACCCTACAGAAGGGTTGCCACTAGGATCACCATATGGTCCGATGGTGTCCTCACGAGATGGAAAACTCTAGTCACCATCTCAAGACAGTCCTCAACTGCCTGAGTGTTAGGCTCAACTCAGAACTTAAGGGGCCACTGTCTCTAAAACTCATGGAGAGTGCTCATCATGCACTCCTCATATGCAGGTAATTTGGGTACCACACGCTACTCAACAGGTTGTGGTACAACAGGTGCACTGACTGGAGGTAAAATCAATGAAACTATTCCCTGTACTAAATCCTCATCATTGAGGTAGTCATCCTCATGATTGAGTTGTTGAATCCTAGATGGTATGCATATCAGATATATATTATAAGAAAACAAGATGTACCAGAATAAATGAGTATATTTGGAGAGATGACTCAATAAATACATGGAAACTCAATCCATTCTTAAATGATGAAAGTACCATTATTTTCCATGCAACTAGTATTATCAAGTAATGAGTCGAAAATATGGTTACTAGAGTCCTGGTGTGAGGATACGTTGGCCTCCCGCACCAACACTGGAGTCCCTGGCCTAAAATATGAACTAGAAATACTTAACATTATTTCCATAAAACAATCTTACAGAATCTTGGTACCAAGGTAGAAACAACCACCTATGATACAACTCTATCATGACCCATCCCAGGGGGTCCTGTTCCGCGACTCCCCAAGCCTGCCTCCAATTGGCCAAGGGTTGGTGACTATCATCGAGTAGGAATATCACTAACATGGGATGCATAGCCTATGTACCTGTACCCACACACACATCTCCATGCAAGAAATGCTGAAATGTAGAAACCAGTAAGGAATAAAAATGAATTCATACTACAACACCCATCCAATAGAGTATGATATGAAGGTAAAATGTAGTAAAGTAAACTACATCAGAATACAATCCCACTAAAAGAAAGAGTCTGCAAACTACAAAGTCTATCCTGTAAACTGAATAAGAACTATGACTACTTCTTAAAGTATTAAGAACACCTCGGACTACCTGAACTCACAAATCTCTGTCATGTCCAAGTCCACACTAGACTCCCTCAAAAGGTCACTCATCTACACAATAAATGACACGTGCAGAAAAATCCCATACGGGGTTGAGTATTACAATACTCATTAGAACACCAAGAAATAATAAGAAATACACAAATAAAGATAAATTCATCTCGACAAAGTATATGTCTACAAAAAATATAACAAGAATATCCAGATATACTCAAACAAAGTCCCTTAGTCTATAGGCAAGTCAGAACTATCGCATATCATCACTAGGGATTCAGATTGTAGAATCTAAAAAGAACTCAACTTAGAGAATACCCTATTATGTCTAATAGTAATGATAATGTCTACCTAAGAAGTACTGTTCTCCGAGAACCATCATTTTAACACACCAGTAATTTGTTTTATAATTTTAAATAAAAAAATTTATGAAAAATAATAATTTTAAATTAACTGTTTTAAGTAGTAATACTTATATTTCAAATTTATGGCTGTCAGATTAATTTTAAATTAATACTCAAAAAAATTACTATTTTACAGTATTATTTTGTTTTAAAAAATTTTATAGTATAAAAAAATGTATTTTTTAAAAAAAATCGTTTTTATCAATATATTATATAATTAAATATCTTAAGAATAATATATCTTGACTATTATAATTATTTGGATTAATAATTAATTATCTTATGAATATGTTCACTATTAATATTACATACCAAGGATTTAAAAATAAAATTAATAGAGAAAGTATGAAACACTGAGTACCTTTGAAACAAAACTTTGTTATAACCTAGCCAATAAACATAATTTTTCTGCATCAGTAATTTGAATTTCCAAAAAATGACATACAAAGTTGCGTTTAATTAGATATTTATAGTCTAATAGAATCAACTTAATTTTTTTATGAATAGTAACTTGACCTTTATGAATAGTAATGTACCCTTATGAATTGTAACATCACCCCTATAAGTATAAATAAAATTTAGGCACCTTATAAATGATAGTAAATATTTGAAAAAATTAATAATTAACTGTTGGTATCTTTATGAAAAACAAATATTTAATTACAATTTTACAATTAATAAATAAATTTAAAAGATAATTTATTTTTAGAAATTTTATTCATAAATCAATATTTCGTTTTCCTATGATTTTATGATAATTTTATGAGGCCCCAGTTCATTTTTGAATGTATTATAAAATCAATTTTGAATTTAAAATATGTTTTTTTCCAGTAAATAATGATTTTATTTAAAAAATAAATTTATCTTATTTAGAAAATTATTTTGATAAAATGGAGTTAATTTTTTTATTCTACACATTGAAAAATATTTAGGGTCAATCTTTTGGATTATTCTAAAGTACTTGATTTTTTGGTGAATAGAAAAATATAGTAATTTAAGGTATAAATACGTTATAAGATAAATAAAATATTCCTTGCATCATGGATGATGTAAGTATGTGTGTTTCAAAATCAAATGCACTTATTACTATTTTTGGTCAAAATAATCATACACTATTTCTTTTCAGGTGAAAATAATAAAATAATGAATAAGATATTCAAAAATCACTCTTCTCCTCTACTATAAAACCACCCCTCAATCCTTATTCTCTTCAGTCCTCTAAGTCTTGTAGCTTCTCACAGTTATACCCAAATACTCTTCCCTAGTACCTCCCATCATCCAATATCCCTTTATCAATTAATTGGTAGGTGTAATGAGAGAAAACAAATATGGACTTGGTTGAGGCTTTTCCCATTTTCAAATATGGTTTTAGACAAGTCCCTAATCATTTTCATATATCCTGGCCCAATACTTGATGGCATGTTTTAGAATTTACAAAATATGTTTCTCCTCATTATGACATAAGTAATAGATAAATCATGTGACAATTTTACTAGTAGAAGATCAATGCTGATGTTTTATGTTATTATTTATATGGAATTATTCATTCAGTTTTTAGTGTCGCCATATTATTCCCAAGAATATGTTTTAGTAGCATGAGTTATTCACAATTAATTATTGTTTGTGATATCTTATGATATATCACTAACCCTTACATATCATTTGAGATCTCTCATTTCTTTTATTTCCTTTCCCCAGGGTATGAAGAATAAAAATTTGAATAATATTTAAAGGATATAGTTTATTTCATATTATATCAGGTTGTCTTTTCTTTTGCCAATGTATCATGAGTATCATGGCTGTAATATAGTATTCCAAGACTTCTAACCTTATTGGTTCTTTGTCATTTTATTTCTTGTAATCATGCCACTGTATTAAAATAATGCACCAGATCCAGGAATCTGGGGTTGGGGTATTACAGTTGGTGTCAAGGAAAGTTTTTCTACAACATTAGAAACTAGATTTAGAAAAATTAGATTAGGTAACATAATCCTAAGGTATAATTTGAGGATAATTATTGAAGAACTTCCCAATTAAACCACATTTATGATTCTGATATTTTTTATGCATAAAATTTTCAATTTATGTTAATTATTTAACTAGTATTGAGATTATATATTATGTTTCATAGTGATATGATTTAATATAGTGTATGAAAATGTATAGAAATGGTTCTTAACAGATATAATGGGAACTTCATAAGTGAACAAAATCCAAATCAAAATAATGGTCATTTCTTCGATGGGTTTAGTCTAGTCTTTCAAAAAGAACTAGTATCTCAAATGTCCTCATCATATGAAGAGACAATATCTTATTCTAACAAAAAGGTAAAAGGGTTTTCTAAGTATTATACCTTTAGAAGGAAGCAAGATAAGAAAAATATGGAATAGGTATAAATGGATAAAGGGAAAAAGGGAAGAAAGGAATAAAGGATTTAACCACATTTAATAATTATGGAAAGAATCACCATTGAAAATTCTTGAAGTGAATGTGAGTTTGTTATAATTAAGGAGAAAAAGGACACAATGTTTGTGACTACAAGAGTATGAAAAAGTTTCCAATATAAAATTCGTCAACTGTGAGATGATGAGACACTATAAGAATCAATGTACTAAGAATCAGATAAATATATTCCAAATAATACTATTGGATAAGGATAAATTTATTCTAATGCCATTGATGAAGAGGAATAATTAATATTTATATTCAAGAATTATTTCATCTGAAAACTTTATCAAAAATGTACTAGTTATAATAATTATGGAATATATGAGGAATGTACTAAAGTACTTTCTCATTAAGGATTTTAGACCATATGTTGAATGGAACAATGAAAATATATTCAATAAAAAGTTAATTTTTTTTGAAGACACGTGATTGAGGGAAAGAAAAACCTTAATATATTTCTGAGGTTGTGATTGTGATGATGAAATGGTTAACTTGGATAAATACTAACTACCGTGAAACAAATTATTGACTTGTCCACAAGTGGTCTATGCTATCATCGATAGAGTTTACAACAGTTTTGGATTTAAGTAATATATCCAATAACATGTATCTTACTTAATTAATACATAAGAATTCATATTTCCGATAAGGTTTTATGGTAATTCGAGTCATTACCATAATTTAAGAGGATACATAATGAAGTTATTCACATGTTTGGAACGAAAAAATTTAGACCTGCTTATTGTTGATTAGGGTCTATTGATACGTTCATCTTGGGAATTCAGTGATATTATTTCTAAGGTGTTGGATCATTATATTTTGGATTGTTTAACCATTTTTGAATGGTTTAATTTTGGCATTGTATGAGGTTTTAGAGGTTAATGTATTACTTTACCACATGGCGCGACCTGTGATATGTGATGAAGTATAGATAGTTCCAGGTACTATCAAAGGATAATATTTTATTTAGGAAATAGAAATGTACATTCATACTCTTATAGAATTGAATGATCCCTAAAATCTAGGAAAGGGGTCTAAAATGTTTTCCTATTATAATAATCTTTGATAATATCAATTAATTGTTTTATTATTGAAGTTTATGGATTTGTGGTAATAAACTTTCATCTGAACATGTTCCCTATCACTTTCCACCAGAACATAATGGTGAGATTATTATTCTATGTCCATATTTTCACTTCTCACTAATGTTATTCTATTAGAATATGTTGTTTTTTTGTAACTTATTTATTCTATTTTTCCCTTATTAAGATAATATTTTGATAACCCTCTTTCTGATGTGGGTTTCCCATAAGGGAATTTTTAAGTATCAACCATTAAAATTTGAAGTGAAATTTCGAATTGTGAGGATGGAATTTTTTTGAGGGGGGAATAATGTAACACCCTAGTAATTTGTTTTATAATTTTAAATACATTAAGTTATGAAAAATAACAATTTAAAATTAACAATTTTAATTAATAATACTTTTATTTTAAATTCATATCTTTCAAATTGATTTTAAATTAATGTCTTAAAAACATATACTATATTACAGTATTATTTTTTGTAAAATTAATTTTTAATATGAATATATGTATTTTTATTACAGAATTCATTTTTATCAATAGAATTTTTAATTAAATATTTGATGAATAATATATATATATATATATTAACTTAATTTACGAATATTTTCACTATTAATATGAATCCACAACGATTTACAATGAAATTTAATATAAATATCATGAAACACCAAGTCCCTCTGAAACCCCACAATGTTACAACCTAGTAAATAAACATAATTTTTCATCATTTGTGATTTGAATTTCGATAAAATGACATACATAGTTGCATTCAGTACGATGTTTAGAGTCTGATAAAATCAACATAATTTTTATTGAATAGTATCCTAACCCTTATGAATAGTATTTTACCCTAATTAATAGTAACCTCACCCATGTAATTATAAATAAAATTTAGGCACACTATAAATCAGAGTGGATATTTTATAAAATTGATAATGAAGTGCTGGCATTTTTAAGAGAAATAAATATTTAATTACAACTTTAAAAGTAATAAATTAATTTAAGTTATAATTAGTTTTTATAAAATGTATTCATTAATTAATATTTTATTTTCCTATGATTTTAGGATAATTTTAGGGGGCCTAAATTCTTTTTTGAAAGTATTATAATATCAGTTTAAAATTTAAAATATGAATTTCTCAAGTAAATAATGATTTTATTTCGAAATTAAAATTATAGTATATAGAAACATATTTTGATAAAATGGAGTTCATTTTTGTATTCTACACATCAAAAAATGGTTAGGGTGATGTTTTGGGATTTTTTTGGAAATAACTGAGTTTTTGGTGAATAGTAAAATATGATAATTTAAGGTATAAATACTTTAATTGATAAATACACTATTCATTGAATAATTAATGATTTAAGAAAACTTTTTTATCACTCACATTCAGTTATTAATGTTTTTTGTCACAATAGTAAAACACTATATCTTGTCTTTAGCAAAATAATAAAATAATAAATCAGATATTCAAAAATCACTCCGCTCCTCCAATATAAAAACCAACCCTCACTCCCTCTTATTTTCACTCCCCTAAGCATTGAAGCTTCCCAAAGTGCTTACCAAATAATCTTTCCTAGTACCTTCCTACATCCAAGAGCCCCTGTTCTTGAAAAATATCAAAACCCATTCTCTTAAGGAGGTTCTAAAGGAGGATATTTCAAGAGGTAAAACATATCCCTATCCATTTTCTTTTAATTTCATTTTCAATTTGTTTTAAATTCTAATCTTCTCCTAACCTCCTCCATCCAATTGATCATTATAACACTAGTATAATATATATAATATTCATATATCATGTTAATGTAATAACCATTATCAATCTTCTTATTCTCAATCTTTTATTTTTATAAAAGAAATCATTATTTGGGAGATGCCAATTTACAATCTTTGTGGACGACGACGTTTCGTTCTTGAATTTATTATTCAAGTATGGTCATGAAACCATTTTTCTGGTGTAAACAGATTCTAAAATATTTATCATATGTAATTTAATGATTCCAGACACATCATTTCTATATGATATTAAAAAATAGAACAAATTTAGTTCGTTATGATCGAAAAACTACAGTGAAAATCTAAATGATTATAACTAAATGTCTTATCAACTGATTCATCCTCATTATATGTAACCACATGAAATATATAACCATTTAATCTTCTGTATTATTTACTAATAATATATAATTACAATTCTGGATAATTATATCCATTCCACATGAAATCCATTACTTATAATCAGGCAAACCGATCATGAAATCAAGGGAAATGAACACTCCAGAACGATGGAATTCAATCTTATAACTTATCAAAAAAGACATAAATGAACTTAATAAAATTAAAATATTCTATTTAAATGTATAATATGTTTTTAATTTAATTATTAAGGAGTATAATTTCATATTCCATGACCTTAAGGTCAAGTGCAGAACACATTCAGACATACGACAAGGGATTCCGAATCTCACTTCCATTTTTGTAGGATACTCCTTACTCACCACTATTTCTTATGTATGTTGTATGTATACTTCTCATTTATGTATCATATCATGAATATTTTTATTTTAATGGTATTAAATATAGAATTTTATGATTATTAATTTTTGAGAATATAATTCAATTGACTACAAATTGGTAAGGAATTCTACTAGAATCCTCGTCTTTTCCTTCAGATTACTCTTTATCTACCTTTACACAATTTTAATGCTTCTTTTTTTTGTTTCCTTATTAAAATTCTTTTTATATGTTACAAAAAAAAATATCCAGATCATATCACTATTCTTTTATGGGGATATTCATGTTCTTAAATGGTTTCTTTCTCAATTATTACCGATAAACAAGCCCTATTCAAGGGAACTTCTCGAATTCATACCCATTTTCAAGTACACTATGTAATTTATTTTAAGACATAATTATTTTTATAAAATTAAACATTTTATAATGAAAAAATATATCTATTTATTTATGGTTTTATGAAAAAAAAATTCCTTTCTGTTTTAAAATCTATTCCTTAAACCACCCTAAAGTGTTTTATTTTTAAAGCTTCTTAATTTTTTTAAATAAATTAACAATTTTAGGACTTAATTTATTCCTAAAATATACTTTAAATTTCCTTACACATTATTTTTAGGACATAAATGTTTAAAACCATTTTTCAAGACAAATACAAATGATTTTCCAAAAGAACTCCTTTTTTCAAAGTAACAAAGAATTTTCTCGTCTCACTTTACCTTTTATGAGATATATGCATTGTTCACCACTTATTACTTTTCTATAGTGTAGGTACTATCATTTGATATATAATATCAAGAGTATCTTTATTCTCATGATATTCTATGGGATTATTATTTTAATGTTGCAAAGTGGTATGGGATACTTTTGAATTTATAAGGTCTATTTCCTTAAGAATTTTTCAATGTCTCATATAAAAGTATATTGATATATATCAACATAATTTGTAAAATATTTTAATTAATTGAGGTTTATATCTTATCATAACATATAAAATATATTTTTAAGGGTTTCTAATTTGTTTTATTGTGGATGTGCTATCTTGATTTCCATTAACCATATTACACTGAATGGTTAGAAATCATGTTTACATTTTTGGAAAGTTATTTTCATTACCCATATATATGATGTTTATGGATACCCTAATTCATATGAGGAATTAATTTGACTTAGAACGTGATGGATGGGGCCTTCTATATCCCCCTGATGCATCAGTATATATCATGAGGTAAAATAGATATAGAGTTGGGCGAGGCGTTTCCCATTTTCAGAAATAGTTTTTGCCGTGACCTTAATCATTTTATGATGTCTTGGCCGAGGCATTGACTGTATGTCTCAAATTTTCCAGAATATTAATTCCCTCATTATGATGTTAGTAATAGATAAATCATGATATTATTCAACTATTAGAATATCCATGGTGATGTTTCATGTGATTAATTTTATGGAATTACACATTTAGTTTTTCTTCCTACCATATTATGCTCAAGATTATGTTTTAGTGGCATGAATTATTCACATTGCCTTATTGTTTATGATATCTTATATTTTATCACATACACATTTTAACCATATAATCTCAACCCTTTCTTATGTTCCTTTACCTAGGTTATGAAGAAGAAAAATTTGAATAAGCTTTCAAGGATGCAGTTTATTTCATATTATATCATGTTTTCTTTTCTTTTTTCCAATGTATTATGGGTATCATTACTGTAATATGGTTTTCCAAGACAACTAAACTAATTGGTTTATTGGAATTTTATTCTTGTAATCATTCCAATTTATAGAAATAATGCACCAGCTACAAGATTTTGGGGTCGGGGAATTACAATCATGAGAGAGATACAATGATAGATATAAAGAGATAATATTATACACTACTATTAAGAGAACTCACTCCACGAGTGGTAAAGATCATGATACATAGATAAGGATCACATCCAGGGACATGGGGTGATACCATGACTCATCAGGATTCACCTTCTAAGTAGAGGATCGATATCTAGTCTGATTGGTTGTAGAGATACCAAGACTCTTCTTGGGGAACTTTAATTGATAGAGGATCCTGCTCTAGGCCTCTCGGAGGGGCTTCCAACCACTATATATAGAAAGGTTTACTGAAGAGATCATACTTCTATGAATAATAAATGATACAAAATAACATATAGGGGAATGAGAAAGGTCACTGACCCAAAAAAACATGTCCAAGATATGGTGCGTTAGAAGATCAATCCATATAGAAAAGAGTACATAGTGTGTATAAGGGTCACACTCTGTTTCCCTTTACACTGGGAAATTCCTATGTACAACATCCCACCTCAGATGTACATGTTGTATAAAAATAGAGTACACGATGTATAGAAGGGTCACATGATATGTAATTATCTCTGAGGTTCACCCATGTACTCTGGCTATGTGCCAGTATATGGTTTCAACCAGTGATCGCCTGCCCGTGTATAAGTACATGCAGTAACCAGTGTATCCAGTCTCGGTCTGGCCATTTGGATGGGTACACATCGTGTAGGCAATCCATTTAATCAACCCCATTTTCATGTACCTCCTAAGATACACATCAAGGATCATGATGGTCCCCATGACGTGAGACAGGTTTCACATGCCCTGTGGATCTTCACTGCTTCCTGAAACCCTAGATGCCACTCAGTGGGACCCACACACCATGTATTGTGTAATACATGCCATGTTGTTTAAAAATTTCTCAAAACCCTAGTTTGTGCTTCTTCATCCCCTACATTGCTTCGAGAACCATTTACGACCATGCCTGGCCGGGAAACATGAGTTCTGGGGTCCTCTGGTCCACCATCACTGAATCAGTAAGATTTGGTCCTTGAATCAACTTAGTAAACATGATCACATTCAATATTATTTTCCTAGAAATAATGAGAAATCAAAACCCCCATCATTTTATCTACTACCAAAACCATCGTATCTCCTCCTTCAAGTCATAAAAATGCCTGATAATTAATTTCGGTGCATTACACCATGAAACAGAGGCAGAAATATCATTTGTTCATAAACCATGAAGAATGCGAAGAATGAAAAGAATGTAAAGAATTTTGGGGGAGAAAAAAGCACATAGAAAGATCCAAATAATGAACCTCATCCACTGTTCATTATAGCCTTAATCTATTCTAATAGAATGATCAACATAACAAAATATTACAATCATCCCCAAATTCATGCAATCAAACCCTTCCGTAAGAACGATTGAACCATAGGTCAACCAATTAATGGGTTGATCTATGTTAATCATTAATGATAATAATATGAAAATAAATAATTGAAATGGAACACCCTACCTTGGGTTTGGATTGATTTTTGATAAGAACTATGGCATATATGTATTCGATGATATCCTCCTACTACATTGGCACAACGCTCCACAATCTTCTTGATCTGTCATCACTGTCTAGAAAACTTCCCTTTCCTTGTCTTAGGGAAATTCCAGGGTTATGGTGATGACCCAAGATTCTTGAAAAACTCGAATAACAAGAAAATGAGTCACCACATCGAAATAAAATATTTTTATTAAATATTTTATTACTAATATGTCCAAAAACATACTTTCACGACTGACCTCTGCTGATCATTGTTAAGCCTCGTATAGGGTAATTTCACTACACTAAATATGATGATGCCATCATATTTTTTATCCAAGCACCATTTTATAATTTATTCATCTTTTTCAAAAAAACCTCTTATGCACGGTATTTAAAATATTTAATATATTTTAAACATTTATCCGCGAAACACTGGGTCTCAGAATTACATTCCGTGTCAGTGCATGTTCTTGAATTAATCCCATGCTATGTTTAAAAATAATACACAAAAAAATACAAGACATTATATTGACATTTAATTAAATTAGTTCTTTAAGAGTCTTGATGAATAGTGTATACAATAATGACAACACCGGTCTTTTATTCTCAACATATTTATTCTTCTTGTATAACACTATGGTAGTAGTAGTATCAAACCCTCCTTTTGTTTTCTTCATCAATAGAAGTAATTTCCCATTCATATAGTCAAATATTACTATCTTATTTTGAAATATATTATATAAAATACGGGGAAGACTAATTCTAATAATTATATATTTAATTATTCCTCTAGATACTATATATATTCACTACACACATGTATATCTTATCCTTATTTTAATAATATAACACCAAGTTTCTTATATAGTAAAAACTCATTCAAAATAGAGTTAATAAGTTAATCCTATTATTCTAGATTTGGTAACATCCTAACTTCTTCTCAACAATATATAATCCTACAAAACACACCATTTTAGAATGAAAATACAGGAAATACTTATATTAAGTGTTTTGGAACTTGGAATTTAACTTTTTCAGCGTGGAACACTCACCTCCTCTTCATTAAATCACCTTATCCGCATGATTCCATGATGTGGTGGTCAAAATTTTCATGTTTTTCTCATCATAGTGCTTGTGAATATCCTTCCATCACTCATCATCCAAACCATATCTTGATTAAAAATTCGATTAAAATATCTGTAATTTCCAGACATGAATACAAAATAAATAATCATCAGAATCTAGTATTATTATTGAAGATTCATAATTATTGTAATATATAGCTTCTCAAAATTATAAAGAGTTATAAACGTTATAAAATATGTATATGATTGACATAGACCCTAAAAATAGTTCACATAAACCATTCATGGTTTAAAACAAAACTCACATAGACATTTCTCTAATTTATGGTGGCTTGCCTCAACCATAAGCACATATATCACAAAATTATGATGAAGGTCATCTTAATTTTATGAGTATTACTATTATTATAACAACTTTATGTGAAAAATTACTGAATTCATTAGAAAATGTCTAATATTAATGGAAATGGTTTTCTTTAGTAATTTATATCCACTTCATGTAGGATTGTTCTGAGAAATATTCAACTCAGGTCATATTTTTGTGTAATCAAACAAAATATTAATGTTTATGTAATAACTTGGTTATTTACTAGGTGTTAGAGATGTCAATATTCTCTTACATTACTTCATATAATGTTACTCAGGTGGCTCAAACCCAATACTAATATAGGTTTAAGAGGATCCATAGTGAATACATGATGAACCATTTAAAAAACCATGAACCATATATTTAAAATGAAAAATGCAGTGAATACCTCATCACATATGGAAACTGAAATTAGGACAGAACTTCGCAGGATATATCAACATGATTCATGTCATCCTATCGAATCCCACTGGCCTCAAAAATGTTACGGAGGAAATGTTACCCCTGAAATTTTATTCTTATATTACTTATTGAATATACTAACCAATGTTAGTGATCTATCCTCTCCACACCATTGTTTTATGGATCCCTACTTTGAGCATGGAGTGATAGTTTTCATGATATCTAGGCTGCTCAAGTAGTCATTCTAAAAACAGTTGTCCAATATTTAAATTGTAAAACACATGCCTTTGATTTTTCCAAATACTATCAGTACAGAATAATCTTGAAATATCAGAGTAATAGAAACAAAACCCTATAACTCTACATCAATTAATGATGTCTTTCCTTACATTCAATAAACCATATCATTTTTAAAAACTTTCAACATCATCCATCTATATTCACATTAACTCTTCTATTTTTCACATAGAAGGAAATTTAATTATTCTCTAGTATGGGAAATCTAATCTATATCCAATATTTCTCTTCTTATATATAAACTAATATCCTAAATTACCCCAATATAACCATTTTTTTTGAAAAAATACAAACATTAGGAATTGTATCTTTAATGTACCCCTTTTTTTGTTTTCAATAATCTCAAATTTGTTTAAGTAAATGTGCATGCATTGTAAAAGTTTTCATCTACCCCTTATTAATAATAAATAAAACGGTGTTTTTAGGGGTGGGATCTCAATTTTATTTAGAAAACATATCCATCAAAATTTTCTTTTCAATTTATATTGAATTAATTTTTATAAGGATTGGCATCACATGTTCACATAGAAATGATCCTCTTGTTAAAAACTCTAAACCTATGTAGGCTAAATTATTTTAAAAAATAGGGGTGAATAATGAAGTAGATCAAATCTGTTCATAAATTCTATGCATGTGGTACCATTATCAAATTTTTCACTTTATAATCTAGAAAATTAAATTTATCTATAATATTTATACCTACAATAATTTTAGAAAACCTATTAAAATAATTAAAGTTCATAGAGGTTTACTTCCCATTTAAATTTTCATTCCCATCAACTGATGATCCCCCATTATTAACATATTTGATATAACTAATGAAAATTAAGATAGTGTGATTAGAAAACATCACTCTAAATATATAAGGTATTTGATGAATTTAGGGTCATTACATAGTAAGGATTCAGAATCTACTCTTCATGATTTCAACCCTTTACAAGATATAATTTTTTATCCAAATCATGGTTGGATAAATTATATTATTTTGATGATTTTTGATCATATAATCTTTCAATTATAGATCATTGTTTCATAAAATTCTAAGAATTTCCAACAATGATCAAGATAAAGCCAAATCATTGCAATTGATAAATCTATTTTCTTTTTCATTCCAACCTGAGTTATTACACTTCATGTCAACACCCAAATTCAATTATTTCAAGAATAAGTAATTAGAATAAATTTTATGTCATTAAAGAAAATAAAAAATTATTAAAGCATAAGAAAAATGTTTATAACTTTATAAATAATCATTGAATTCTTCTCAAATTCCCACTTTCATGTTTTTAATTGAAAACCAATTTCTTCCCATTAATGTTATGGTTTTATTTTTTTGACTGAGGATGAGGGAGTATAAACCCATGTAATTTCCTGTAAAACATTATTGAAATTATATTTTAATTATTATAAAAAGATTTAGTATCTTTTCAACACCATATTAAATAATATATTTACTTAGGGATACTTTTGTTCATATTCATCAAGATGGAAATCCCAATTAGATTGGATTTAATATTTACCATGTTAAAAGTACACCAAAATAGAAAAATTAAAAAAATTAGGTATGAATTTTTATTTGATCCTAATCCTCACCATTATTTTTATCCTGTTATGATATCTTATATATATTTTCTTGTTATCATTATTTAAATAATCTTCAACTTTAATATCCTACATGGTTAGAACAAAAAAACACCAAACAAGTAGAGAGTTAGGTAGAACTTATTATTCCTAAATGTGAATAGAAGGTTTCAGAATATTTTATAAACTATATTTTTCCCATTCAACATATCCTTTATGATTTCATACTTTATATTTAGTTCAGTTTTTTTTCATTGGGTAGCATGGAAATCTTTATTAGTATAATTTATTTGGGTGAAATGTTCCCACATACATGACATGGTGCATCCATAATTTTATTTATATATTATTATTTTTTTCAAAAATAATTATTCACTATTTAGTAATTTTTTTATCCATGTTTCGCTTCCAATACTATTTTTATTAAACACTTGGGTTCTAATTTTTTGGAAGCCTCTCTAAAAATTTGATATCTTTATATAGAATATTATCTTTTCCATTAGCACTAGATTTTATTATACTTACTCATTGCTTTTTCCTTTTCTAAAAATAGTAGCCAAATTTTTAATAAATATTAGGTATATTGTCATATTTCTTAGAGTCTCTCCAGGGATTCTTATTGTAAGTACCTTGTACCAAATGGGTCTCTTTATGATTTTCATGGATTAAATTGAATTTATTCTTTTTATTCCATCTGAAACATGAATCCATGGAATTTTTTATTTTTCAATTTGGTGAAATTTTGTTCAATAAAAAAAGTATCTATTCTGTTTTTTTATCACACTCTTAGAATGATTAGACTATTCTTGAAAAATATCTTCATTCTTCTTGCTATCTTTGGATTACACCTTATTATTTTCAAGATTCTTAGGAGTAATATTGAAATCAAATTTTATTTTCATTCTTCATGTGGTTATCATTTTTAATTATTTTTTTCTCTTCATGTTTTTATATAATTTCTGATATGGTCATAAACTATCCTTGTGAAAAAAACCTTTGGGAAAATAATATATATCTTTATTTTTTTTCAATATATTTGAGTTAGATATATTTTTCATAATCATTGGATGTTTCTTATTCCCAATATTTCTACACATCATTCATGGAACCTTTTTTTAGTTGATTATATGATAAATAATCTAATAAAATATTCCCAAATTTGTTTTTGAACCAATAATCCCCTGTAAATATGGGTTCTCTTCCTCGAGTTACTTTATGTTTAGAAATTCTAGAATCATTACTAGGTAGTTTATGAACATTCTCACCAACTAGTTGGACCTTTTTTTAGAAACTAGAATTAAATTTTTTCTTTTTAACTATCCTTAGTATCTTAGTTTTATTCTCATCACTTATCCTCGTCTATTTTTTACATGTTTAATTTTTAAACCTGTACTCTTTTCAGAATTAGATTTAACACAAGAAATAAAATTTCAAATGGATTGTTTCTCCTCTTGTGATCCTGTTACAGATTGATCATGATACGACCCCAACATATTATTTCTTTATAGTAAAGGTTCTTTAGCATATAATCACTCATATAAATACTATATATATGTATCAAAATTTCCCCAAGATTTATATAATGACCTAAAATGATTCATTATTAGATTTTTTAAAGTAACCTCAAGAAAAATATTCTTAACATTAATAAAATTTACTTAATCCCAAATCCCATTTATTAGGTGTTCTCATTCCATTTTAATTCTATAAACTAATTCATCACTCAATTTGTTTTTCTCTTATAATAATGTGTTATAATCCTCAAAACATTCATATTTGATATTTAATAATTAATTACTTACATTAATATTTATTTTATAATTTAATTTAGATTTATAGAATTTATATTCATGAGTAATCTTGATTTCACAAATTTATTAAATTTATTTGAGGCATTTATTCTCTAATTTTGATTATTGCACCTGAATATTCACATTTCTTACTTCAATAGATCATTTTTACAAGATTTAAAAATCTGAATTTTAGACATTAATACTATATTGATATATATATTATATTTCATGCATTACATCACCAAAGACATGTTTAGTAACAAAAATATCACACTTACTTCTTTTAAATTTTTTCTTCAAATATAAAGATATGTTTGTTAGGAAGTAATCCATTTTCCTCATTAGATTCTATTAGTTTTGTGAGATATTTAATTATTTTATATTTTATGTACAATTTATATTTCATATCATTAGCCACTTCCTTACCATATTACTCTTTATCAAGTTGTCCCTTAAGGAAACTAAGTATATAGGTGACTAGTTTAAATGGGTCCTTTTTCAAATAATCCATGGCTTCAAGTTATAATTATCCTACTATATTAAAAGCCTTATATTGTTTTTATTATTCATATCTAGTGATGAAATCATCTAAAGGATCTATTTCAATAGATTTTCTAGATATGCACTTTACACTATGGTCTGATTCAAATACTTGTAAATCCTTCTTTCCTTTTACTTATTATTCTTATTCTCTACCATTTTCTTTTTAGATTTTAGTGTATTTTTAGAAAATTTATTGTCTTTTAAAAAGAAATTTATATTGAATCTTCTATATGGGGAACTTAAAAAAAACTAAATAAAATTTTATCCAATCATAGGAGAACCTGAATTTTTTATAACACCCATTGTGAAGCCTATTGAATCATATTGGGACACTAGGGTGTGGATCAGTGTTCCCAAGCTTTAATAAGTTTTTATTCCTTGTTAATTAACTTGTATTACACTTAAAACAGTACCTTAGATAATATAAATAGATCAATTGAAAATCTCTCTCCCTTCACTTTATTATTAAATATAGAAATTGAAAGGAAAAATAGCACATAATATTTTTCAAGGTTTATCCGCAATTCTAGTGAAAAATCCATTAGATGTCCAATTTTTATTTCATGAATTAACTTATCACAATGAATATTTATTGGTAATAAGTGTAGTTAAATTCACAATATATGATTATGAAGGTATAATACAAATCAATTATATGGTGTTGTTTATACTTGAACCATCAGTTCATCAATGAAGATATTTATAAACTAACTAACATTTCTTCAAGGGTCTACCACTAACCACCAAAAAGTTATTCAACCAAAAATGAATGATCAAAACATATTCATATAATCTATAATTGTTATCAACTCATATATATAAAGATATTTAATTATAGTGGTTCTTTCAGAGTCATGATTAAATATGTAAAATGAAATCAAAAAAATGGCCTCTACTTATAAAATAATTTATTTTTATTTGATACCAAAAAGGATAAAATACTATATACCATCCTATAGGATTTATTATTTTAGAGATGTAGTTTCTTCTTGTTTCATATAATCTATTTTTTCTATAATTGTTTCCTCTTATAGTACAAAAAAAGGTAACAATGAGTTTAATAATTTTATCATTACATATTATTCTACATATTATGAATATTTAATGCACATGATAATATAATCTACCTATTTGAATAAGAAAAATCTTGGTTTCATGAATATTTAAGACCTAGTCAAAATGTAGTTAATAAATTAATCTTAACCTTCCAGAAGTCTTATTTATTTAAACTTTTTGAGAACTAAAAATATCATTAATTCTTCTCAATAATATATCCACTATTAAATAACTTCATGTAATTGAGAAAAATTGGTATAATACTCATATTAAAAGTTTTTATAATGTGGAAATGAACTTTTGTAGCATAGATCACTCACCACCGCATATTTTTACAATTTTTCAACATGTTTTCACGATTTAGTGTATTTTTTTATAATTTTCACATTAAAAAGATTAAATATCTCTTTCCTTCAATAATATTTTAAAAAAATATATTGGATCACACATATATCCAATGATTCATTTTTTAGAATGGATTACACAATAAATAGTCATCAAAATATACTCTTAGAATTCAATATTTCTCATTCTATAATTCCCTATCTCATTATAATTCCACGAAGCTGTAAACCATATGAAATCCATCAATGGTTGACCAAAAACATATGATAGGTTAATATATACCATACAAGGTTCCACACAAACTTCACATAGACATGAATCTACATTATAATGGATTCTATAAATCGTATATGTATCCATCCAAAAATTATGGTGAAGGTTTTATCAATATTTCATGTATATGTAGTGCATGTTTCAACTTGACAAAGACAAATTCAAACCTTACAAGCATGTGTATATACTTCATTATATAAATTTTATGCATGATTTTTTCCAGAAATATTTATCTCAGATCATTCTTATATTGTGATAAAAAAATGCATGAATGTTTATTGTCTTTAACTATGATTGTCTTGGGGTTGGAGTAATCAAGGTTCTGTTTCATGGAACCACATCTTGAAACTCAAGTGGCCTAAACAATTGAATCTATGAGGTTAAAGATGAAGAATTTTAAAAATATTTGGTTTCATTTAAAATAGTGTAAACCATATATTAAAAATGAATAGTATATCATATTCCACATCCCACATAGGAATTGAATTCGGGATGACTTTATATAATAAATCTCACCATGCTAAACCCTGTTTGATCTAAAACCATAAGTCTTAAATGGATGGAGGGACATGTGACACCAAACACATGTTTCTTCATTTTCACTTCTATCATATTCTAACCAACATAGATTATCTACCCCCCTTTTTCAATTTTCATTTAGTTCCCTCTATTGATATTGTCTTGATAGTATTTATGATTTCTAGATAACTTGGGTGGTTGAGCTAGTAAATAGTTAGACAATTATTTCTTTATAAAATAAATCCGTTTTCTTTTTCCAAGTACTCTTAGCATACATTGATCTTGAAATAACATAGCAATAATAGAAACTTTATACAACTCATCCTTGAATAAATATATCTTCCCAAGTAATCCACAAACCACTTTATTTTTAAATCTCCATAAAATCAACCATATATATCCACATTAAATATTCTATTATTCACATGAATGGATGTTTTTTATTCTATATATTTTATAAATCCAACCAATATAAAATATTTCTATTCTTCTAGAAAAATTTTCATCATCATTAACACTAATATAACTCTCTTATTAAGAACAAAAAATATTTATTAATCATGGACTTCTCATGATCAATTAAACAATAGGGAATACCTGATAGATCTTATGGAAAATATATAAAAAAATCATCTCCTTTTTAACTCTTCTTACATATCTTTAATCTTCCTATGATTTATTCCATGAAATGACGGAAAAGACCCCTTATTGGAAATTTCAATGCTAAACTGTTTTAGCACTTTACTAATATATATTATTCAGCTTAGTTTAATAAACCTATTTGATCTATCTCTATATATATTTGTATCTAGTTTGTAGGTTGCCTCACCCATTTGTTTCATAAAGAAGTAATTTAATAACTATATATTTATAGAATGAAAATTTAGGACATCAATTATGATAAGGAGTATACAATCCACATAAAATACCAAAAATGTTACAATACACCGACTAATCCTCTTGTATGAAAAATAATTGTATATATTTTTATGGAAGTAAAAAATTTGATTACATTATTAAATTTGACATTCTATCTCCAAAAATATTTCATTAATATATAAATGGATCATTGTAAATTGAAAACTTTAGTATAATCTTTTGAAATTTTTTAACATTTTGGTTATATATTATATAAATAATCAACCAAATTTTAATTAATGAAGCAATTTTTATCCATTTAATATATTTAATAAGCATAACATTTTACTATAGAAAAGAATATCTAATTGGATGTCTGACATGAAACTGTTGAAATTGTTTCTTTATATCCAATTTGAAAATTATTTTTATAACGTTTAGCTACTAGAATAGATTTATATGTAGGAACTCTACCATCCATGTTTTTTTAAAAAGAAAACCCACATTAACCTTATGGGTCTCACCACTTTAGGTGTATCCACTATGTTTTAAAATTAGTGTTTATACATGGATCTAATTTAACATTTCATAAAATTTTGATATTTCTCATAATCAAAATTATTAATGGCCTATTAGTAGGTAGTTGGTTCATAAAATATAAATATAAATTAATCATTATTTTAAAAGATAAATCCACATATCATTAGATGACTATGAATCCTAAATGTGTTTGTATATTATTGTGTTAACTGATTTGGTTCTTCTCATAAAAATCCCTGTAGGGAAAACTCAGTTCTACCTATAGAAAAATTTATTTCAATTGGTTTCAAAATTATTTAAGTTTAAATTTCCTCCCACTAACTAATTCACTTATATATTATTTCTAATGAAATATATTAATTTAGGCCACACAAACTTTATGTTAAGTATTATTATTGAAAAAAATATTTTATATCCTCTTTAGTATAATTAATATATTAACGTTTTTTATTTAGGATTAGGTTTTTGTAAAACTAGACATAATATTTGTGCTTCAAAACCCTCAATCCTCCTAAAATATATATTGGTATTTTTACCAAGACATATAAAATGAGGTGTTTTAATGACTACTTTGGATGGAATGTTGTTAAGTAGGAATTCAATATTTTCCAAAGAATATATATATATAATGAAATACAAAGGTTACACTAACACATAATTCATAAAACCACATATAAAATGGTTTAATACCTCCAAAAAAATTACCATTCCATAGTGGTTTTCTTGGAGGAGTGATTTGTGGAACAATTACACAATATATTAGATGATCAAAGAATTTTTGGCTAAAGTATTCCCCACCCCGGTCAAATCAAATAATCTTAATACTCTTTATTAGTTGATTCTATACTTCTATTTTGAACACTTTGAATATTTTATAGGTTTAAAAATTATGTCTCATAAATAACTTATAGACATACATATTGATGTTATGTGTAGATGTCATGAGGTATTTATACCCACCACTTTCTTGGGTACTCATTGGTCCACATACATCACTATTTATTAGATTCAATAATCAAAAATCCCTCTCTCCTTTTAAATAAATGTTTTATAGTAATTTTTTATAATAAAAAATATATGGATGTATAAAATGATTCATAATCTAATCAATTTAACAATCCATAACTATAGTGTCATTGATTGTATTTATTATTTATATATTCAAAATACAATTGTTGTTAGAAACAACCTCAAACTTATTATTCTAAATATTATATATTGGATTACTAATATATAGATTGTATAAATCATTAAATATATTTTTGTTGACATAAAACATTTCATTCATATATGTAAATCAATTATTATTCGTAATAATGAATAAAATTTCCATCTTGTCTAAATAATATATAGATGAAAATTTGTACTTATTTCTAGAACACAGTAAAAGTTTTGTAATTCCAAGAGTAATAAACTTGGTGGACTTAGATCCTAAGTATTGACCACTAATATAGAAACTCTTTCTACATTTTAAAGACATATATATACTTATCCCTTTAATAATTATCTCTAATTTTGGATTCTGTGTTGATGAACACCTTGCATTCAATACCCATGAGGAAAATTAGAGAATTTGATTTCTATAAAATTAAATACCATTTACTCAGAGAAAATATAGTTGAGAACAATTCTTGAAATTATATACTGATCTATAACTACTTTATAGGCCATAAATATAAGATATAGAAACATGATAATCATGATTAATACCATAATATAATTCAAATACATATTCATGTTAAGATATCATGTTTTTATATATTTCCATGATGGAATTTTAATAAAAGTAATAACACTAAAATGATGACCCCATACATTATAAAATTTAGTGGGTCAAGAAACATACTCTACTAATAATTGGATAAATTTAGTGTTTGTCCCATTACTTAACTATTATTTTATGTGATCATTCCAATAATACCAAATGTGATTCTTTTCTACATGAGTAGAAAACCATTCTCTTATATCCATCAAAAGGATAAACTCAAATCTATAAATCTTCTATACTCATCCTATTAAGGATTAAAAATATTTTTTACTTAAATATTATTTTTAAATATATGAATCTAATCCAATTAGGACATTCATACCCTACATTCCTTACACAAGATAATCGATGGGACCCTAGATTTTTCATGACCCACATGTATGTAAAATCATAACGTGTTATTGATTTGGAAAAAAACAAAAACATAATAGTTGGATGGTTTTTTTAGTCCCTCCATTTCTATAAAAATACTATTAATTTTATTTTCAAATGTTTTATCTAATATAATATTTACCTCTCATTGTTATCCCCATATGAATTCTTAAACACATTATCCGAAAAAAATAAATCATATATAATAATAACATCACATAAAAATGTATATACCTGAATATTTAAATATAAATTTCATAAATAAATGATTTATTCAATTATTTTATTTGATATATATAAAATTTATACAAAAAATTTCATCAAAACTACTTTGGATATGGTTTAACGTCACACAGAATTAGTGTATGTCCTTTAGGCTCGTGTTGGTGAAGGTTTTTGAGAAATTTATTTTATAAGTTTTTCTATACACCATGGATTTAACCATGAAATTGTGTTATTTTAAAATGTACTTTTTACTTTTAAATAATTTCCTCAAACAAAACTATAGTGAATTTAAACATGCAGTTTTATCCCATGTTCTTGCCATGGACTAGAAATTCTAAAAACCATTTTGGTTGTCATATTGGTGACACTAGAAATTTTAGTTATCCAGTCTCTAAAATAACTGATAGGGCATTCCAATATCCATAAAAATTTGGTGTTAATCATGGTTTCATTCTAATTTTATACTTTCCATCTAACCACATCATGTTAGATGTTGTTTTTTCTCCATTTTATCATTTTAGTAAAAACACGAGTTTTCACTAAATTGATCATTTTCCTGGTGAAAATAAGTTTATCGTTTCATGGTAGAAATTTTACCTTACCATTTTGGAGTAAAAAACAGAAAAATTAATTTTAGTAGTGTTACAACACTATAGAACCTTTGAAAAATCCAATTTAATTTTTCTAAACTGGCTTTTATATGATCATTTCATCTATAAACTATTCTTTGATACCATTAATGTATTTAATGGGAAATAAATATGTATTTTTTATGGAATAAGGTATGGAATTAATTACATGATCATCCATGAGTGGACTCAATAATATAAAACATAAAAAACCATAAAATTTAATAATTCACTATCCAATTTTGTGATCTCCCTTGGTGGTGAATTTTATTGAGTTCTCTGATAAACAACCAATTGTTTCTTGCCTTCGATGGTATCCAATGGACACTAAAATCAAAAATTTTCTTGATATAACCAATTATATGAAATTATGTGCTATAACATTCTCCCGTATAGAAAATAGAGAGAATACAATCAATGAGAGTTTCATCTAGCATGGTATTAATGCTGGTGTAACAGAAAATGCCCAAACAACTCCATTTTTATAATCATCATTTATTGTATAAATGAGCCTCATGGAGTTGTGATATTTCATGTGTAATTAAATTGAAATATTATTTAGGATTCAACCACATTAGGTGGTCTAGTTATTAAACTCCTTTAACAACCAATATTCTATACTGACATAACATTTTGATGTTTCAATGACCCAAAATTGGCATGATAATAATTATATTAGGGATGATATAATAATATTATATATCATTATTCATGTTAAATTGGAAATAATTGTATAAATTAATAGAATATACTCACTATGTATTGGAGAATTTTACAACATTATGGTGGGTAATTTAGGGAACAATAATCAAAATATGCAACCCTACACTACTAGAAAAATTGGCAATAACTTTAGTAAAAGAATATTACAATAGGGCCTGCAACCATGGTGGTTAGATTTAGCCATGATTGAATAGTTCATGACATTAATTTACATAGTGATAGTTTTATAATAATTTTTTAGGGTTTAATGTGGATAATGTTTTACAACCATTGTCTATAAAACATAGTATTTGTGTAGTACACCATACTTTCTTTTTTTTAGATCTTGCACTACAAATAAATGATTATTATACATAGTAAGAATTATAAAATACTTTTAGAATATAATGTTATGTTTCTCAGGGGACTATGTACCAAATAAATAGTCAAATTACACTTTAACTAGAAAATTTTATCAAATACATCATCAAATACCACTTATAAACCAATCCAAATGTCTATTACACCCATGGTCACCTGCTAAAATTGGGAAACATAAAAAAAGATTGAGTTCAAAGGATTATTAAGGGGTAGAAAATTATAAATAAAATCAATAGGAGTTATAAATAGTTCATGAACATGTGAGATACATGATCATAGGAAAAATGTCACAGTTAATGGAATAAGATCCTGAAATTATAAGAAATATTCACGATTTGTGATAAGATAATCCTATGAAGTGGAATGAAATATATAGAATGATGATCATAAAATAATTACATAGAGAATATAATATTGATATAAAATCATAAGGAAATAATAAAGAACCATTTTAGGATAATATAGGAATAATTAATTTAAAGACCAATTCTAGAAATTACTTTATTATACAACATTTCAATAAGGTAAACATTACTTCTCAAAAATAATCACACAATACCAAGAATGAAAGGTTTAGTGACTTAGATAATTATCCATATAAGAAACTTGTTTTATAACCCTTAAGATTATTTTTATTTAATTTATCCACCCTATAATCTCTATTACGATTCTTATTCATCACACTAATCTTCATTAGTTAAGGAAATGGAAACCTAAGAAAATTAGTTAGCTTAGATTATTGGTAAGTGTAAATACAATAGATAAAAATCAAATATAAGGAGTGAAAATAATATGATCATATAAGTATAATTAATATACATAAGAAAAATTTTACCCAAGAAATCACAAATCATAAATCATGGAATAAATCTTGGTATAAAAAACACTCTAATTAAAAGAGTGTGGAAACATGAGTCAATTAAGATGAGACATGAAATTCTAAAAATCTCTTGCGAATAAACATATAATTATAAGAAATATTTTAAATATGTACCAAAAATTATCATAGGAAAACATTACATCCATGAGTCACACACATGTACCCATGCTTGTAAGATAATATAATTATACTCATATATACATCACCTTCACGTGTCACACACTTGAACCCATGATTGAGAACAACTAAACTATTCTTGTCTATAAATATATAATGATATTTAAATACTTAACCAATTTATTATATGGTTATATTGGAAACATCCTTTCATTCATCCATATTTAGGATTTCCTCATGAAAATCATTCACACATCACATCATACATAATCCAGGGAAATAAAATGCATTTCATAAAATGTTCAAATTAAAATCATTCACATTTATGTAATAAAGAACTAATGGAATGAAAATGGGTTTAATTTAATATATTATAATAAAACCATAAAAATAATATGATTTTAATATTATTTTCAAATGGTATTAAATAATGAAGTCATCAACAATCGTAACAAGAAAAACCCCTAGAAAATAAATGGGTATGAAAAGATATTTAGTAATTTCTATGGTAAATACAATTCTATTGAGATTATAAATAAAGAGTAAACTATTAAGACAATAATTTAAAAAATAATATGATTCATGATATCTAAGTTAACAACCTTCAATAAAAAAATAAAAAATAAGGTATTGACAATGTAAAGCCATTGGTATAGAAATTAAGGTTATATATTGAATATGGTTAGAAAAGAAAAAGGTAGTAGTAGATCTAACCTGTAATAGAGATGGATATTATATAATTTATCAAAATAAACTAAGTGGATGGTTATATTTAAATAAAATCATTTATCAAGAATAAGACATGTCAAAGGAAAACGAATTTGAAGAAAAATACTTTTTAGATGTTTTAGAACAATCACTTTGAATATAAGAAATACCCTTAATCATTTGAATTGATTTGAAAAGATATATTTTATTATTATATAAGTAAAACAATTTCTTTTAGAATCCATGAAAACATAGAGATAAATATTAATATAAAATGATAAATGAAACTGAAATATGTGTTCACATGTAATCATTAAAAAATAATATTTTCACATTCTTATGAAAATTCCCCATTTAGAAAACATTAACAAGTTATTTAAAATAATTAAAAGAATATAAAGTAATATAAATTTAACTTAATAAATTATTGATTCATTAATGATGAAATTTTATAAACCATCAAATAAATTTGGACATGGAAAAAGGGAGATTCCAGACCAAGATAAAGAGGTGTGGTCAGTTTCAAATACAAAAAATACTTTGGGTAAAATGTGATTCAAAGGGGAATGAAACTTTTAGGGGACACATAAATACCCGTGATTGTACAAATAAAATGATGTGAAAAATAAAAAATAATATAAATGTCTTATATGTGTTATCTTTAAAACCAATCATTATTTGAAAATAAGTTTCACTACTGGAAATAGATGCTATAAACATGGCTCTATACCAATGATTTTCTAGAACCGTTCATATAGAGTCATATCAAATAGCTTATACCAACAGTTAAAAAAACATTATTATAGGGATGAGAAATATGTAGAATGTACTCCCTCCCTCCCTTCCCCAAACATGATTCATAATCCTCTCTACCCCAAGTGGAGGCCTCCCCCCTGTTCTCCCATGGTGATTTCCCCCCATTCAATGAATTTTTAATATGTTATTCTTCAACATTATATTAATGAGTTCCAAATCGATCATCTATTTTTCTGATCATTATATTCATTTTTATTTCAGATGAAAACCTTATAGATATTATGTTAGGTTATGATTGATCATTATTCAATTATTTTTTGTTTAGATGTTTTATTATTGTATTCCATTATAAATTTAATTCTAGTAGATATATATTTTTAATTAAAATAGTGTATAATTTTACATAAATCCAATATAATTTTTGTGTAATATATAACAAATGATTATTTTATTAATTATTGTAGAAATTTTTTATTATGTTAATTTATAAGTGGGTTTGAAATTTTTTTTTCAATTGTTTTATTTTTATAATTGAATGATTAAAATTTTCCATAATTAATTTCATTAAAATAGTACGTATTTTTTATTTCATATTAAATTCATCGAAATTTATCTTGGTCATTACTAGTATGAATCTATTATAGAATATTCAATTTCTAATTAATTATTCAGAGACCAACTAGTATGGTTTGGTGACTTTCATATTAAATTTTATATTTGGATTATCTTATTAGGAATTATTTGTAGACATGTGATACTAAATCACACATTAATTATGTTATGAATGTTTTCATGATAAAAAAATACATATCAATGAAAACAAATTCTATATAGGGAGATACATTATTGTTTTTCTAGATTAAATGATTTCTATTATAAATAAATATACATTTTATTTAATTTATGTCATATTCAAAACAAAGAAATTTTTCAAAAAATAATTGTTACATAAAGGGATATATAATTAATTGGATTATGTAATAGTTTATTACTATTATATTTCTTATACAATTTTTGGTTCATTACTTATATGCATTAGTATTAACATGTATCATTTCTATTATTATTTGTTTGGATAACAACTAGTATGATTTTATTACTTTCATATTAAAATTGGTAATTGGATTGTATTATTGGAAATGTTCTTTATACATGTGATAATTAATAATGTCTTGATGGTATTATGAATTTTTCCCTAAAAAACATATTTATAAAAGAAAATGGATTTCATGTTGGGTGGGACATTATTATGTGATTGCACATTTGAATAGAAATGGCTAGGTTAGAAAAGTGGGGATAAATTATTAATGTTTTCAAAACACTTATATTTAATACCATCCTATTATTATTTTTTCATAGTTGATAGGTATTTTTTTATTTAATTATTTAATACTTTGTTTTTTGAATGTATAAAGGGTTTATGAAATTATTCATTTGAATGTTTCTTTTTATTATTTGAGTGATTAAAATTTTTTTATAATTAATTTTAATTCAATATGGTTTGCAATTTTTGAATATTCATTTTTATAATGAATTAATGTTTATTAAAAATTTAATAGAAACCTGTGAGTTATATAATTGAATGTACTAGATTATTTTTTCTCCATTTATTTAAAAGAATATTTGTTGTATTTTATTAATTTTGGTTTACGTTTTTGATTTTAATATAACGTTTTTCCTACAATACATTGAATAAAAGTGGGATGTATCATATTGATAAGATCCCATTCGATTTTCAAAATAATTTGTTTTTTTTATTTTTTATTTTTAAATTTTTCATATAAAGATATTATATGATTTATATATTATAATTATGTTGGAACACCTTGGTTTTGTTTAGTGGAAGTTATCTACAATATAAAAAAATTTATTTAAATAAACTATTATGTTTTGTGTCAAACTGGAGAGATGAGATAATATTTTATTACTCAGGAAAAAATTGAAAGGAGTTGAATAAAGAGTTTATTATTTGATCATTTTCCATTTTGGAATCATCATGAGGAATATAGCATGAAAATGAAATATGATAATGATATTAATGAACATAAGGAAAATAATGAAAATAATGATGTTATTCATTATTCTCACAAATTTCATAATTCCTAGATAATTAAAGGAAACTGAATTCATTGTGTTAAATATTTATAATGTTATTTCTTTCATTCTATGAGTGTTTTGGTTTCGACCATTAAAGATCAATTCAATGATGGTCATGTTTTGATGATTCTTGGTAAACGAAGTATATTTTATTAAATAATGTGTTTAATTTTTATACAAGCCTTCTAAAAAAGAAACAACTCATTATTTATATATTTATATCATATATTACCGGATATTATATTCCAATATTCATTTTTGATCTAAATTTATAGCCTTTTCCACTTTGTGGTAAAACCAACCTAGACCAGAACATGCTATAATTCAGTGGATGAACATAGTTAGAAGAGTGTCTCTATTTGAATAATATCATTATAACTAAAGAATAACAATATTATTTTTAGGAATTTAAGTTTTTAAACTAATAAATGAAAATAATTATAAAAATAATAAAGATTAGATTAAAAAATGGATATGTCAAATTCATAGGGGTGGTTATGCGCACGTATGCGTGGATGGTAATTTTGTTTCTTATAGAGAGATATATAAGAGTAATATGGTTTATATTTTTTTAACCTAATTTTTTTTATAAAGATCATGCTTATATATTGATTTATCTATTATGGCTGGTCTAGTAATGTGGTGATTGAAAAAAAAGATGTTGCAGTGTAGAGGCAGTAGTCTGCACATGTGAATGAGTGATGTAATGACATTTCATAAGTGAATACGGGAAATATGGTTAATTTTTATTCCTGTAGTATAGAAACATTAAGTATAATATGAATAGTATAGTCTCCATATAATATTTAAAAAGAAAATATATAAAATTTAATGATAAAAAAGGATAGATATTAGCGAAAATATTGTTCCAATGTTGATAACTTTAGGTTTTCCTTGGAGGATTCCTTGGAAACTTAAGCATTAAGATAATATATTTTTATCATAATTTTGAGAGGTATAAATAGAATTATAGGGTAATTAATGGGATTGGATTTTAAAAAGGAATAATAATTTTTATATTGGTTTTGAATGGGTGGTGATATGACACGTTTATAAGTGGTGAGAATGACATGTTTGTAAATATTTTAACTTAATATATTGTGAGTTCAGGTTAAATGGGTCAGGTGTCCCAAAAAATGAATAATAATTTAATTTTCCATAAGTTAGGGTTGATAAATATAATGAACCATACATTATAAATGAGATATTTTCCTAAATAAATGTATGTTATATTATATAGTATTATACACATACAAGATATAGAGAAACATACAACACTTTATTTCATTAGTTGATATTGTTACATTAATCAGGAAAAAACCCATTAAAATTTTAAATATTAAAATGTTGACGTAATAGTAAATGTAAAAATTAGAATGGTAAAACTAGGATCATTCTATTCTTCTATAATTATATCTCCCCTGAACAACACTATAAAAAAGAAAAACTATATTTTTAATCAAATAAAAAACATAGAAATAGAAAATATAGAACCCTGGGTGGAATTGTAGTGAATAATGTATGAATTAATGAAGAGGTATTTATAGGAGGTAGTTTTACCATTGTAATAGTAATGTGACTATTGGAATAATAACATGACCGTAAGGAATAATAACTCGATTGTAGTGAATAATAACTTGACTGTGGGAATAGTAATTTGAACTAAAAACAATAAAATGTAATATAAATAAAAATTATAATGATTAATTTAATAAAATATTAATATTATCATAACATAAAATAAAAAACAATATTTAAAAACTCCATGAATTTTTATACACTTTTAAATGAACTGTATTTTAATTTATTTCAAAAAAATAATATTTATGTTAATAATTATAATTATCTATAAAATATAATTATTTTTGAAAAAATAGATTTCATTTTTATATTAATCATGTAGAAATTTTCTAAGCGTGATTTTTTGAAAATTTTCTTAGAGACATCCATTTTTAATTGAATAGTAAAAATAATATTCCTCAAATACCACATTTTTTGTGACATAATTATAATGAAAGAAAGACCTAATATATTTTAAATTATTTATTTCAACCCAAAATAAATTTAATAATACAAATGGGTCTTTTAAGAACTAAAAACATAATTTCTAAATCTAAAAAGTATTTTCCAATGTTTAATGTCTTAAGTATTCCATTAAAATAAAAATTTATCAATTTTCCATTTCCTTTTTTTATAAAATTATGAATTCAGGTTTGGAAATCCTTCAAATTCCTAAAATAATTTAACATATATAACATATTAATTTAAATGTATAAATGTCACAATTAGGATATTTACCATGTAAATTATATTTTAGTCAATATTTTCTCCTTATAATACCCATATTTTCATGATTAAATAAACCCTCTCCCCTCCCATGGAATCCACTCCTCTCTCACTTACCAAATAAAAATTTCAATCCAGTTACTCTATATTAATAACCCTATAATCCTTTTGTATTTTATGTATCCACTCCACTCTAATCATGCAAGGATTTTAGTGCTCCAGAAAAGAAGCCACACAAGGAATAGGGGTAAGATTTTTTCTACTCCTCTTCTCATTTTCCTCTTATCCTGCTCCTTTAATCTATTCGATTAATTCCCAAAGATTATAATATTAATTTAGTGTTATGTTAAAAATATATTAATTATTTTAACATACTATAATAATTATAATTTTAAAGTATTTATATTTAACAAATCATTTTCTTCTTCTTCTTTATACAATGTCTTGTTAATAGTCGTATGACCACTAATATATATTTTTAAAATTATTTTCTTATCACCACCCATATGAAAGGTTATAAAAAATTATTTATAATATATTAAGGTATAAATAAATGTATTTATAAGAATGTTTATTTAAGCTTAATAATGTATAAATAACAAAAATATAATATTACTAAATCAAAGTAAGAAGAGATATTTAAAGAAAGAGATTATATCAAAACATTTCACCTTTTATAAAGATTATTAAGAAAAACAATCATTTATTATAATTGTTAAATATTGAAAAAACAACATAATTTAAACCTGGTTCAAAGTTTTAATAAACTGATGTTTATTATTTAAGGGTAAGAAAAGAGACGAAATAAAATGGCAATTAAGGAAAGGGTATTCTCAAACACAATTCCTTATTTTTTTTGTGTTATCTTGTATTTCACATTGTTCTTAGTATGAATGCCCCCAATTTTTCCATAAAGCACCCTTTAAAAATTATTTTGCAATTATTTATGAGGATATACATGTTTTTACCCTATTGAAAGGACTTATAATCTAATTATAAATATTTTCTTAAAAGGTATTTAGTTTTTCAAACTCCTCTTGGAACCAAGTTGAGTTGTTTATACTTCATGAAAACTGTTATGTTATAAAAAAATATGACATCCCTTAATTTTTTTGTGAACCCAAAATTTTATTTTGTAATGTTTGATTTATGAAAACAATATGAACCATATTTCATCCCATGGGGTATTTTTATGGTAACAGTTGTTATATGTTCTTTTTCTAGATGGAATCCATGATTATGAGAATTTAATTATGTGATGGGTGGGATTGTAATTTTATAGCCCTGCCATTTAGGGGGTAATTGATATATCTCATGTTATTATGTGTATTATATATGAACATAATTCTTGTTTTATTTACAAATATAATGATTTGATTTATGCACATATTTTATTCATGAACATGATGATATATTTATTCACAACCATGTGTGGTATTTAACTATTTTGTTATGAAGGTTTTTTATTATTTATATGCCACATTACATGAATTTATCAAATCATTCCTTCATTATTATGATTTTTATCCTATGCTTATGATATGTTGATGTATATTATTCTCACATATGCATTATTTATTCATGTCCCTTATTCCTCCCATGATATTTATCTCTATGTTGGGATTTTATCTCACTACATTATTTAATGTATTTTTTCTGGTGATTACATGCAATAAAGGGAATATGATAATTTTAGGAGGTTAAATAAGGAATATTTTAATAATATTTAAGTTATATTTATTTACAAGTGATGTGTGAGAAAAATTTTCCCAAGATAACCGACCTTTGGATATGATATTGTAAAACTAGTGTGTTTTTTTGTTAAAAATGATGTAATATTTATTTAAGAGAAATTAGGGTCCCAATAGTTAGTATTCGAGAGTATTTTAATTAATTTGGGAATTTGAATTATTAAATTTTATTAAAATCTACCAGGATAAGTTTATATATTGGTAAACATCCTATGTTTTTTAAAGTATAATAGTTCATTGTTTTTTAGAAATGAAATTTATTATTAGATAATACAAGTGGATGTTGCTTTGGGAAATGTGTAACTAGGGGTAATAATCATTAGGGGGGGGGGGTTCTTCATTAAATATATCATCTTCCATTGTATGAAAAAGTGTCTTTTCTTCACACCTGATTTGGAACTCTTGAGGGAATAATTTGGTTAGTAGAAAACTCATTATAAACCCTTATGAATAATATATTGGTAATGTAAATTTTCTTTTAATGTTATAAAAGGATTAAAGAAGATAATTCTAGAAGAATAATTTTATAAAAATTCAAAAAAAATATATCCCATAAGATATGAATTTATAAATAATTTTTTGGATAAGAATAAATTATTTATTCATGATATGTTGACTTATATTTGTTCAAAAATTTTCTATTTTAGAAAATATTGGATACCCAGATAAACTAGACCAAAATTCCTTTGTGATGGATACTGAAATGATTATCCAAAAAAATTCCCAATGAAATAATAGGTGGAGTTTAAAACCTCATGTTGATTCTTACCTAACTCTCTCAGGCTATAAAAAATAACCTAAACCATGTGGAACATATTACTTCCCCTAATATGCAGAAACTATCCATCAATTCCTATGTGTAGAAATGACATCCAAATATTATTAGATTTTTGATCCACTTTTCATGGAGCTGTGGGTTAAATCATTGGGGAAGTTATTTTCTATGATCTACTATTATAAGAAGAAGAAAGTCATATTGGATGTCTATAGTTTGGATATAGATGATGATCAATGGTGGACATTGAGAAAGAATACTAAGTCGAAGGATTAATTAGAATAAACTGAGTGAGAAGAATTTATGATGTTAATTATTAATAATTATTTCCCTCAAAATCTGAAAAAACCTGGAGAGATAATTCCATAAACACAAGCTAAATGAGGGTGAATCTATAATGAGTTACGAGGAAAATTTCAAAAGGCTCACAAGTTATTCCTCAAGTATTATTATTAACAAAAATAAAAAATATATATATGATTTAGTTTTTAAAAATACACCTTTTAAATGATATATCCATCTAAAAATTTTAGAGTAATGAAAAATTTGGCTGTTGTACTCTAAAATTATTGATGAAGTTCAGAGAAAATCCCCCAGGTTATGAAGATAAAAAATGAAAATAGAGATTCATGGCTGAATATCTAATGAAAAAGGAGGAAATAAGAGCCAACCACCCACATGTGTTAGAAACGGAAATAAAAATCATGGAAATTTCATCAAAATAGTCATAGAAATGATTTATGTATTGGGGAGAAGGCCTTCAAGATCATGAATGTTGCATAGATATGAAGAATCCAACCAATTTTCTGGAGGAATGGAAGAAATATCCCAACACACCACTCATGTTACAATTCTACTACTATAAGGATCAAGAAAACAATGCAATCCAACTCACTAAACTATGGGCCTTCATGGTTAATTAGGTTTATCGACTAGAAAAGACAATGGAGAAAGTGAAATCTTATTCCCTCACTACCCCTAAGGTAGAACATGAAAATAAATTCATAAAAGGTACACTACCTGTTCACTCTAGAATTGAGATTTTTTATTATGGATATATGAATTCATTTATATCATACATGTTTTCTAGAACTATTGAATAAAAAACGTGATACCTTGGAGTAGATATATCTATAAAAACACATTGTGGTATGATCAATTCAACCTAAGTGTTGTACCCTTCTCTTAGTCGCGTTTATGGGAATATTTTTCTAGTGAATCTCGTAATCGTTCTATTGATATAATTTGATGCTATATTGGGCATAGATTGACTCTCATTATATATATCTCACATTAACAACCCGGAAAATAAAATATCTCTGAATATTATGAACTCTACCAGATATTGTTTTAGAGTTATTGATAGAGATTATACCTAGAGGCACTCATATTTAGAAATTCCCCTATAGGATATACTTGATTGATCTGAAGGAGTTAAAGAATTTACTGCAAGATCATTTAAAAAAAGTTTTCATACATCCTAGTACATCACCTTGACGTGTTAGAATGCTATTTTTAAAGAAAAAGGATTGAGCAATACAGTTGTGTATCGAATACCAAAGTTTCAACAACTTCACTATAATTGAAAAGTATCCCTTTCCAAGGATTTATGAATTATTTTATTAACTTTTAGGTTCCAAAAACTTCTCAAAGGTGGATATTCATTTTTTAGATCATCAAATGAAGGTAAATGAGGAAGTTATATAGAGGAAAACCTTTCGTATGTGGTGTGGAAATTATGAGTTCATAGTGATTCCATTCATACTGAATAAGTCCCCAACAAATATTTATAGATTTGAGGAATTATGCCTTTAGAAACTATGTTTAAAAATTTGAGGTAGTCTATATTGATTAAATTATCATTTACTCTATGTGAAAATAGGAATATGAAGAGAATCTAAGAATTTTACTAGTAACAATAATAAATGAAATATGTTTTCCAAGTTAAGAAAGTGTAACTTTTGGATACATCAATTCACATCATCAGGGTAGGTGATCACAAGAAATAGAATTTTTATAGACCCTTCAAAGAAAAATTCAATTGTGGAATGGAAAAGAACATAAAGTGCCAAGAAAACCCATATTTTTAATTTTTAGCTGGGTACTATATGTGTTTTGTGAGAAATATCTCCTAAAATTCTAGAATTCTAAATTTTTTAACAAAAAAAAGGTGAAATGCATGTTTAGAATGAAGATGGCGAGGAAGAATGTAAAGATCTAAAGAAGAGGCTAATCATTTCTCTAGTACTCACAGAACTATCATGTGGAGAATGTTTTGTGATATACAATGGTACTTCAAAAAAATGCTTGGATTGTGTAAACATGAATTATGATAATGTTTTTTCCTATGCCTTAATACTATTAAATATCCAAGAGAATAAATACCTGATGCATCATCTAGAGTAAGAAACCATGGTCGTCACATTGATGATTTGGAGGCACTACATTTATGGTGAGAATTTTTACATATAGACATACTATAATAGTATAAAGTTCATATTCAAATAAAAAGAGATAAATATGCATAAATGAATATGGTTATATTTGACTAAGGACTATGATTGCAATGTTCATTACCACATTGTAAAGGTGAAAAAGGTAAGTGATTCTCTTAGATGAAAAGTACCTACTAATGTATCGATGATGAATATTTAGAAAGAACTTATCTTAATGGAAATATAAAGGATGTATCTAGAAATAAAAATGGTAGGGAATGCATTTGACTTTTTTGAAATTATTACATGAACATCTATCGAAGAGTAGAGAAAGTATGAAAAAAGGGAATATTTGGAGCCCCAAAAAAAGTTCAAAGTAGTAAAGGAGGATAATCTTTATGAATTATACTTTGATGAATATAGTTTCATTAGTTTAGGAACAATACTTTTTGTTCCTTCATCACATGATATAATGATAGGTATGATTAATAAAACCGTGAGATCATATTTCCCCATCAATCTTGTATGTATAGAGATGTACCTTGATCTTTATGAGAAATTCCAATGGTAAAACCTGAAGAAGGAGACTGTTGATTATACCTATTAGTTCTTATCATGTTAGAAAGTTACTAAAGAGAAACATAATTCAAATGTAATGATAAAAAATTTCCCATATCCACAGGGAAATGGGATAATATCACAATGCACATTGTCAATGGTTTCCCAACTACATCCAATGGAAGCAATGTGATATGGGTTCTTGTGGATTGAATCACCAAGACCAAACACTTAATTACTATTTGGGAAGATTTAACTCTTGAAAAATTAAAATATATACATATTATAAGTGGTGAGAGTATATGGGGAACAACATTCAATCACCTATGACTATGATCCAAGGTTCACTTCTAAATATTAGTGAAGTCTTCAATGCGCTCTGAAATGTGAATTGAATTTCAATACGACCTATCACCCCCAAAATGATTTCAAATCAATTAAACCATTCCAACACTTTATAACATTAGTAGATCTTACTTAATAGAATTTAAAGGTTGATGGTATCAACATCTCACATTAGTTGCGTTCTCACACAAAAACCATTTCTGCTGAAGTATTCAAATAAACCCCTATAAAGCTCTATATAGGAAGTGATGTAGAACTCTTATGTGTTGGGATGATATTGGTGAGTGAAATAAACTTATACCTTATATTGTTCAATGAATTTTAGGGATGTTATATTCCATTAAAACATATATAAAATATACTTGGATTTAGTAGATGAGTAATGCCGACAATTGTAGATGGGACATGGAGTTTAAAGTAGGAGATAAATATTTCCTTTGAATATCACAATATAAGAGAGTCGTGAGGTATTTTAAAGAAATGGAATCTTAGAACTAATTAAATTCACCCCTTTTATATCCTTGAGCACATATAACTGGGGAATTTTAGTTATCACTTCCACAAAACATGGCTCACATTCAGGATGTGTTTTATGTATCTCTCTCGGGGAAGTATATACCTAATCCATCACATGTATTAAATATGGAGGTGGTTAAATTGGAGAATAACCAATCTTATTTGTATAAGATAGGTAAGATCATATATTTTAGGGAAAATGTTTTATGCCTAAATACATCTCACCATCTAAAAGTGTTGTAGGGGAACAATAAATATGAAGAGACGACATGGGAACCAAATGAAAGAATGAAACAGAAGTACCCTTATCTACTCTTAACTGAAAATATGAGTTGAATTTTTATGTATGAGATATCTAAATGAGATAATATTGTAATAATCCAGACATTATAAATGATATTTTTTTCCTAAATAAACATGTTTATTATTATATTGCTTTATACACATACAACTCTTAGAATTAAAAATATATATTATTTCATTAATGGATATAATTACATTAATAAGAAACTAAACCCATTAAAATTAAAAATATTACAATGGTAAGAAATATTAAATAGAAAAATTATAATGTAAAAATATATATCATTATAATATTTTAAAATTATCACCCTAAAGGAAAACACTATAAAAAAAGAAAAAAAATATTTGAAAACTAATTAATACTTTAGAAAAGTAAAATATAGAACCTTAAGAGGAACTATATTGAATAATTTACTAATGAATTAATAGATATTTATAGGAGGTAATGTGAAGATTAAAATAGTAATGAGACTATTGGAATAGTAACCTAACGATTAGTTATATTAGCCTGATTATGGGGAATCGTAACTTGACCCTCTGAATAGTAACTTGATCTCAAAATAATAAAATATAATAAATATAATATTTATATTTAGTAATATAAGAACATATAAATATTATGATACAAAAAAATAAATAAAAATATTTAAAAAAATAATGAAATTTTACACCCTTTTTAAAAAACCCCCTTTTAATTTCTTTTAAAAAAGTCTTAATTTTAATATTAATAAGCTTTATTATATATGATATAATTTTTTTCGATAAAATTAATAACATTTTTAGAATTAGTAATTTTTAATTTTACTAGAAAATTTATGATTATTTTCTGTGAAATTTCTATTTTTACATGAATAGAAAGAATAATATTTTTTATATACTGCACTTGTAATGAAAAAATGAGGAAGTAGTATTAATGTAATAAATGTTAAATTGGTTATTTGGGCCCAAAAAAATTATACTGATTAATGTGTCATTTAAAAATAATAAACTTAATTTCTTAAACTAAAAATTAATTTCAAAATTATAAAGTCTTAAGTATTCTATTAAACTAAAAGTTTATATATTTTTTAATTTATTCTTCAGTAAAATAATAAATTCATATATTGAAATCCCAGAAAGACCTAAAATAATTTTGTTCAATTTAAATATTTCTTAAAATTTTAATAACATCACCATTTTAATGTTTAAAATGGTAATTATTTTCAATTCAATTTTATATTCTTAAAATAACCTTCTCATCATGTATAAATAACACCTAACCCTTATTTGGAGAAGAACTCCTCCCTCACTAACCAAATAAAAATATCTACCCAAATACCCAATATTAATCCCCTTAAAATACTTATGTATTTTCTGGTACCACTCAAATCTAAGAACTGAAGGCGTTTAGTTTGGTTGAAAATAAGTAACACTGAGAAGAGCATAATTTTCCTATACTTATCTTCTCACCTCCCTCTTATCTTCATCCTATTATCTATTACTATAAAACCCAAATCTTCTAATATTAATTTTTTATCATGTTAAAATTATTTTATTGATGTTAAACTACTTTAATGATTATATTAATGATTCATTTATATTTTATACTTCTCTTTCTTCTTCTTTTATCAATGTCATATTAAAGGTCGGTAAACCACCTACAAGGATGTTTCCAATTCTTTTCATTTCACCACCCTTATTAATGGTTATAATAAAATATTTATAATACATTAATGTATAAAATAAGTATTTATAAGCTTATAGATTTAATATTAATAATTTAAAATATTAATAAAGAAAGATCATTAAATCGAAGCAAGACATGATATTTTATGAAAAATATGATAAAAAAATGTTTCACCTTTAACAAAGAGAATTAATGAATAGTGTCCAATGATCATAATTGATTAAGAGTGAAAACATAAAAATAAGTTATTTTTGGTCCAATATTTTAATAAACAAATTTTTATTATTTATGATTTAGAAAAGAGATGAAATGAAGAGGGATTTAATGTAAGGTGATTCTCAAACCCCGTTCCTTATTTTTGGGTTATCTTCTCTTTCACATTATTATCAGTGAGAATGTTTCTATATTTTATTTAAATATTACTATTAAAATTATTTACCCTTTCCATATATGGATATATACGTTTTTACAGTGTTTAAAGGACTTCTAATACAATGAAAAATATTTTTTAAAAGGACTTTATTTTTGAAAAAATTTATTTGACTCATATTTAGTTGTTTTTACTTAAAAAAGATCTTTTATTCAATAATATGGTCTCTGTTTATTTTGTAACCTAAATAGTTATTATATAAAATATTATTTATGAAACCCTTATGATATTAATTCCTTTACATGGGTTTATTTCTTGCCTATGATTGTTATATGTTGTTTTTCTATATGGAATTCATGATTATGAGAATTTTATGATGTGATAGGTGAGTCCAAAATTATATATCCCTCTATTTATCCATTTATCTTATTCCTGCATTAATATTCATCACCTTACTGGCCTTTTACCCCCCTAATTTTATCGATGTATATGTTATGGTGATTACATATACTAATAATAATGAAAAATATTTTATGAAGATAATTAATAAGGATTTAAATAGTGTTTAAATTTTATTATGTACAATTGATGTATGTGTCTAATTTACCATAGATTCCAATCCCTTGGATCCTGGAATATATCACTACTATATACATTATCTTAAAAATGAATTATTTTTCATGTAATTTATTATGGAGGATCTATAATAATATTCAAACCACTAAACCATATAAAAGTTTTTTTTTGAAATTTCTCAATCTCGTTACCCATAGATTTAATAGTTTTTAAATTTTTTGTTTAATCATGGTAACTAATTTTTAGCTAAGTAAATAATTTTTTGTGTTTAATGATAAAATTTTATTTTTTAAATAAATTGTACATACTGATTGCAAATATAAAATCCATATTATGGGATAAAATTTATATGTTTAAGAAAAATCAACATGAATATTAGCACACGTAGAACATAAAAACCCATTTTTAGAAAAAGTGTATTTTTTAGATAAAAAACCTAATGTAGGGTAAAATTGAAAATTTATTATATATTAATGATATAAATTGGTTTAGTATAGACCAAATAAATGATATTTGTAATTAACGTCAATACAATACCCAATTTTACTAAAATATCATTTAAAAAGAAGATATAAAGAACATTTTTTTGGAGAATATAAATTAAGTCCTAAAAATGTTAATCATTGGTTTTATAAATTCAACCTAATATTTTAAAATACACAATATTAATTCTTTAAATAAATATTCATTATTCTGTAGTTTATTTTTCCAAACTTATCTTAATACTATGTCATATAAATTATTGTTTTATTAAAACTAGTATTTTCACTATTCAACATTAAGATAATTTATTTCAGAAAAATGAAATTTTTTATCTGAGTGTTATATTGAATTGGTGTGTCAAAAAATGAAGAAAAATTTATTAAATTAAAAAAAAGAATATCTTTATTTATCTTTTAAATGCAAAAAATATAAAGAAACTATTATTAAAATAATAACCTTTTTAAACATCAAGCATTATTAATAAACTGTGAATTAAGTGAGTTTTAATATATAATATGTTTTATTATAATTACCATTCTAAATTTAATTTAAATTGTATATATCTAAAAAAAAATTATATAAAAGTTTTTATTTTTTTATATGTTGAATACAAATTTGTTAAAAGTTTCATTTATATAAATTAAATATATATACATGATATATATATATATATATAATCGATAATTCTAATTTCTACTTTTATATACCCGTATGATTTTACATACGAATTAATCATAAGGTTGTAAATATGGGATTTAATTGGTTGTGATTCTGCTAGAATAGATCTATTGTATATTACCATGATTTGAAAATCCTCTCAAATTTGTTTTCTCTCCTATTTTATTTGTTTGAGTTCAACTTGGTCTTGGTATAAGGAAACCCCAAGTTAAGTTAATTCATTTTAAATAATAGGAAAATGGGCTTCATAAGGGATATTTTCTATACCTGATTTCATTTTAATCCTTTTTGTTATTATATTTCATTATATGGTTATTTCCTTTAATACCCCTAATTTAATGACTATATTATAATCATAATGTTCTATTTTAATATTTAATAGAATTTTTGTTCATTTTTTATTATATTTAGAACAAGACATGAACATAAAATTTATTCAAAGATAAATATTTAGGGAATTTTATGTAGTTATAATATCTATCCTAAAATAAATTGTACCCTTATAATTTTAATAAATATTCTCTAATGTAATTGTTAAGGATTTCCTTAATATGGATATAAATAAGGATTTTAATTTAAAATATACATCAAATTTGGTTACTTGAGTAAGATTAGGAAACACATCCATTACTTCAGAATAAACATATCACCATATATGGTTTCTTTATAACCATTTATGGAAAATATTACTCATTTTTTCGGTTAAAGATAATATAATGTGATCAATTTTCTAAGATAGTTCAACACCATCCATGGAGTGATAAGTTATTATAAGTTTATTTGATATATGTAATATGATCTCTATATTTTATTACTATGTATTATATGTTATTAAAACTAATCAAATTCATATTAAGGATAACAATATTTTCAAAAGTATGTTTCCCATAAACTTAAACATGGGATACAACAACAATTCCACTTGATGTTTCATTAGAAAAAGTAAAACACTAGTCTTATTGGTGATGATTTTATGCAATTAGAAAAACATAGTAGGTATAATAAGGTGGGTTAGACAAGAAACAATTAAAGCACTCCCAGTTATTTATTGGATTCTAGATTTTCTTCACTTCATATCATTTTTTGGAACATACCTCAATAGTTTTGGTTATATAGGATTTCCCTTGTTCCCTTTGTCTTGGAAATTTCTAATTCCTATAATCCTAATTCTCCCTTGGATTCAGAAATTGATGTGGGTAATTTCTTATTTACTCACATTAAATACATTGAACTATTATTGGTACCTCTAGAAGAAGTCTATTTCCTTTTATCAGGCCTACAATACTCTTTTATTTTCCTCAGAAATTTGTTTCTCTGTGCCATAATTTCCACCCATTAAACATCTCTTAATTCCATTAAGAAATTACCATAGACGATTCATACATTATTTTTTTTCCAAAAATGAAATTTAATCTTCTTTCCTTCATTATCATCATAACCTATACTTTGGTGAGACTCTATCCATCCATTATTTTGTTTTTTAGAGACATAACTGAGTTCACATTTTGAATCATAATTATTGATAGTTGGTTTGGAATAATCATAACATCATTCATATATCTCTAATCTAGATAGATTTCCCTTGGGGAAAATCTCGGGATTTTCTATTTCATCCATTGTTAACTTGGTTCCTTTTGGACTAATCCACTTATAAAATCCAAAGTAGTTATAGATAATGAATAAAACAATAAGAGTATTATTTTATGGAAATTACCAAAGAAATTCAACCTTATAATATCATACTCTTTGAAATTATTACATTAGTCTTTAGTTTAACCTAAATCACCCATGATTTAATACAGATTTATTTAGATTTATTTATATCATATTTACTAACCTAATTCCTTAATGAAATTAAGAAATAAGTCCTTCATAATGGATTGTAAAGAGAATGTGATTAACCAGAGAAAATACCCAACGAGTTTCTATTTCGGTGTTCAATCATATGACCACTCATCCTACATAAAAGAGTAGATTCATTTGATACTAAACTGGGATTTTTAGGGTTATTTATCATAGGTATATATTATAAACAACCACATCCACTTTCTAGTATCTCTAAATAGATTTAATTTCTAAGATAACCACAAAATATCTACTATTATAATACTTTGGGATATTATCATATATTTATACTTTTACCAAAGAATTATCCCTAGAATTTTCACTAAATATATCTCATCGTAATCAATATTTTAAATAAAATAATCATAAGAAATAAATAAACCCTACTTTGAAACCAAATATAGAGAATAATTCTTAATATACCTTTATTTAAGAATATTATCATTGGATAAACATTACATCACACAAATTATCACAAAATCCCAATAATGGAAAGTTTAGCTTCTTTGTGGACTATCTATATAGGGAAAATTTTACAACCCTTATGAAAATTTCTACATAATTGGCCCATACTAGACTCCATCATATACTTTTATCCTCTATAACTATCTTGATAACCTAGAGAATTGGAGACATAATAAAATAGGTGAGCTCAAATGCTTGGTAATTGTATAAATAAGTGATAACCATCGAATATCATAAGTGAACTGGAGAGGGTCATATGGTTATAATCAAGATACACTAGAAAACTCAGTCCTAATAAATAATATATTATAAATCATGACATAACAATTGGAGTAATAAAAGTCATTAATCAAAAGGGTGTAGTAACACGAGTCAATAAACATGATCCATGATATTAATACAGTCATGAGAATACTCATATAACTAAGATACATTTTTTTAACCATGTTTCAAACATTAACATGCGGTAAAAAAACATTCACGAGTCACTCTCATGACATGACCCACATAGGCTCTCCTTGTCGACGATAAGATGAGAGTGACACCTGAAACCACCTCTAATACATTAATGGATGGAGACTAAGATAATGTAGAAATTTCAAACACATGGTAGGCCTTATCCGAAATTACTTATACACATGAAAAAATCTATATAAAAGTTATTTTTGATTCTTTGAATCCTTGAATAACATATTATTCCATATAAAACTACAAAAAAATTGTATGAAACAACATAAAGGGATAAATACAATCCCACTAATATTTCCATGGAGTATAACTAGATAATAATAATTTAAATACTAACAAACTAAAAATATGGAATCCTTCTTCCATTATCAAAGTCTAACTAAGGATCACCTACTCCTAGACCAACTATGAATCCATCAAAAGAAATGTCATCTATATAAGACAAAAAACATGAAATAAGATCCCGTGCATGGGTGAGAAAAAACGTACCCAGTAGGATACCAAAAAAATCCAAACATAAGTAATCAAGTGGGATACAACTATAATATCAAGAATATGAGGAAATAATGAACACGATAAACCAAGATATGATCAAAGGGACACTCTATATCTCATGGTGAGTTTTTTCCTCGCAACCAGCTTTGTGATTCTGCTCAAATCTAAAAGGTAATGATTGTACATGGTAACTCATTCAATCGGTCTTTACAACACTAATTTAACTCATAATAAAAAGGTTTGAAAATAAAGGATCACTCTAATTACTGAATGAAGATTCCTGACCCTTACCAGAATAACCCACTAATAATGGGATCATGTCCGGGGGAACCAAAACTAATTTTGGGAGGAAGGGATAAAATATCACACCTTGGTTTTCACAGAGGGGTGCATGAATATCTATAATATTATCCCAATGAGGGGATAATTCATCCTATACTCATGATGTAATGAATCATGGTACCCTTAGTGGAATAAAAATAATGACATACACTCAAGCTAAAATGATTTGGAGGAATATAATCTCACTAATATCAAAAACCTATAAGGTTTCATATGGAATATAAATATGATACATGTTCATTTGATATATTATCATACCAAAAGGATATACATCACAAAAAGGGGTCCACATGATGTGTGATATCCCAATACACACATCATTTCGGTTATTGTTTCTAAAAAAATCCCATTATTTAATGCATCACAATCCATGTAACTATATTCTCTACCACTATTAGTATTGTCACCAAATATGAAAAATAATTATACCTACCATCCTAGAGTCATTGACGTTGAAAATTCAGGAAGAAACACTTACCCAGACCAAATATTAAAACCACATTTATATACCCCACTATCTATTTCTTTTGTCTCTATGATACCTCCATGACATCTCTAATCCAAACACCAAAATTATATAAACAATCCATAGAACATAGGGTCAAACACCCTAGGGAATGTGTTCCCAAATATAGTTGATTCCCCATCCAATAGAATGATATCAAGGAATATAGAATGAAGGGAGAAATACATAAAAATTAAAAATGAATATGAATGAAATTCCATGTTCAACGGGACAACATAAATGAAATCCAAATAATATGGATGATAAAATAATACAAAATTAAAAAAAGAATAAATATAAAATTCATAATTATAGGAAGTGAAATAAAATATATATATAAATAAACAATAATGATACAAAATTAATTTTAAAAAATTTATTTGTATCCACCACCATATCCAAGAATGGGAAATTTGAACACAAAAATATTCCTTACCTTGGGTTGGATAATTTTTTATAGGAGAATGTGTCCTTAAACATTAAAAATGGAGAAAGTCATATAATCTCTATGTACTCAAATGATCCTCAAATTCATCCATTGTTGATATGCAATAATAATACAATACCTTCATATGTTTTATTTACATTCTAATTAAATAATCAGATATAAATAGAACATAATAGTTATGTTTATAGCTTCATCAAAAAATTTTCTTGACTCATTTCCCTAAAAATTGCTCCAAAATTGACTATAAAGTTTATGAAAACATAAAAAAGCATTAAAAATTGATTAATAGGGGTTATACTATATAAAAAACCAAAATAAATCTAAAAATTTAAACCAAACATGTTTCCCCCTCGAATTAATCATGATATAATGGAGAATGGGGTCTTTTTTGGCATTTTAAAACCATCCCAACTCTCACCATACCCTCCACCATGTCTTGTACATGGGTATGGTATTCAAAAACATTAAACCAAAAATGGTCAGTGCTATGGCATGGTATAAAAATTTATATATATTTTTTCTCACTATGGCCCACACCACAACCATGGTGAGGTCTACCAATCCATGGTCCAAAAATAACTCCCCTAAGTAGCATGATTTGTCCATCCATGTTTCCCTTTTCCAGTTTTACATTAGGGATCAACATGACTTGAACTATGTCGTGGTGTTTCCCATTTTAAACTAAGAAACTCTAAATACCACTTTTAAACTTTCAAAATCCTCCAATATATATTATACCCAAGTTTAAAACCTCAAAAGTTTTAAAAACATTGCTTCATATGTGGATGAACTTATATAAACATAACCACTAAAACTAAGTGTCTGAAAAATATCCCCATATGATAGATTTTTTTCCCTAAAAGAAAAACATTAATCAGATATATTAGTGTAATGAGTTTGCATTTGGATTTACCTATCCCATGATCAGGGATAATGGTCCCCTTATGTCCAATGAATGTGAACCATGGTAATCACTTTCACATGAATGATCTTCTCCTACCAATCCATGATCTTTATTAGGTAGTCGGATAAGGTTGATCTATCTTCAATTCCCATATTACCCTAGTATACAATGTATTATGGGTCTTGCATGAATATCCTTAGCTATGAAATGTGAAATATATCATCAAGTTGATCTAACTATGTTCGTAAGGTTAAGTGTTACATTATCTCGAAAATTTTACACAGTATTTGGAAGGTGAAAATGAGCCTCAAACATAGCATGCCATCTTAGACATATATATGTTTTTATTTCTATGGTGATACATTCAATAAAACATTTCCTCCAACATTGAACTTCAAAGAACACTAGCGTCAGTTTTAATTGGCCTTCTGACTTCTTTGGGTTGTCCTCATCTACTCATAGGAGGATTGTATATATTTTCTCTATAATTTCACTAAAATTGGGCCCATAAGTGCCGAATCAATAAGATATTTCCAGCACATAAGTGACTAAACGTTTCTACCAAAAAAGGTCTAGAATAGTTCCATAAAAATTATGTAGTTGTAGATGCTTTTATAAAAAAATTACACCATGGTTAGTTGATACTCCCAACTGTGTCCAAAGTCCAACATACAGGGCTCCAACATTTCCTCCTGTAGCTGAATAGTAACCTTAGTTTGTACATCTATCTAGGGTTGGAACAAAATTCTCCACCAAAAATGAGTTCAAAAAACTCATGTAACCCTCTATATAATCATGATGTGATATAGGCATTAGGTTATGTATGATTCACCATTGGTAATCCATGAAGCTAAACTATCACTTATATATACAATTGTCTCCAAATCTCTACAAAGTGATATTCCAATATGGATAAGAAGTGGGATGACATAATGATCCATTATATGTTAAAAAATATAGCATTATGACTTCTATATGATATGATAATTTCTATAAAAAATCACATGGAGATATCATAAAAATTCCACTCTGATACCTCTAGGTGTTCTGCTAGACCTTGTAGTGCCTAATGCTCATCCTTCACATGCTGTGAAGTGAGGTTTTGAGAAGCAAACTTATAAACACACTTCTTAAATACATGAAAACAAAATTGAAACTATCATTATTGGTATATATTCAACACTATTAAATGTTCTACTAAGTGGATGTATGGAACTCCCTCCGCAAATCCCCACACCGTGACTGGCCCCATTACCCATCCTCCGATAAGGATGATATTCTCTACAGCTTCAGAAAATCCATCATGATCATGTACTTTTATTATCCACCCACACAAGACCTCAAAATCGATATCTGTGAGTTTTTATTCCCTAATAGGAAAAAAGAGTAGTGGGATCACAACCATCAATCGAATGTAAGATTCTAAACTATCATATATAAGGGTGTACTTCAAAGAGGCTAGCTACTATGTTTCCTCCCTCAAAATATGTGACCATGAATTCCTACTGAGAGAATCATCCACCACATTCCCCTTCCATATAGTATAGAATATATGAAAATTATAGTCCTACAGGATCTACAACCATAACTTATATCTTTGTCGGATTTATTTCCAAGAGAAAATATACTTATGGCACTTTTGGTTATATTAAATGATGAATCATTCTTTCATAAAGTGGTGAAACCAAATTTTATGGGATAATACCTAATATTTACATCTCTAGATCATGGTTTTGGTAATTCATATGATGATTTCTTTGCTGTTGGGTCTCGTAAGAAATCAAGACCTGCCTCTACATCATATAACATCCATTCCCAACTCTGGTGGCATCATAGAACACTAAATACAAAACTCCCTACTATAAAATTAAAGGGATACCAATTTCAGGTCAAGGAATTCATATGTTCTGTGATTTTAGAAAAATACGGTGTGAATCTCTTATAATAGACTACTAATACAATAAAAATCTACATCCTTATCCTTCCCTTGGATGGATCCATTTATATAACTTACTTGATCCATTTTCGGTCCAAAATCACTACCTCTTTTAAGATGATAGGACCCAAGAAGTTGACCTCTCAAATGCCGAACTAACACTTGAAGAGATTCCTATAAAATAGATTCCCTAAAAGTGTGTTCCAAACCATCCGAAAATTCCTCACGTACTCCTTCTATGAAAATATGTTCATAATAATTTCATCAATAAATACCAACATGAACTGATATAAGAAGGGTTGAAATATCATATTTATGTGTCCCAGTAACAAAACTATGGTGTTTTTCATGCTGATGGGAATCACTAAGTACTCATGGTGACCTTAGTGACATTGGGAAGTTTTCTTCATTACATCCTCATGTCAAAATGATAGATGGTGATATCTTACCTTGCGGAAAATTTCCATGAACCACTTCACCCCTTTTAGATGGTTAAATAGATCATCGATTCTCGATAGTGTAAACTTATTCCTGATATTCAGATGATTCAATTGACAATAATCCATGAATAACATCAATCTCTAATCTTCCTTCCCAAGGAACAACACTAGGGTTAATTAAGGGGATACACAAGATACAAGGAATCCATTATTCTCTAGATCCTTCACTTATAAATTCACCTCTCACAGTTCTAAATGGGATACCCAATATGTTAGTATGAATATTAGGGTTATCCCTATGTGTAGGTGTATGTTGATTTTGACTTCTCGCTAGGAGGCAAGAATTGAACATATAAGAGGAATACATACTCACACTCCACCACTGCTTTATAATTCTAGAAGCTTATATAATCTACTAATCCAAGAGATATACTAAACAAATGATGCGAAGTCAGTTGTATCCTCCTATATATGATCTCATCCTACTCTTAATGTGATTCCTTATCACTAATTTAGGAAAATCATGTCCCATATACTGTGACACACCACATCATCAACCTAAAATAATCAGTATGCACAGGGACTATAGAGATCTAGTCCATTCCTATAATTATGTCACATGGTGTCATCATGACTATGAAGTGGTACCATATGAATCTATAAATTCCAAGAGTTAGGCCACATGTAAAAGGGTGTCATAATCAAATCTCATCCAATAAGAGTCTCTATGCACAAATGTTAAGCTAAAGGTTCAATAAGAATTTATGTGTATAAAAAAAAGGATGTGTCAAGAAAATAGTGGTCCAAACCTATGTTTATAAAAACTAAATCAAATGCATCGTAGACAAATATTATACCTAAAATCATACCCAGAGCCTCAGGGTCATAAGACTTATCCTCCTTTTTATTTTTATGTCCCTCAACAATAGTTCCATGATCCTGGAATAGACCACCAGAAGGTGGTAGTGGTGGTAACAGATCAAAATTTCATCCACATCCCGCATATCTCCAAGCACCTCATCAATTTCGGTGTCCCAATGGACCTCTCTAATCTTGCTAGTTCCTTTTTTTGCATCCCATTGAATGAATACCAATATGTTTCACATTGGGATAGGAAATCCCATTAGATATAGCCACACCCATTGTTGGAGAAGCTCCACCTCTACCTCCAATGAATATAATCTCCCTTAGATCCTTGATTTGATTACCCCCTATATTGAGACTACCTCTAAAGACACCTCAAACACTTATATGTCTAAGTCTGAAATCGAATACCAACTGCTAACGTTTTATCTCCAATTTTACCACTACTAGAACCAATGGTCGACGACTGCCCCACAAAGAATCTCTTTATAACCTTGTCATGATCTAGCACTGTAGTTTAATAAGGAACGAAAAGATATTTCACTCTATATCTAATATCATTGGGAGGGACAAACTCAACGGTTTATGCTTAAAAGTATCTATAAAAAACAATATCAATCTAATACATATAAGATGGTAACTTAAGAAAGTCATGGAATCCACAACCCATTCTAGCAAGATGCATGTTTCAATGTTTTTTGTTTTAACTAGAGATTACATATACATAGTACACAAGAAATTTATCATAGTCATGGTGAATGGATAAGTCATAATAGACACCATTACTGGGTACCCTGACCTAAGATATGATCTCAAAACACATTAAAATAATTTACCAAGTTCCCAAACCAATCCTCACAACTATTCTCTATCCAAACTATGTTCTCATAATAACATATCTCTTATATGAATTTTGTATAACCAGTACCACTAAGACCTTCCTGACCGATGTTAGGCCAAGAGTGACACCACATTCCTACCTCTGATGGGATAAGGGAAGGATACAGACACTGAGTAGGTATATCACAAACATAAGAGGCCTTAGAATAAAGTTCCCGTACAAAAGCACACATCTCCCCACACTAAAAATATAATTTATATGGTGAATGAATGAAAAACTTATAATACCACATAAGTGTTTGAATAAAGATTTCATAATGATAAAAGACCAAATACTATCCCACTAAAATTTTAATGGAGTCTGACCTACTAAGAAAAAATAAACTACCACTAAATTGAAACTCTTGGATCTATCCAAAGTGTAAATATCCCAATTATGATTGAAATTATCCTAGCCCATCTTGGACTCTATTGAATGTAATTTATTCTATATAAGTCAAAAAATGTGTGGGAAGATCCCATTAATGTGTGAGAAAAATAATACCAAGTACGACACACCAAAAACTCCATACAGAAATAATATATAGGGAGCTATCTATAATCACAAGACCAAGAGGGAAAAATGAACACAATATACCCTGATATATTCAAATAGTGATTAAAAGAATCAGGGTGAGGTATTTACTCAATACCAACCTAAAGATTCTGCTCGAAACACCAAGGTAATGCTTATCCCAAAGAACTCACTCCACTAGCCTTTCAAATAGTAATGACACACACAAGACTATGGTACTTATATAGGTGATCATGACCATGGAATATAGTGTATACCTAACCCTAACTAGAATAACCCACTTGGAAGGGAATCACATATTATAGATATCATTCATGGGATACTTAAAGAAAAATAAGGAGGAAGTAATAAAGGATCACACCCTAGGATACATATAGAGATATTTGAAATTATATAGTACCATCATATATAGGGTATCACTAATCCTCTACTCTAGACAAGATGGTACACTATACACTAATGGAAATGTAAATGATAAAACAAACTAAATCTAAAATGGTTTAAAGGAATGCACAATCATTATTACCATAGCCAAACAAGTAGTCACATGACATATAAACAAGGTACATGGTAATCTGAAACATTATCATCATGAACATCTAGTAATCAAATAGTGGAATCCACATGATGTGTTATATTCCAAAGAATAAATTTTTTAGGTTATATTTTCTTTGAAACTCTAGATATTCCACATGTCACAACCCATGCCACTGTCTCTACTAAATTATCTAGGAGTCTTTCCTAAAATTCATTTTGATCATGAGGACCGTTCTAGATACATCAACATCACACATCTTAGAAGAAACATATAACAACCAAAACAATTATAAGTAAAGTCCCTTTGGGATTGAATTAAATTCCCTATTTTGTATTATGGATATAAAAAAAAGACTTATTAGTTCTTTTAGGAGTATTACATCCTATAAAATTTGAAAGACTATTAAGCATCATAACCATTGATTATATAGACATTGAACAATTATCATATTTTTAGTACAAATATAGGGGTTTTATAAATCCAACTGATAAAGAAAAAGGAAGTGATGGTATTGACCAATATGATCATACCATAGGATGTGAATTTATTATATATTCATAGGGAGATAATATAATTGGGATTTTTCCTTGACCAATCCCAAGCTAATATCCAACAACTGAAGTTTGAGATAAACCATTTATGAGATAAATTAAAGAACATCAAGATTATAGACCAAAACATGTATGCCAAACCAACCCATAAAAATATCATAATTGTTTAGCTTACCATTATGCGTTTTTCTAGTGTAATAAATGGATATGTATCAATACCCTAATGATATGAATATTTATGTTTTATTTTCAATATGATAATTTTTTTATTTACTTATTATTGTTGTTGCATTAGAAATTTTTAATATTTTGATAAGATAAAAAAATTGTATTTCTGAGTAATATAGAATTTCAATTAAGATATTCATTTATGAAGAGTTCATGAATTTTAAAAATAAATGGTATATTAATAAAATAATAAAATTTAATAATATAAAAAATAAATGTCAACATAATTTTATTGAAGTCAAATTCAATTTATAAAAGGGTTTGAAAAAAATTATTTTCAAAAAAACCACATTTCTCAACAACCATGACTCATAATTTAAAATTGAAAAAACACTCATTTAGAAAATTACACAGATAAATTAAATATTTTTTTGTAATTAAAATGTGGAAATTATCTAACATTTTTGTTTTCATAATTTTCTGAGGCATCCATGTTTTAAGTTAAAAATTAAATACGTTATAAATATATGGTGTGTACTATGACATAATAAATTCGAAAAGTGTTGTAATAAATGATAAAAAGGTATACACCACTATATATATTATTTCCTTTTAAAATAATTTTATTTTAGGGTTATATTTTAATTGAATAAAACTTTATGAATCCTTCAAAACCTATATTATATTTTAATGTTTTAGTGTCACATCGTTATGAACATGAATCAATTCCACATCACCAAGGGTAATATTTTAATGAATTTATAACTGGTCAATATAAAATTATTAAATACACTCCACTTTGGAAAAATCACAAGAAAGAAACATGGGTTGGATTGTGGTTTTGATTACTCTGTTATTTAAATTCCAAAACCTAAGTTTGGGAAACAATATAGAATTACCCTATTATTTCATATATAAACCCACCCAAGATCCCATTAATATTAACTCAAAACCCCTGTCAAATTTACTAACTCAAAATTCTCTCTCTAGAGTCATCCCAAGGTACCCACAATCTCTCAATAAGGTCCTACCAATATTTTGGAATCACCCTCTCATGGTAAGGGACCTCCCTCTGGTTTCAATTCAATCACATTCTCTGTATTTATCCTTTTAATATCAATTTGTTATGTTTTAAAGACTTTATAAATATACATATAATATATTATTATTGTCCTTATAACGAGATATCAATTATCCCTTCTCATTATAAAATTTTCCTCAGTCATTAATATTTCAAAATTTAGTAAGTAATATTCTCCTTCTCTTATGTATTTATGAATATTCTTGATTTTATACATTTTATTTCTAATTTATGGTGTTGGAATATGTTTTTCAACATCCATATTAGTTTTTATTTTATAAAAAATTAATGAGATACCACTTTATATCTCATTAATTCACTTTACGAATCATTCATCACTAATATTATGCCGACAAAATTTCAATGTGATTTTCAATTCCAACCCTTTGTGTTTTGAATACAATCTTGATTTACACTTGAGGGTATTTAAATTGACATACCTATACTTATTTTATTGTGTACATACATATATCTATTCAAAAATACTTTAATTAAAATGGAATACCTATGTGTGGCCTTTTCAAACCTTCCACAGAAAGGAACCCCCTCCCCATGAAGAGGTCGCTCTTGCGGGAGTCCCAACAGGGAAGGCATTGTTGTTTGCCGAGATGGAAGCGCATCCCAGAGGGATAAATCCCAATCCGGGATGGTTCGACACATAAATCCATCATAATGGGTGGGTTGTGCCCCATTTTTCCCATCTAGTCAGGGACAGAGTGACCAAAAAAGACAAGTGATGGGTGCACCCAGAATTATTGAACACTCAAATGCATTGAGTAATGTTTTAGTATCATGAGGAATCATATATAAGATTAAAGAGTGAACCAAATACACCATAGGAATTATTCCCCCATTTTAATAATTCTTGGAAGTTAGCCTTGACCTATGTTTTATGTCATGTTTAATTTTTCTTCCACATTTTCATGTTTCCTTTATGTTATCATGTTATATCATGCCTCTTTGTTAATGTTTTTTATTATCACTACTTATATGCCCCATTTAAATTACTATTGTGTAAAATATAATAATTTATTCATGTTAAGATTTTTTATTTACTTATAAGGATTTATAGCTCACCATTTTTTGATTATTCCTAGGTAATTCAATATAGTTATAAGAACGATGTAAAATTATGAGCATGTTAGGGTAGTTTTAAATAATATCAATGCACCAATTTTTTAAGTTGTTAAAGAGTGTACCTAATTTCCTAGAAACATAAGAATCATTAATATTATGTGTTTGATTATCTATATTATTATGTAATAAACTATGATATAATGTATAATAAAGACAAAGTTCATCATGGGTGGCATCAAACAAATGTTTAGTTATTTTTTGAATTTGGATTAGGAAACTCTATAAAAATCATTAGAGATAAGAATAAACAATAGAAATAATACCTACATTTTGATAAATTATAGATTAAGTGGCTTATAATAAAATAGATAACTATCTGGATACTACAAGTGGATAAGGAACTACCCAGGAGGTACCTAGGGGTAATAATCCCATAAATAGTGAATTAATTGGACTCGATCGTCAACTGGTGCACTACATCAGACCTTACTGCACACCTAGTTTGACACTCTTGGGGGACACACATTATTAAATTCATAAGCTCATTATGAACCATTATTAACTGAATGAAAATTCCATAACTGACTATGTTTGGAAAAATAATTGATAACTTATATTAATTCCTAAAAAATAATAACTGAAGGAATATTGTTAATTTTTATATTGTATCTTAAATGGTAATGGTTTCCTGGTTGTTTGTTTAATTATTTGAAAATTATCAACCCTATGTCTATTTTGTGTGAGGTAAATGATTATAAATTGAATCAAAAAGTTAAATTTATGGTTATCGTCTACTGTTCTACACATTTTTTTGTATCATGAATGTTTTGTAGAACTATTTTAAAACCACTCAAGAGCATGGATATAGAGATATCCATGAAAATTTAAAATGGTGAAATTATTTTATCCCATGTGTATAACTCCAACTATGTCCAAATTTGCGGTTTTAACATCCCATTGAACCCTGCGATTCTTTATTTAGTGGAATTTGATAAAATTCATGGTATGGATTGGGTATCCTTATATATAAACACATAAATTGTAATGAGAATAAAATCACTCTCCATATCATTAATCATCCTTTGTTACTGTTGAAATAAATGTAGGAGGATGAATCTTATTTAGAACCAACATCTCATGCATGCATATTATTTCACTATGATGAAGAATGTATATCTAAAATGATTAAGATGAAGGAATAGATCATCCTTAACTACATTTCTATTGTTATGAAATATTCGGACATGTTTACCAAATAATTTTCTAGTCTTCCCCCTCTTAGGGAGGTTGAATTTTCAATCAATATTATTCCTAATGATTTTACAATATCCAAGACTCCATATAGAATGGTTGTTATGGAACATGAGGAGATAAATATGAAAATGTAGTATAATATGGGTAAAGTGTTCATATAACCAAGTGCTCTATCTTAGGGTGATCCTATCCTCTTTTCTAAGAAGAAGGATGGGTTAATACCCCTTTTCATTTATTATTATGATCTCAAAAAGATCATGATAATGAATAAGTATCATGTGCCATAGACTGAGGACTTTTTGATGAACTACATGGATCCAAATATTTCAACTAGGTGGATCTTCAGCGGGGTATTTCCAAGTAGGGGTGAAGAAGGAGGATATTCCTAAGGATTATTTCCATAAAAAGATTGAAAACTAATAGTTCATATTAATTTCATTAAGACTCAGTAATTCTCTAACCATCTTCATATAATCGATTAATTAAGTCTTTAGATATTACCCCAAAAAATTTTTGGTTGTATTTACAGATGATATTCTTATATACTCCAAAAGCAAGGAGAGGCCTGAGAAGTATCTAATAACTATGATAAAGACCTGATAAAAATATAAGATTTATTAAAAGTATAGAAAATGTGTGCTTTGGTTTAAGGAAGTCTCATAATTTGTGTACATTATTAAAAGAAATGGGATATCTATAGACCCTTCAAAAAAGAGTGATAATTGAAGGACGGTTGAGGCCAACATCTGTGATAGATATATTTAATTTCCATAGGTTGGATGGTTATTATCAATGATTTTTGAGATAATTATTATGATTATAAAATAGTCTAACCAAGATAACTTTTAAGGGAGTAATGTTTATTTGGAACATTGAATTTTTAGACAGATTAAATGAGTTAGAAAAGTGGATTGTCACTGCGCCTATAATTACACTACCCAAAAGTGGGGAACTTTTCATTGTATAAAAAGATGCATCAAATAAGGGTTTGACTGTGAACTATTTTAGAATGACTGATTGATATCCAATGCCTCAAATAAATTAATATTTCATGAATAGAACTACCCATCAGAAGATTTAGGTTTTGATTAAGAAATCTTCAAATTGATATAGCATTTTTTTCCATTTGGGGTGAAGTAGGAAAAATAAACAAGTTATTAGATTCTAATGTATATATTTTCACAAAAAAAGTTGAATATCAAAACAATAGTTTGAGATGATTAAGGACTATACCTGTTCAATCCACTACTATCCAAGGAATACAAATAAAGTGGCAGAAACTCTATGAAGAATGAAACTCACAATTTTATAATTTATGAGAATTGAGAAGAATCCAATATTCATAGACTTAAAAAGTATGGACATGAGGATTATAAAGGAAGGAACATCATAAATTCTTTCAAAAATGATTACTCAACCATCCCTTCTGGAGAAGATAATGGATACTCAATGTGGTGATGTGAAACTTCAAAAGAAGGTAGCAGTTATAATAAAAAGTAAATACTCATAGTTCAAAATAAATGAAAAAATATTTTTTATATTTGGGCTACAACTATAGGTTCCATGAAATTTGGCGTTCAAGAAGGATATGTTAGATGATTCACATAGCTCAAAATTCTGCATATATATAGGGATAATAAATATGTATTGAGATTAATGTGGTCACAATTGGTGGGAAATCATGAAGAATGAGATCGTGGAATATAAATCATGGGTTTTTGTATGTGAACATGTAATTTATGAAAGGAAAAAATACAAGGGGATGATGAATCCATTACTAATTCCTACATGAAAATGGAAAAAATAACCATGAAATTTATCATCAGTCTTATGAAGGAATCAAGATAAAATAATACTATACGTGTTGTAGTATATCATCTTAGAATGGCAGTTTACCTGATTTCAATTTTATTGTACCTCTCTCTTGATCAACTTGAAAGGATGTATATTAGGGAAGTGGTGAAGAAACATAGAACACCTTTATCAATAGTGTCTGATCTAGATCCAATATTTACCTACATGTTATCGAAAAATCTAAATATTCTATAAATAATGAGTTAAAATTAAACTAGGATTATAACACTCAAAATTATGTCCAATTTCAGTAGACTATCCAAACCCTCATGGAAATGTTGAGTGAATACTTAATGAACTTCAAAGTAGGATATGATCAATAACTTTCACTAGTTGAGTTCACAAAAAAAAAATAGTTTCCAATCATGTATACAAAGGGATCCCCTTGAATCCATTTATAGAAAGATATGTAGAATTCCAGTACGATGGGATGAATCTGGTGAATGAAAATTATTGGGTACTAAAATTGTTGAGGAAATAGTGTGAAAAGGTAAAACCCATTCAGAATCACATCAAGGATGATCTGAGCTGACCAAAGAGATTTGAAGGACAATTGTTGATGAGACCTATATTTTGAGGTTAGAGATAAGGTATTCCTTCACATATTACTATGAAATAATACCATTATATTCTAGAAAAATTAAAATCTTGTCCAAGATACATCGGTCCCTTTGAGATCCCCGATCGCATCGGAGCGATGGCCTATTGAATAACACTCCCAGCTAACATATCTTAAGTACATGATGCCTTCCATGTATCTATCTTAAAGAAGTATATACCAGAACCCTTATACATAATGAATCTATAAGTGATGCCATTGTAGAATGATATTTTATATAATGAGTAGTCAATAATGATCTTGGATCACAAAGACAAATTTCTATGAAATAAGACAATGTACCTGGTCAAAGTGTAATGGAGACACAAAACCTTTGAATAAGAAATATAGGAACCATAGGAGGCGATGAAACAAAATCACCCCCAATCTGTTTCAGTATACTAAATGAAAATTTATAGTGTGAAGTTTTTTAAGGGGGAATATTGTAATTACCCAATATTTTATAAATAATTTTCCCTTTATGATTGAATTAAATAACCTATTATGTATTTTATATATATAAAGAAAATGAACTTTCATTTAAGAATATTACATTCTATTAGATTTAAAATACCACTAAGCATCATAACCATTAATAATAAATCCATTAAACAATGATTATATGATTAGTGTAAATATAGGTTTTAATAAATCCAATTGGCATACAAAAAGGAAGTGATGTTATCGATTAATAGGATCATTCCCTATAAATACAATTTTTCAGATATTATGGGGGGAAATAATAACACTAGGATTTTTCCTTGAACCATCCCATGTTGAGATACAACAATTGAAGTGCGATCAAAACTATTTACAGGACAATTTCATGATTAATGAGATTACGACCCAAACTATTTATGCCAAAGACAATATAAAAATATCACCACAATGAACAACAAACAAATGGGATTTTATGGTGTAATAAATGGATTTGTGTCAACTGTATTTTGATTTGAATATTTATATTGTATTTTCAGTATAATAATGGTGATATTTACTTTATATTTTTGTTACTTTATAAATTATTTTAATTCTGATACATCAAAACAAAAATTATATTTTTTTGTAATAATAATTTTTAATTAAGGTATACCATTTTGATGAATTTGATGAATTTATAAAATAAATTATATATTAATAATATAATAAAATTAATTAATAATTATAAAATATAAATGATTATATAACATTAATTACGGAAAATGTAATTGTTATAATGGTCAAAAATTATTATTGTAAAAAACCCATCATTTCTCAATAAATAGAGATTTTTATTATAAAACTAAAAATTCACATACCTATAAAATTATTTGGATAAATAAATTTAGTTTCAGAATCATCCCAATAAAATTATCCAACATTGAATTTTTGATAATTTTCTGAGATATTCAAATTTTCGGGTAAAAAATAAATAGAGTATAAATATATAGTGTGTAGTTTGACATTATAAAATCCCAAAAGTGATGTAATAAATTATATAAAATTAATAAATGAAAAAATATATGTTTTAAAATAAAAAATAATGTGTTTTTAGGATATTTGTTTAATTTTATGAAGCCTTTATGGATCCTCCAAAACCTATATTATATTTTAAGGTATCAAAAAATTTTCCTTAAGAACCTGAATCACTTCCACAATAACAGGGATGATATGTTAATTATTAAGGCCCATTTATATATAAAATTATTAAAACCACTCCTATTTTGTTAAAACCATGGGTAGAAATCATTTGAAGGGTTTTTTATTACGTTATTATATAGATTCTAAAACCAATGTTTGGGAAATAATAAAGAACTCCCATATCCTTTTCTATATAAAACCACCTAGAATCCAATTACTATTGAATAAAAAAACCTTTTATCACATAATTACTCTTTCCCCCATATATATATTCCTCCCAAAGTCCCCTAATCTTTAAAGAATCTCGAAACAAGCTTTTGGAATCACCCTCTCAAGGTAAGGGACCTCTCTCTCTTCTTTTCAATTTAAGCACTTATTTTTATTTTTCATTTTGAATCAAAATTGGTTATATTTTAATGAATTTATAAATATCTATAAAATATAAAATCTATTTTCTAATAATTATACACCATTTATCCCCTCTCATTAAAGAATTTACCTATGTCGTTACAATGCTAAAATATAGTAAGGGATCATATGCTTATCCTATTTATTCAAACATCTTTCTCATTGTTTGATTTTTATTTTAAATTCATAATTATGGGATATGTTTTTACACTCCCATATTAATTTTAATTTTATTTAAAAATTATTAGATACCCTTTTAAATTTCATTATAATTTTTTTTAATTTTTGAGTACTTTCGTTATGCTATTGAAATGACACTGCAATTTATCAATGCCAAACCTTTATATAGTTAATTCCATATCTATTTAGACTCAAGGGTATCCCAAAATATATAAATAAACTTCTATTATTCTCTCATTACATGTATATATTCCAAAATTCTTTATATTAAAATTAAATGAGATGAAATATGATCCTATATAGAATGATCTATGTGGAACACTTAAGCTACACATGATATGAAAGTGACAGGTGTACTATGAATTATATGGACCTCTAATGCATTGGGTTTTTTAGTCTCATGAGGCACCATTTATGGGATTAGTTATTGAACCTATTCCATTTTAGGAATTTTTCCACCATTTTATTTTGTTATTTCAGTTATCTCTGATTGAGAATTATGATTTCATGTTTAATTTTGTTTAAAAATTTATATTTTTCCTTCATTTTATCATGATATATCATTCCATATTGTTTATTATTATGATTTTCACAAATTTTATGTCCCATTTAAATTCATATTGTTTTACAAGAAATAATTTATTTATTTTATTAATCTTTTATTCTCTTACTGGGATTTATTTCTCAGCCCTTTCTTATGTTTGACCCCAGGTTATCCCATATAGTTTAAAAATGATAGAAAATTTTGAGCATGTTAAGTAAGTTTTAAATAATTTTGATTCACCATTTGTTTTATGTTTTTTATTTAATTTACCTAATTACTCTAATACACTATACTTATCAATATTTTCACTTTTATTATATTTATACTTATGTGATAAATCTTAAATTAATGTGTCATAATGACAATGGTTTTCATAAAACACCGACACAAACTAGCTTGAAAACCCACCATTACCCACACAACTGTCATATATTTTTGTCACAATCATGACTCTATAACATATCTAATACCAAAATTTAACGAAGATAAATAATCTATAGAACATAGAGTCAAACAAACTGTGGAATGGGTTCCCAAATATAGTCGAATCACCAACTAATAGAATGCTAGTGATGAACATAGAATTAAGGGATATAGGAATAAATAAAGTTAATTAAAAAATAAGTATATATTAATTTTTAAATCATCAATGGAATCCAAGGAATATATAGGATAAAAACAAAAAAAAACAAAAAAACACAAATTACTAATTATTGTAAGAGAAATAAAAAATATAAAAATAAAAAATAATGATCCACAAAGTAATTATAAATGAATAAATTCTTGTTCATCTCTATAACCAATAATTTGGAATTAAACCAAAAAAAAATTCCATACCTTGGGTTGGATTTATTGTTATCAGGGAAGACATTCACAATCATTGAACAAGAATAACTTGACACACTCACCGATGGATCTAAGGATCCTAAAATCCATTCATCATTGATCTGTTGGAACAAGCCTCCACATTATTTGGTTCAATTTTTAGAAACACTAAAAAGGATAAAGAAGGAGAAAAAACTTTCATGGTTGTAGCTTTATTAAAGTATTTTTTAAATACTTTCCCTTAGAATATCATAAAAAATTTATGCAAGAACAATGTAAAAAGGAAGTGGAGGTTAAAACCTATTAATATTGGTAACAATCATTTGATATTTATATCAAATACCCCATATTTATTCCACACACATCTACCCTTTTAGGTGGCGAAGATCAATGGGATAAATTTTCCATTTATTCTATTTTATTGTAATTCTGATCATTACTACACCCTCCACCATGGCTTGACCATGGTTTTGTTGTTCTTGAATATACAACCCGAAACAAACAGTGATGCGACATGACCCTAGAATTTAAGTTATTTTCCCTTGCAATATCTTTGGCGAGGTCACCCAATCCCTAGGCCACTAAGACTTCCCCAAGAACCATTCTATGGCCATTCTAATTTCCTTTTTTCCCATTAAACATAAGGTATGACCATGGATTACACCATGAAGTGGGGTCTATCATTTTGGAAGAAGAAACTCTAAAAACCAAATTTTATATTCCAAAAAAATCAATTAAATTTTGGACACATGTTTTGAACATAAAAAGTTTAAAAAATCACTTTTGACATGAAAAAAAACACATAAAACTCCCACAAAATATGACGGTGTTATAATCACAGATATGTACCTATAATTAAAAAACAACATTATTACACTTATGTATACATCACCTTAATGGGTCACAAACGTTCACCCATTCTTGGAAAAAAAATTATTCCCATGCATACATATCTCATTAGATTTATAATTTTAAACAATTAATTAGAGGGAGATATTGGATCCCAACCATAATTCATCCATACTAATGAGTTCCACAAGAATATCATTCACATGTAACTTCATAATTAATCCATGGAAATAAAATTGGCTTCATTAAACTTTTAAATGAAAATAATTAACTTTCTATAGCATAAATAACCCATGAAAATAAAATGGGTTTAATTGAACATAATATAATGAACCCATGGAATGAAAATGGGTTTCATATTCTTTTTAAATTGTAGTGAATAATGATGTCATAATTAATTATCTCAAGATAAATCCCTGGAAAATTAATGGGTATCCAAATATTTTCAATAACATTTTAGTTAAAAACATTTAATACAGTTAATAATGTATATGGAATTTAAAAGGTTTAGTTGGTGGGTATAAAACTATGATAACAATTTTTAAAATGAATTGATATATGACATCATGGTGATAACTCTCCAGTAAAAGGATAAAAAAATGATATTCATAGTGGAATGACCTTATTAGTGAAATTACGGTTATACACATAAAATGAGTAGGAAAGAAAAATGCAGTGATGCATCATTTTTATAAAAGATATTTATATTACATAAGTGATCTATTGAAAAAATATGGATGGTTAATCATAAAATATATCAAAGGATAATGAATTATATGAAAAACACTCTTCAATAGTTTTTGAAAAATCTATTTATACATAAGAAATATCCTTGGTTATTTGAATTAATTTTAAAATTATATTTTTATAATGGATCATAAAGAAATTTAATTTTGAAAAAATGAAAATTTAAAGAGAAATATTAATATAAAATGACAAATACCTCAAAAATTAATGTTCACACATCAATGATAAAGAAGAATATTTTCAAATTTTAATGAAAATGGTCCATGATAAAAGAACTAAATATATAATTAAAATTTTTAATATAAGATAAAGTAGTATAAAATTAATTTAATAAATTATTAAGGAACATATTACTAAATTTTCAAAAACATCCAATGAATAAAAACACAAAAAAGGGAGGTTCTCAATTGATAAGTAGAAATGGGGCCATTTTATCTTACAAAAAACACTTTGGGTAAAATATGAGTCAAGGGGAAATTAAATTTTTATGGGACATGTAAAAAACCATGAAGTACAAAGAAAAAGATGAGAGCTTTTATAAATGAAAAAAATTACACACATATATTATCTTTTAAAATCAATATTTATCTGTAAACAAGACTATAAATTAATCCATTAGAGTTTGAGTAACATTTTAGTCAAATATTTTTTCAAATTTGGTATCCATTGAATAGAAGAATTTTTTTAAAATATAAATTATTTGGATATTAAAAACCCTTGAATTAAATTAATTCAATAAAAGATATTCATTAGGAATAAAAAACACCATATCAAAGATATCATGGTTCAAAAAAATAAAATATTACATAAGAAATTTAATTTGAGATAATGAACCTGTTACATTATTTTCCAACTTAGTTCAATGAAATATAATATTCTATATTAGAAATATAAATATCTTAATAACCAGTTTATGATCCTTTATCATATACATAACCTATTATAAACATAATTTATAATAAATAACTACATGTATAATTGTGATTTAATATATATTTTTAATTTGTGGTATGGGTAATCGTGATCATTTTGAAGTAGTTTCATAATTACGATGTTGTCATTTGTTCTTCTACAAAATTTCATCATTCCAAACTCTTCAAAATTAAATTAAATTATTATTTTTAATTATTCAAAATGTTTTGATTTCATTCTATGATATTTTTTTTGTATAATCCCTAATGATTAATTCAACGATGATCATGTTTCAATGATTCTTATCGAATAATGAGTTTTTTTAAAAATAATGAGTTATAATATTATATTTGAATCCCACAAAGAAAAATATTTATTTTATTATTTATATATATATATATATATATCAAAAGATATTAAATTCCTATATTCATCCATGATATAAATTTGTAGCACTGTTTATGTATGTGGTTAAACCAACTAAGAAAATAACATGCAATAATTCAATGGGTGTGTTTGGTTTAGAGAGTGTTTCTTTTAGAATAATATCCTTATAACATAAAAATAATGATATTATTCAGATTATTTTAGGGTTTTGAAGTATAAAAATAAAATATTAGGAAAAGTAAGAATGATTATAAGAAACAAAATATGTTTCTTTTGTGGAGGTGACAGTCTGCATGTACACATATATTATTACTTCATTTCCCATATAATGGGGGAGAGGAATAATATTGTTAATTATTTAATAACATAAAAAATGTTATAAATTTCATAATTAAATATCAAATTCCATATTTGGACCATACGTGTGATTTGGTGATGGAATATAAAATACGTTGTTTCGTAGAGGAGGTAGTCTACACACATGAATGGATGATGGTTTAGGGTTTCTTAATGGTATTAGGGAATAATGGTTACATTTTATTCAAAAAATATGAAACAAATTTTGAAATCTATAAATAATTTGGGAAAAACATAATATCTAATAAGAAAATATTAAATTAGAAGACCAAAAATCAAATATTTTAATGAAATTATCATACCAACATTGAGAACTTTGTGTTTTCCTTAGGGGATTCCTTTTAAATGGAAGGATTAGTATAATATATTGTGGTCATAATCTTGGAAGGGTTAAATAAGATTCAATTGGAGGTAAATATAATAGTTTTTCCATAGGATATTTAATTTTTAGTGTTTTTTTGAAGGGGAGGTGAGAGGACCCTTTAATAAGTGGTGAGAATAAATTTTTTAAATATTTTAAATTAATAAAAATGGAGAAAAAGTTAAACAAGTTAATAGGATCTATAAAGGGATAAAAGATTATTTTGGGATGATATAAGTTCTATAATATATCAAACAATCGTTTATAGACATGTTTTTACCATGTTTCAGTCTGGTTACCCCAATATTAATAAATTTACCCATTTTAGGTTTTGCCATGGTAACTTTTTTTTACCATAGTATATCATTTTTTACAACTAAAAACCAACAAAAAATTATTAAATTATTTTTAAAATATAAAAACCCATATTTAAAGAAAGTGTATTTTTAAGATAAAAATTAATGTGTAGGGAAAAATTATAAATTTATATTATTCTCAAGATAGAAATTGGTTTATTAAAATTATTAAAATTTATATATATAATTAAAATATGTTCAAAACCAAATTTTACAAAAAAATATTAAAAAAAATGAAAAAGAAATTTTTTTATTAAAAGATATTTATTGAGTCTTGAAATAATAATCTTATGTTTTATAAATTCAACATAATAATTTATAAAGAATAATATTTATAACCTAAAAAAAATATTCAATGATTTATAAGTATATATGTTAATATTATTTTAGGAATTTTTTTAAAAATTATAATTTTGGGAAAAACATTATTTCTCACTATTCGCATTTAAATTTAGTTATTCTTGAAGACTAATAAAATTTCATTATAACCTAATATTGTAATTTTATTTTAAAAAATTAAGTTAATTTTATTAAAATCAACTACTAAAATATCAAAAAATATTATTTAATTTAAAGTAAAAAATATTAAGAAAAATATCATTTTAAAAAATGTCCCTTTGAAAAATTAAGAATTATTAATCAATTATAAATTAATTTGGTGCTAATAAGTAATATTTTTTATTAAAATTAAAAATTAAAATTTAATTTAAAAATTATATCTCCTTGAATACATTTTATTTAAATGGTTCTATTTTGTTTTTTCATCAATTCATCATTGTTAAAATGACATTTATATAATTATGAAACATATACATGACACATATATAGAATCAGTCATCATAATTTCTACATAACATAAGTGTTGTGGTTGCAAAATATTTCCATTTTCCCCATGATATTCTAAATTTATGTTTCATATCACCCTCGTTATCCCTTTTATTTGGGCATTTATGTGGGTTATGTACTAGTATTCTATATTTAAGAAATTAAACTGGTAGTAGTACCTTTGCATGAAATATTTAATCTTTCAGGGAGTCTAGTATGATCATCAAATTTTCTCATCAGTTATTTTCTATAAGACCTTCTTTTAGTTAAATAAAACATCTCCCATTTTCATTAACACATTCCACTAGGTGATTCTTACAACATTTTTCCCACAAATGAAATTTAATATTATTTAATTCATCATATCCATCACTTAAAATTTTACATGACACCATAATCATCTTATTTTGGGTGTTTGGAGAGTCAAATAAATTCACATTATTAATAAAAATTCTTTATAGCTGGTTTGTTGTAATAACATGATTTCTTACTCTAGCTCTTATCCCTTTATACTTTTTATGGGAACAATCTCAGCCTTTTCCATGACATCCGTGGTTAACTAGGTTCTTTTAGGATTCAGTCATTAGTAAACGATACTAGCTATCATGACTGATTGAAATGTAAGATAATTATTTTATGTATTTACATGAAAAAAATTAATATCATAAGATCTTCCTATTACAAATTATTTCATTTTATTTTAGTTTAACCTAAACCACACTCAGTTTAATCTTGAATTCGTAGTGCTGGGTGCTATCATATTCCTTAACTTAATTAACTAACATAATTAAGAAATAATTATTGTGTAATGAGTTTTAATGAGAATGTAATCAACCAAATCATATCCCATAGACTTTCAAGCCTTGTCTGTAATCCTAGTTCCACTCATTGTACACTGGAGTGAATATTTATTTGATATCAACCATCATTTTTTGGCGTGATTACCCCTTGGTGAATATGTCACACAAACACATTTTAATTCTAATATCGATAGAGGGATTTAATTTTTTAGATAACCACATAATCCCTACCTAAACATCACATCATTGTATTATACTAAATTTAGACTTTTCCTGAGGGGTTTCACTAAATTTCTCTAATACCAAAACCTAAAATAAATAACATAATCCTAAAAATATCTAAACTCTTTTCAGATACCAACTATAAAGACCCAAGATAAATATGAATTTATTTTAAAATATTTCCATTTAGTAAAAATTACATCTCCAGAATAATCAAATATTTCCAAGAAGAAATGTTTCAGTGTCATTGTAGACTAGATACATTAGAAAATTATTTTAAAACCCATGTGAATATTTATCCATAATTAATCCACACTGGAAACCCTCTTATAATTCTTATAAATTATAATAATCTTAATAACATGGGGAATGAAAAATTAAAGTGTGTGGGTGATCTTAGATACTATGAAAAGGATAATATAAGTAATGAAAATTTAATATCATAAGTTAATATTGAATATTAATAAGGTTATAGTTAAGTAACACGAGAAAATTCATACCCAATAAAAAATAGATAAAAAACTTGCAAAAATTATTATCACAACATATTACATTAATTAAAAGAGTGTGGGATTATGAGTAAATAAATATGATCCATGATAACGTAGCACATTCATGAGAATAAGAATTTAAATGTGGTACATCTTTAAATAATAGAAAATTCATTGGAAAATAGAAACATTACATTCATGAGACACATATATCTACCCATTCTTTTGAGAAAAGATAATTATACATGCATATACATCACCCTCATGAGTCACAAACATCCACCCATGCTTGTGAAAGAATAAATTGTGCTTTAATATACATATCTCATAAGATTTAAATTCTTAGAAAGATCATTATATGTACACACATGACCCCACCAATAATTAATCCATATTTTGACGGTTACTTGAAAATAATTCAGATATCATGTCATAATGTAAGCATGGAAATAAAATGGGTGTCAAAAAAATTTCAAATAAAATCATTTTCTATTTATAGAATAAAAACACATTGAAAGAAAATTGATTTCATTAAAAAAAACACAATGATACTATAAAATAAAAAAGGGGGTCATATTCATTTCAAATGGTATCTCATAAAGATATAATCAATAATCATAAAAAAATCAACTCATGGAAAAATGGGTTTCCAAAGATATTCAATATTTTTTAGGTAAATATTTTTTTAATATTATAAAGAATATTTTATTTATACTATACAGTCTAAGGTTATACAATTAAGACAATAATTTCCTTAATATTTTTGTTGACATATAGGTGAACACCCTTCATTCAAAGGAATATGGTATTCATAGAGGAATGGCATTGGTAGAGAAATTATTGTTATAAACGAAGGATAACTAAGAGAGAAAAAGGTTATGATATATCATTCCTCCAACAGAGATGGTTATTACATAATTCATACAGAAAAAATGGTGGATGATTACCATTAAACACTATCTCTGATCAATCTTATGATGTGTTAAATAAAAATAGCTTAGATGAAAAATTCAATTTATGAGTTTATGAAAAATAAATTTGGAGATAAAAAATATCCTTGATCATTTGAAATAATTTTAAAATTCATATTTTATAAATATTAGAGATAAATAATTTCTTTTTTAAAACAATGAAAACATTTATAGAAGGATTCATATAAAATGATAAAGGTACAAGAATGGAATTTTCTCATTTTAATGATAATAAAAAATATTTATTACATTTTGATGAAAAAAATGATAAATAAACAATAAAATTTTCGTAAAATTTTTAAATGAAATGTCAATCAATAGTAAATTACCTTAATCATTTATTGATTGATAGATAACAACATTTGAAAATGAATCTAATGAATAATAATATGGAAATGGGAGGTTCCCGAGCAAGAAGATGAGACCTGGACTATTTGACATCAAAAAAATAAATTAGGTAAAATATGATCCATTCAAAAATGAAATTTTTAGGTGAAATTTACAATAAATATTTATTTTAAGACCATATTAGAAATTAAACACTTATAGTTTTATTAACATTTTAATCATATCCACTTTCTACTTTGGTATTTATTGAATTGAAATATATTTGAATAATTTAAATTATATAGATCTTCAAAACCGATAAATTAAATCAATATTTTAATATAAATTAATTTTTGTAAATAAGAAAATATCAAAGATACCACAGTGAACAAAATTAAATATACCCTAAGAAATTAAATTTGAGACAAAGAACCCCTTACCTTGTTTCCTTATTTAGTTGAATGAACTATATGATCCTGTATAACTAATGTAACCTTCCTAATAACTTCTTTAAGAACATTTTCCATATATATAAACTTTTATAAACATCAATTATAGTTGTTATTTTTATGTATATTCATGAATTATTATCTATTTTAAATAATGAGTATGAGTATTATTGATCATTTTGAACTAGTTCCGAAATAAAAGTAATTTTTTTTATTCTACAAAATTTATTCAATACCATATCATAAAATGTTAATTTAATTGATAGTTAGAAATTTTTTATAATTTTATTTTTTATTTTATTGGAGTATTTGTTACTACCATGAAAGTTGAATTTGATGATGATCATGTTTCGAAAATTCTAAGAGAATAACATGTGTTTTCTTCAACAAATATTCATATTTTTCAGATTAGAATTATAGAACCAAAAAATTAATATTTAGTTATTCAGATAATATATTAACAAATATTATATTCCCATATTCAACCATGATATAAATTTATAGCATTGTTCAAGTTGGTGGTAAAACCAACACAGACAAGAACATGCTATAACTCGTGAGTGAGTATAGTAATAAGAGTGTTTATTTTGGAATAATATCAATATAATATAAAAATAACTATACTAATTATATTATTTTATGTTTTTAAAATAATAATTAAGTGAGTTGGATAAATAAAAATGATTGTATATGAAATAAAATATGTCAATTTCGTGGGGGTGGTTGCCTACACGTACACAAGGATTATGATTTAACTTTCCATAGAAATGGAGAAATGATTTATATTTTTTATTGATTAAAATTTTGAATCATGTTAAAATTTTCATACTTATATATTAAATTCTTTATTTTTACAATCCTTGTAAGGTAGTGAAGATGAATTAAAGGCATGACATCGAAGTTGGGATTGTCTTCACAAACACAATTGACATTGGAAATTTTCTTAATGAGGGAAAATGTGGTTAATAATTAATAAAAAAATATAGAAACATTTAGTATAATGTATATAATTAATTAATCATATAATATTAAGTTAAATACCTTTTAAATTGAATGATAAAAATGTATTGATTTTATCAAAAATATTGTACATATGTTGAGAACATTGGGTTTTCCTTGGAGGATTCCATTGAAAAGGAAGGCTGAGGATAAACTATTATGATCATAAGAGTGAGAGGGTGAAATATAATTCAAGGTAATGTTATGATAGTAGAGCTTCATGAGTAAAGAAAATTTTTAGAGTGGTCTTGATGTAGTGGTGACAAAAGTAATTTATATGTTGTGAGAATGGCATTTATAATATAAGGTTGATAATATCTTAACAACTTAATTAGTGACATGTTTTCAAAATTCTACAAGCCTTATACACATTGGTTTATTATATTTCTATTTTGAATTTCATTATGGAAATTGGTTTGTACCAAGTAATTATTTTGTAAATAAATATAAAATACTATTTTTTAATAATGTTGGGACCACTGATTCAAAATATGAATATGATATTATTATATATTATTTCTATGTGTAGAAAAAATCAAATTTAATTTTATCACGTGTAAAATGTAAAAATCCATTTATAAAAAAAGTGTATTTAAAAAAAATTTTGTGTAATGTAAAATTGTAAGTTTATTTTTTTGATGATATAAATTGTTTTATTGAATGAAAATAAAAACAAAACAAAAACATACCAAAATTATATTTTAAAAAACATTTTCTATTAGAAAAAATTCAGCAAAGTTTAAATTAGAAAATTATTTGTGGTTATTATAATTTCAAATATGATGAATAGATAAAATATTCCTGAACCAATGCTAGGTACAAAGTGTAATTTTTTGTGTGTCTGTACAAATATAATGTTATGATGTTTTTTATTTATTCATTATAGGGTTAACCAATTCGATTTTATGTTACAATATGTGATTAGTCTAACATTTATTTTCAATCGATCAATGGTTGTTTGAAGAATATTGAAACATTGGCCCCCAAGAAATTTCATTTAATGGAGGGAATAAAATGGTGTTCTATTCAATCAAACAACATTATTCAGTAGTTTGACGTTGGTTGCAAGGTCTTTTAATATAATGTTCTATGATGTATCATCTCTTTCGACCAAGAATTTTATCAATGAAATTTCCCTAATAAATATAAAATTGTGTTATATTTAGTAACAAAATACAAAGTTCATGAACCATATGATGAAACCAATTTTTTTATTAATATGAACATTAAATTTAGATAATAAAAATGTCAATAAGAACAGAAATTATTACAATGATTTAAATTAGTAAATAAAATAATAATTATAAGAAAATTTGGATATGTTCGACACCCCAGAAAATATCTCTCATGAAAAACACTTTATAAATGAATGAGAATATTTTTAATACAATATAAATTTTGAAATATAATATATATATTACATTGAGTTAAAATAGAAGTGATTTAACAATAAAATAAATATAGGTTATTTATAGAAATTATTTATCTCATATGACAATTATAAATCTGACCATTAAAATACCAATCTAACTGTTGAATAGTGACCTTACTATTGGAATGTAATACAACCATTAGGTATAATAACTTGATAATTATAATAGTAATCTTACCAATGGAAATTTACTATAATAATTGCATATCTTAGAAAATGAAAAAAATACTATATTTATATTTTGATATGGGTAAATAAATGTTATAAATATGATAAAATAATTGTTGATATTTTTGAAAAAACTATATATTTTATATTTATTTTCTCATGAATGTATTTATTTAAAAAATATTTAATTTTTTAAAAAATATGAATAAATTAATATTATGTTGTAAAATAATGATATGATAATTTTATGAGTCCTTATGCAATTTTTCAATGGGTAATCATAATATAAAAATTAGTATTTTTCAAATAAATGATTATTTAATTTAAAAACTAAAATTTAATTTTTTAGAGAATTATTTTAATAAAATGGTTTAATTTTTGTAATATACAAACCAGAAAATGTGTAAGTTTAAAATTTGGTATTTTCCTAAATTAGTTTATTTTTTTTGAATAGTGGAATACAATATAATACGGTATTAACATTATAAGAAAAATATACGATTTCTTTTGTGTCATGAATGTTGTAAAAAAAACTATTTAGAAAATAAATGGATAATTTACTATATATAGTCTCAATAATAAAAACTATTGATGTTCTTCATCCAATATAGTAGACTAATAAATATAATATTCAAAAACACCCCTCTCCCGTGTTATAAATACCAACCCTCCCAACCCATAATCCTCAAAACAACATATCCTTGGAGCCTTTCAAATATATTTCAATTTTATTTCCCAATACTACCCCACACATATTAGTGATTCGGGTCCAATCCAAATACCATTTAATGTGTATAAAGAGTATTTTAGGGACACAACATTTAAGGGGTAATATTTTAAATTTACCTCTTTTAAATTCATTTATTTTTTGGCCTTCTACTCAGAACCCTTTTCCAATAAGAAATTATCACTCTAATGTCATATATATTCAAAAATGTAATTTCTTTAATGTAATATTCATATTCCTCCATCCTTTATTTTGATTCTAAAATGAAAATTTTGTTTATAATATGGTTAGTTTACAATCTTGATGAACAACACACTTCATTTTTCTTAACCTCTTTCAAGGATAGTTGTAACAAAATTATTATGGTTAAATAGTATTATAATCCATATATTATAAATTATTTCATGTTTTTCAATGGATATATTTACATAATATTAAATAAAAAAAATATAGTTCATGATGGTTGGTAAGGCCACCTAAATAAAGTAACCCAATAATGTTAAAAAAATTTAATAAAAGAATCACCAATATTTCAGAAGAAAAAAAATTATTTTGGTCTATTTTAATTTATTTAATTATATTAATACATTTTCATTTCAATTATATAGTTTTATCTTCATTTGAAAATCAACTCAGAAATTTTCCACATGTGATATGACCTTGAAATTATGAAATGAACATCCTTAAAACAATTAAATTAAATTTTATATATCAATGAAATGGTTATAAATGAACATAATGAAATTTAATTAAATTTAATATAGATGGAAAATGTTTTTTAATTTTTTAATTAATTAATCTAATTTGATAATAAAAGATGTTAAGTGTAAGTGATGAATGATTCTAGAACATAAAGAAAGGGATCTTCTGAACCACTATATTTCTTGGGGTTATGATCTTTCTCTCTCTACATAATTTTATCTCTATTTAATGTTTTAGAATGATTCTTAATTAAACATATATGTCTATCACACATATACATTTCTTATTCTCTCTTATTTTGATGGGTAAATACATTCCTTGAATTTATTTCTTAAATGACCACTTTATGAAATATACTTTGATTATGATATAAAGAAATACTATCCAACCGTTTTATATACATGGGAAATTATTATGTTTATGAAATATGATTAAATTATTTCTATGGAACACATAATCATGTACATATTTTTATTTGTGAGCCTGAATAGTGATCCAAATCATTGGGGGGCATGTTATTGTTTCATGAGACATTATGTCTGGGATTAGTGAGTAAACCTTATCTACGACGAGATTTCATCCACCAAGTGACGTTGTCTTGACAGTTAGCCTTGAATTATGTTTATTCCATGTTATATGTTGCTACCACATTCCTATGATTGCATTGTCTTATAATTCCATAATATTTATGTTATTCTTGTATATGATTATTAATGAGCCTTTATTATTTATAATATCACGTTATTCCTTTTGATTGATTGCTTATTATTCTCTCTCATGTTTATTACCTTACTAGGATTTATAGCTCCCCCATTTTTTATGTATTCCTCTAGAAATCTTATGCAGTTTTAGGTGATCAAAGTAATTTATGAGCTAATTATAAATAATAAAGAAAATTATCATTATTTTAGTTTCCTATTGACTTTTTATGTGCGTATCTCGAAAGATATTAATCCTTTATATTTTTCAGTTTTATTTAATAGAAATTGATGTAAAAAATCTTGTAACAACATGTGTAAAGGGATTGAACATATTTAGTTGGTATTAGAGGTTGGTCTTGTTAATTTTTTTGGGATTAGGACTATAATACTTTAGTGAGAACCTATAAGAACCCCGTTTTTTATCTGATATTGATTCTTAAATTATTGGTATAATTATATATGTTAGAGCTAAAATGGATTACTTTTTATGTCAATGGTATTTTTGGGGTTTTCTTGGACATGTTCAGGTCCCAAAACCAATAATTTTAGAAAAAACCCTAACTGTATAGTTAAGAGAAAAAATTCAGGGAAGGCCGCACTGTTACCCCAAACCATGGAGGGATTTATAGTGGGAAGCAGTAGGCTACACATTTTGAGGAAACCGTGTAGATTGGGTTGTATGTAAAATCATATGGTCTGTAGTTTTTACCAGATCCATTTGACATGGTTGGAACATGGTTTCCCAAACCATGTAGCCTACCCCAGTGGGTACCTTCCTTAGATAGTGTGCTAATGGAAGTTGGCATACATTTTTCCCAACCATGGGACCAAACTAAGTGCCCCTATTTTTTTGAGTAAATTGACCAAAATTAGCTTAATGAATTTTGAACATAACCTATATTCTCATTTTCTCATTCCCATGGAAGGGGGTTTCTCTTCTCTTCATTAGAGCTTCCAAACACCCTTTTTCATATCTATTGATCTCATTCCTTATTTCGATGTCTGATCGAATCTTTTTTAGTCTCATTAGATTCCTCCAAGTAATCTTTTCTATCCTTTAGCTCAGTTCATCATTTGTCTTCCTCTCAACATGTTAATTTTAACACTTGATCATATGCCATTTTTAGGGAGTTTATCCATTCTTCCATTTTCTTTTGATCATGGAAAAATTTAAGTCTGATACTAGATGAGGAGGGTGTTATAAGCTTGAGGTAGGTGGTCGATGAATCATCCATCTTTTCTCACCATTTTATAAACATCTCTTATTATGCATAAGCCAATTTCATCGAGCATTTTCTATTAAATTCAAATTCAATTCTTATGACCATCATGATCAGATTTGATATCCCATTTCAAAATTTCTAATTAATCCATTAGAGGTTGAGACCTTAACTCCTTCCATACCAAGTAGGGCGTTTCTTGAATTATGCATAGGTATCCTTTTTGGGGTTACCTATCACACAGTTTAGAAGTCTTTATTGACCCTACTAATGGTAATCCCACTTTAAATTAAATTATTGTTGAATTTCTAGTGTCTGGAATGTTTAGTTTCTACTCGAACCCTCTAAGAAATATGTTTAAATATAATAAATGAATCTCAATTGTAAATGTAAAGTGTATTATACGTATCACTTGTAAAAATTGAAAGTAATTGAATGATTTTGTTGAATGCCTGTCTCACAACTTTACATGGTTAATGTAAAGAATTAGAGTAAACCTAATTATTAATTAATTAATTAAAGTACTAAATGGTTACACTTCATTAGCCTTTCCACTATTTATTGAAGGTAATGGAATGAACCTATTAAACTATCAAGGGTAATGAATTTTACATGGCCTAAATTAAATAATTAATTACATATGAGATTTTTATTTAATATCGACCTTTTCATATTTATAGGAGTGGTCAGACCAGAGTAATGACTTGGATTCTTGATCGACTTCCATGATCACTTAGAGGACACCATTCTGATTTAATGAGTTGGTTTCCAAGGGAGTCTACCACCTTAGAAGAAGGTCCTTATCTACTTGATAATTCCAAGACTGACTCCATAGGAACCATTCACTATCTTTTATATATTAGGGTACCTTTGATACACTTTTTGGATTTAGCTTGATGCCTTTGGAAATGTGGCCCCACATATTCACCCCATTTGGAAAGTGAATCTTATCCTGTTTTATCTTAGATGAGATCCTTGGACTCATTTAAAACTACTTATAGTGGAATTTCGTGGGCATTTTCTATTGTATTGGACTTAGACCCCTTATAGATAGGCAATATGTTTTTACTAAGTTGGATCGACCCTTGAGGTCAAGGATTACTTGGTTATTACCATGGATCCTATTACGATTTATCATCATTACATGATACCTTGTTACACCTTAGATGATCTTCACTGTTATCATCAATAAAAGATACCTTGTTGCACCTTGTATCCTCAGTTATTATTATAATTGTTATAGTATCTCTTGGTTAAAACATGGACCACATTGTATTACTTATTATATACCAGAACCTAAATAAGTAAATAATTACATGTTTAGACACCAGATGAGGGTGAAGAAAGTATCAGGGTATTTACATTAATTTACCATCTTTACTTTCATATATATATATATATATATAGATGCATTCACATTGTTTTAGTTTATATTCACACTGTACGGTATAGATGCTATTGGTGGTCACCTACAAAGATTTATATCACACCCTATCCATGCTACCAATGGTACCCGATAATATTACATGTATGAAGGTCTTCACATGATAAATAATCCCACTTTGGACACCTGATTCTTGCTTTCATGCTTTGGATAGATCTTGGAAGTACATGAATGAGTATGAGATAGAGATGCTTGGATACTTTTTGGAAAATTTTTGATTATTTTTTATATCTTGTATTTCATGATACCATGTATTCATGTTTTCTAGTTTTGTAAATACATTACATAAATTATTATTTGTTTTTTATTTTATTTATTATTTATCTCTACTTCCGAAATAATGATTTGATGGTTTAGTCAATATTATGTCTATTTTTGCTGTTACATATTCTTATTTATGCTTATGCAATTTTCTTCCATATCCATTTTCTCCAATATTTTTATAAGGTCATTGTCTCCCCATGAACACACCGAAGTACCTCACTACTATTCAGTAGCCTCTGGTGTATGGGGAGGCACAATGAGTCCTTGTGTGTAATCAATCTTGGGGCGCCTTTCAGTAGAACCTATGACTAGGACATCACAAAGTGGTATCAATGGAATTTATTTTCTTGATTTACTATTTGAGATATTATATTGGTGATTAGAAATGATTTGTAACATTGTTATAATCCATGATTGGTCATATCTAACCGGTGTTCAGGTCAAATACCATGTTTCTAGAAATAATAATTTCCATTCTATAATTTTCCTATTACATTTCATACCCTTTCATAGTTGGGTGAAATACATGATATGTGATAGTAATTATTATTATTATTATGACTGAGGATTTCCTCTATTTATTGACCTGATGATATGTGGGTAAGGAAAAATAAATCATGCATCATTATTGGAACCTAGAATTCACCTTCCATGCATATTCCATTATATATTGTTTCATTTCACTCCTTGAATTTCCTAAGTTTTATGTGATTTTTGAGTGAGCCATGATTTCTTTTATATATCCCTATGCAGATGAAATAGTATACGGGGTATAATGTTGGATATATAAAGTGTCAGAATCAATCGAAATTTCATTTTTCGATATACGATGATGGTGGAATAAAAAATAGTTCATTTCTACCCATGATGTCTATGTACCTCTAGTTACATGATATACTCTTTGGATGTGATTGAGTGATTACTAGTTTTATTTCATGATGTGCATGGGACCTCATTGATTTAAATGGGAAATTTATCATGTCGATCCATCATATATAACCTATTATATTCTGAGACCGAAAGCAGATGAGGTTAAATGGAAATAAAATGGGTGTCGATTTCAATGATAATATCTATGAGATCTAATTCACTGTGAATAACAATCCATTTTAATCTAACCTTAATATAAGAATTTGATAAAGTGAGAATACAATATGTAAATATTGACTATAAAAAAAACTGTGGTTTCCAATAAATGAATAGGAAACATATAGTTGACCCTTCACCTACGGGAGTCGTGGAAAATTATACTTGGGAACTTAATAATACCTTGTCTTTTTATTTCTATAGTTGAGGAATTATCTTGGGTAATGATCCCTTATTCTTACATTCTTATTATTTTTGTTATTATATATACTTAAAATCTTGTTAGGAGGTTTCGTCTTGGACTATTTCTTGATATTTCACTATGAAGTCCTTAATTGAAGCACTAGGAAGGTGGTGGCGACAATGCTTCAGAAATGGTGGGACCTAATTCGATAGTCTTACCACTAAGAGTGACAGTTGAGGGACCAAATTTCATACCCAAAATAGGAACTGACACTAAGCTTTGAGAGGGTTTTATACATCTGATGTAGTCCATGTAGGGCGGTCAACAACCTGCTCTAACAATTTCTAATTTGACTTTTGATTTCAAACAATATCATCCTACCATATTCTCAGGGGATATTAGTCCACATGTTGATGAGTCTTGGCTGGAGACCACTCTATCTATCTTTGAGAATTTGTAAATGCCTTTAGGGAGGAGTGTCACATTTTCTACCTATATTACTCATGATTTAACCATGAATTATTGCTATGTTTTTACCAAGACTAGTCATCATCAGGGAATGTTCTGGGTAGATTTATAGACTTCCTTCATTGATATGTTTTTTATATAGATTCTGAGAGGCGACAAAAACAAAGAGTTCATTCCCCTGGATATAGGTGTTATATCATTCATGTAATATCAAACATTTTTTTTGAGTTACAACACTTTTCACTACTTCTATCCATTAATGAGCTATCACATGATATATTCTTCAAGGATGGTCTTAGGTATTTTACCTATATTTAAGTGATTTTATTTTTCGTACCTATGTTTTCTGAGATCATAAATTTTGCTCTTATCAATGAGCAAAACTGGAGGGAATGTAATAGTATTGGGCACATATGATCTCTGCTGTTGTAGGCCAATAGTTATTTCAGAAGAAGGAAGTGTTCCCTCTTGTTTTCTCATCAGAGTAGTGAATGATTGAGTATCCACACAAAAAAATCGATTATATAACATCAGGGTGGAAGGTAGGGGAATCTAAATACACACTGTGATAGAGACTATCTGAGATGCCATGATGGTGGCAGTATTGGTAATATTAATAAATTCTTTAGGTCCTTTCCATATACTTCTATGAGAACATGATCTACACAAGCTCCACATGCACGGGTAGGATCTTTTATGCCACATCAATTGGGGAGTTGGAGAACCACATGAAGAACATTACAAGGAGGAGGTCATGACTATTATGTCCAGAATTTTGATTATCAATGACTGTAGTATGGACCTTCTTAGGGTTTTCTAGATATAGCACAAGTCCATGGATCATGCTAGATTCATGATTTTCGATTGAGACTTGAGGATTAGAGTGCAAGACCAACTATAGTATATGGTACTATTGTAGTATCCCCCATTATTATACGTACCTTATTTTATATAGGTTCTTCATAATAATTTATCTCTTTATAGATTGTGGAAATTTACAGGTTTTAAATTTAGTATTAATGAGGGGTGATGATTATGGACACACATTTTGGAGTGAGGTTAGATAGAATATTCTAATGCAGAGACTATCCCCTTGAGGTTGGATGTTATACCTTCCTATGTTACATATTTTTATTCAAAATGACAAGATTTGATGTCATTATTGTGATGGTATGGTTGGTTCCCTATCACTGTTATGTTTACTGCTATGTTCATAGTGTGTTGTTTATATCACTAAAGGGAATTAGTTATCTCCACAAGGGTGAGTGTAATGTCCTATATAGTAGATATGGACAAGAGAATAATAGTCTAGGTGGAGTTCCCACCCAGATGTCTAGTCTCTTCAGAGAGGAGAAGGGAATACATCTAACACATTTTCCTTATATAGTAGTTTATTTTAGGGTTTCATTTCCAGATGATTTTTCTGGATTACCTACTATGAGAGAGGTAGAGTTTATTATTGAGCTAGTTCCTGGATTACCTCTAATGTCCATTCCTCTATAAAAGATGGATCCTACTAAACTCTGGTATCTAAAAAAAGTTCGTGGATCTATAATATAGAAATTTCATATAGATAAACAATTACTCTTGGGTTTGACCAATTATTTTATCTAATAAGGAATGTTGAACCATTTTTATTCATGGAATATTGATGGTTGAACCAAATTATGGTTAAGAACAGTCATCCACCTCCATGTGTATACAATCTCTTTTTCCATATCTGATGAGTTGGGGTCTTATTAAAGATCGTACTATGATCGGGTTATCATCATGTGTGAGTCTAGCCTTCATACATACCACATGAATTTTCATCATAGTTATGATTTTTATAAGTATCTCATGGTATCGTTTGGAATTGTTAAAATTCCCACCATTTTCCTGGATTTGATGAATAATGTTTTCTATCCCAATATCGATTCCTTTTTATGGTCTATGTAGTAGAAATTTTGGTGTATTCTCATACTCATAGATACCATGCTGGAAAATATTAGATTGAATTGAATAAACTAATAGAGAACCTAATTTAGGGAAATCTTACTAATTTTCACTTCTAGATTTACAATGTTTACTTATTGGGTATTATTTTCTTGGAATTAAGAGTATCTATTGACTTTGATAAGGTCATTATTATGGTTTCCTGGGATAAGCCCAAAAAAGTTTTTGATATAAAAAATTTATTGAGGATAGATGGATATTACTATAAATTTATAAATAAATTGTTATTCATTTCCACACTTCTTACTAGTCTTACAAATAAGAGTGTGAAGTTGCTATTATCAGAAGCATGTGAGAAAGCCTTTTAGGAGTTGAAAGAAAGGCTTGTCTCGACAACGATTTTGATTACTTCATAGCTTGTAAGAGGTTATAAAGTTTTATGATGCATCAGGCTTCGATATAGTTGTAGTGATATTAGGATAGAATATAGTAATTGCATTGAAATATCAAAATTTTAGGTCTCATGATGGAATTACCCAACAAAGGACTATGAGCTTTTAGCTATTGTTCATTCCTTACACTGTTGGAGACACTATATGATTGGTGAGTTAATTATAGTGTATGTGAACTAAAATAGCCTCAAATATATCATTACAGAGTGATACATGAATCTCAAACATTGGAGATGTGTCTAATACCATCAGTTGTTTGAATTGGAGTTTGCCTATACGTATGGAAAATTAATTACAACAGCAGATGAGATGACTCAGGAAACATGGGAAAAAATTCATATAGGATACTAGTGAAGAGTCGAAATTGATGTAACTTTTCTCATATTTTCATCTAGAGTATCATAAGATTCATGAGAACACTTTCTCCCAACCTTGATAGTTACCTCCTCAATCATTGAGAGGGAAAAGAGTATGAAATTTTTAGACCCTAAAGGCCTAGTTCTCTGGGAGAGTATTTCTAGTGGTGACCCACCTCCAGATTGGTCTATCGATGGAGATGACATCCACTGTATACATGGATGTGTCTTGGTTCCTAAATATATGATAACGTAGATGACGATAGATTACCATGCTTCTCTGTGTGCAGTTCATCCAAGAATCACCAATATGTATTGAGATGTGTGACACTAGTATTCTTGGTTTGGGATAAAATTATGGATAAAAAGATTCATCACAAGGTGTTCCACCTATCAGCATGTGAAGGAAGATCCCAAGAAACCTTCTTGATTTTTACAACCACTTATAGTACCATAATGGATATGGGAATACATTGAAATGTATTTTTTTGTTGGATTACTGAGGTCGCCTCAAGGTAGAAACATAATTTTGGGTAGTCTTTGAAAGGATAATTAATTTACCAAATGTACTTCATATATGGGAGATGTTTTTTAGATAATGAGATGAAAAGAATGTATTTCCAAGAGATCATACAGATACCTGGGGTCCATCATACTATTTATTCAAAATGGGGAACTTGTTTCACATTGAGGTTCTAGTAGGGGTAACTGAAAGCTAGGTGTATATAGGTTCCTCAAATAAAAACCCTTCTCCCTCAGGATGATTTCTAGTCCGAATAGATAATACCGGTCTAGGAGGACATGCTCCGAGAATGTGTTCTTGATTTCAGTGGTTCATAGGAGAAGCATATCCCTATCATAGTGTTCTCCTAACAAAATATATTTTAGGAATCAATTTAGACGTCTCTTTATGTGGCCTTGTATGGTAGACCATGATGTTCACCCTTATGCTCCTTATAGATAGATGAGGCCATGCTACTAGGTCCTAATCTCATCTAGGAGACTTTAGAGTGGGTCAGATGATCAAGATGCATTTTCTACTACTTATTATTGAATGAAATATTGTGCCAATTTCTATTGAGGACCCATAGAGTTCATGGTGAGGGATCGTGTTTTCTTAAAGGTATCACCTGAGAGAGGGTATAGATTGATATAGAGGAAATGTAAGCTGTCACCACATCTTTTGTTCCATTTTATATTTTTGATAGAGTCTGGATGGAATCCTATTAGTTTTTACTACCACATAGGTATCATTACATGCATGATATTTTCTATGTTTTACAACTTCGTTTTTATCATGACGATCCGTCTCAAACTTTTGATCTTGAGGAGGTTGAGTTAGATGTTGATGCTTTATCTGAGGAGTATACTATAAACATATTTGATTGGATAAAGAAGACTCTATAAGGTCTGTCTACTCATTTAGTATGAGTGTTAAAAAATAAAAACTACGTACTAGATGAGATTTGGGAGCACGATGCCGAGCTATATGCCCAGTGGTCAGAGATATTATTAGGAAGTGTTTTTACACCCATGAAAGATGAACTCGGGGATGAGTTCCTTTAAGGAGGAGATACTATAAGAACCAAGTTGTTCTATTTTGTACGGATCTACAACATTTTGCTCTAATTATTTATTTTGTTCCTCAAATTGATTCTTTTTGGGGTCACGAGTGTTTCATGGGTTTCTGAGGCTTATTAAGATCCTAGAGCCTAAATGTTTTGAAAAAATAAACTAGCCACACTATTAGGAGAAAGTGTGTGGGGCATGACATATAGTTACCCCTAACAATGTGGGTCTTGAAGGTGAGTAGTAGAAAGCTTCACGGTTTGTAGAAACTATTAATATTGGACCCCTTTATCAAGTAGTAGGTCTATAAATTTTAGTTGATCCATTTTGCGTAGTTGGTCTAGGTTTTCTCAAATGGTGCGGCCTAACAATGAGGGTACCCTCTTCAGGTATTGATCCATGCATAACTGGTGCACAAATTGACCAAATGTGTAGAAAAACCATGTGACCTAATTTTTCATTGGTTAATTGACCAAAATAATGTTTATGAATTAATAACATAACCTATCTTATCCCTTTCCTATTATAGTGGTATGAGGGTCTGTCTTATTTGTGTTAGAGATCCAAAACCCACCCTTTTCATAGATTTTGATCCTATATGTTTATTTGGTGTTTGATTTAATCTTTTTTGGTCTCATTAGATTCATCTAGGTAAGGTATTCTATTAATTAGCTTGATTATTCATTTATCTTACTCTCAATTACACTATTTTGATGCTATCTTATATGCTCGATTTTCAGGGCTTTGATCCTTTATTCCATTTTATTCTAATCTAGGCCGAACTAAAGGATTATACTAGTTGAGGAGAGTGCTATAAGCTCAAAGTAGGTAGTTTATGACTGATCTCTCAAGTATCACCATTATAGAAAATTTCTTGATTGTGTGCATGGTGATTTCATTAGGCATTGCCTATTAAATTCATATTACTTTCTTATAACCATCATGATTTTATTCTAGATCCCATTTCATAATTGTTACTAACACCATGGGAAGTTTATACATCAACTATTTCTACATAAATTAGGGTGTTTCCTCAATTATGAATAGGTATACCATATGGGTTTACTTATGACACTATTTAGGAGTGTTCAATGACACTGCTAATAGAAATACCACTTTTAAATTAATTAATGTTTAACTATTAATGGATTTCATGTGTTGTTTACAATTTACCCTTATAGTTTATTGTTTTAATATAATAAATGAACCTCAATTGTAAATAGAAAGTGTATTATATGTATAAAATAGTCTAATTGAATGTAATTGGAGGACTTGGTTGCATATATGTGGAACACATTTCCCTAATTAATAGAAGGCAGCAGAGTGTAACAAATTTATGAATAATGAATTAAATTTCTAAATGGTTGAACGTCCTTCTTATCCTTTATAGCTAAGAAAGTAAATGAATGGAATGAATCTATTAATGTATCAAATGGAATGATTATTAAATATACTAAATTAAAATGATTAATTATGTATAAGGTCCCTATTTCTTATATAATCTTTTATATTTATACTATTGGTTAGACCTGAGCTATGCCATGGATTCCCTATGGAATCCCTTGGACACTTAGAGGACACCGTTTTGATTTAAGGATCTAGTTTGTAAGGGAGATAACCACCTTGGAACATGGTCTGTGTCTATTATAAGGTGTTCATAATGATATGGTATGATCCCTAAACTATCTTCTAGATATTAGGATTCCTTGGATACACTCCATGGAACCATATTGATGTATTTAGGCTCATGGTTCCATGGATTCACCAATTGTGAGATGTCAAGATTATCCCATTTTACCTTGTATGAGATCATTAAACATTGTTAGAACTATTTACAGTGGAATGACTTGGGGATTTACCCTTGGATTAAATCAATACCCCTTATGTACATGCTGTAGGTTATTACTATGTTGGCTTGACCCCGGAGGTCAAGGATGCATTGGTTATACCTTAGACCCTCTTCTTTATTATCATCATTTCTGGATTCCTCATTACACATTGGATCCCCTTCATTGTTATCATCATTAAATGATTTCTTATCACACCTTGGATACTCAATTATTATTTTTATTATAATAGTAGGAATTGGTCATACCTTAGATCCCCTTTCATTACTTATTATAAATTGGAACATAATAATTAAATTATTACATGTTCTGACACAAGCTGAGGCTGATGCATGTATCAGGGTATTTACATTATTGTACTGTATTTTCTTTCACACACACACACACACACACACACATATATATATTATTACGCATTATTTCTATTTATATTAACAAACTAGATGGAATAGACACCAATGGTGGAGGCATACTAATATTTTTCCCACACACTATTTGGGTCATCTACGAAACCTGGGAAGATTACATGTACAAAGGTTTTGATATGGGGAAGCATCACAATTTAGAAAACTGATTCTTTCTTACTTGCTTAGGATTGATCTTGGTAGCAGATGACCAAGGATGATCTTAGGATACTTGGATAATTTTTTTAATTTTTTTACTTCTTTTTTATTGCTTGTATTTCTTGTATTCATGTATACATATTTTCCAGTGTTTTAGAGACATGACAGACATTATTAACAGTTGTTTCTATTTTTTATTATTTATTTTCTGTTCAGCAGTAAAAGGTTTTTGGTAGAGTCAATATAGTATCTGTTTTTTCTATTCTATGTTTTTATTTATTCATCAACAATTTATCTTGGTATTCAATATATGTAGTGGCCTACTCTGGTTGTAAGGACATAATCTCCCCACAAACAGACCCTAGGACCTCACTATCAGTCGGAAGCCTCTAGCACATGGGGATGCATGCTTGAGGCTATGTGTCCAAATGGGATTGGGGAACCTATGAGTGTAATCCTGGTCTGGGAAATCAGAAAACCCTAGGTAGAAGTTTATGTATAGTAAAATATTTATAAATATCAGTGAATTATGGAGTGATTTATTTATAATAAATTTTATCCATGTCTAGATACTACAAGTTGATATAGATTTCCAATAATTTTATATTGGGGTAATATGCCCAAAAAGCCATTTTTTATTAAGTCAATCTTCACTCGAGGCATGAAAAAGATATCTTTCTACACACCTTGTTTGAAAATCTCAAAGGATATTATTTTTAAAACTAAAAAACTCATCAAGAACCATGTTGTAGGACTTTAAGTGGTTGGTTGGTTAGAAAACCATATAGGAAAGTTACCATTGATCTGTAAGATTGAAATGTGGAGACTTAGATGTCCATATATACTTTTCATTTATAAGTTACTAATATGTGTTCATATTTTCCCATTTAATATAATATATAGTAGGAACTGTTACAACAACCAATGTGATATGAAATGTGATGATAGAACAAATTATACTCCTAAAATTATGGAAAAAAGAGATGGGAACTTCCTGGTAGAAATATCTTATATATCTCAATTTATGATTAATAACATGAAACATGTAGGAATACCTCCTTATTCTAGGAATGATCAAGTTGTAATAAAGTCCTCTATACAACAAATCCCTCAAATCCATAGGTCTTTTGATCCCCTGTCATGAAAAAAATGGATTAACCCTATTGAAAAGATAATATATGTCCTCAAATGTATAGAATAATAGAAATGGATACTGTATATAAATCACCTTGAAGGGGAAGACAATTAGTGGTGGAAAATTTTCATAAAAATTAATTCAAAATAAGAAATTGATTCCAGGGAATGGGGAGTATTCAAGAACATATTTTTCAATAAATATTTTCTTTGAACTCTCCATCTTAAATCAGAAAGGGAGTTCTTTAGACGTAAGAGAAAGAAAGATGAATATATTAGGTTTTATGATGAAAACTTCTCAGGGTTGGAATGAAATGCATTTAAATTTTCAATTAACCATGAAATGATGGTGGAACACTACATTAGTTGGTAAAAGTCGAGTCTATAAAAATCTATAGTTATTTGGTATTTTTTCATCTACAGAGATATTTTTTGTTATGCTCTAAAGTTCGATATGATATTGGTGAAACATAGTAGTCTGATGAGGATGGGGATAAAAATGAAAAAAATGGAGTTTAATTCAAGAGTATAAATTGATAAAACTCATGGAGGAAAGAAAAACCATGTGTCCACATGTCGAAAATGTTGGAAGAAGAAATTTAGAAACTATCTCAAGGGAACTTAGAGACACTTCAAATTTTGAAAAGTGGGGAATCTGAATAATAAATTCTATGGTGAGATGAAATATCCAAATAATGAGATAGAGGAAAATATGTTTTTTATCCACACTCTATGTGAATCATAGAGTTTAAACTGCAAGAAAAAACTACATTATAAAAAACAATGCCCTAATCCAATGGTTTTCAGAGACAATAATTGAAAACTACCTCAAATTTATATTGAGAATATAATGTAATAGGTTACACCTAATGATAAGGTGGATCCCAAAAATAATGTGGTGATGGTTACCCTGTTTATTCATTATATAATAGAAAATATACTAATTTATTTTCATTCTATACATTCGTTCATATCCAAAAAGGATAGAAAAACTATTTAAAAACCAACTAAAAACTTGTGGACTAAGATATATGTGAGAACAATGTACAAAGAATTTATTTCATCCAATGTAAATAACTAATCCTTGGTTAGTGTTTTTGGAATAGAACTCCAATAAAATCACTTATTTATTCCTTTAGTTTAGTTTAATGCAAAATTGGGAATGTATTGGCTGTCCTTATATAAATCCAACACCAACTGTCATGAGAGGGGGATCACTCTTCCCATCCCAAGCCATTATCACATTCTATAAAACTATAGGGAGGTGGATGAATCTCCCTTGTAATATTATATTCTATGTGGATATTATTTCTGTATAAGAAATCATATCTGGAAAAAATGGTAAAGACCAATGATATAATCATTATTGGATACATTCTTGTTATCAAGGATTATACAAATGTATTCCTTGAAGATTTTTTTCTCTTCATCCTGACTAAGAGGTTATGTTCCCAAATGAAATTATTCCTAGATATGTACTAAAATATAAGACCCCCTACTGAATGGTCACCATTGTGTTGGAAGAACTAAAGAATTAGTTATAAGAGAATCTGGAATGGGTTTTTATAGGCCCAAGTGATTCACTCTAGGGTGTTCTAGTCCTCTTCATCAAGAATAAGGATATGCCAATGTGCCTTTGATATTATTATTGAGAACTCAAAAAAATCATGATAGAGAACAAGTATCCCATTCCATAGATTAATTAATGATCAACTATTTGGGACCCATTATTTCAATAATGTGGGCATTTAGTTAGAATATTACCATTTGAAGGTAAATAAGGAATATATTCCAAAGAAAACCATTCGAATAAGGTATGGAAACATTAAGCTCATAGTGATTACTTTCATAATACCTAATTATTAAAAATATTTATTTATGAAATGAAAAGAGTCTTCTATGATTACTTCAAAAAATTTGAGATAGTATTTTTAGATAACATTTGATATACTCCAAAACAAGATAGAAGTATGACTATAATTTGAAATCTGTGATAAAAACATTACAAAAAGAGATTATTTATGAAAATTATAGTAAATTTATGTTATGTATGGGGTAAGTATCATTATTGATTCATGTTATCACCAATAAAAAGATATATGTAGACCCCTCTAAGACAAAGGTGATTAAGAAGTTTCTTAGAACAAAATCTATAATAAAGATCTATAAAATACTTTGATAAGAAGGGTATTACCGATGATTTTTTATAAACTTTAAACTATTTTCAAACCAACTAATATAACTAAAATTTAATGGTGTAATGTTTTTCTAGACCAATTATTGTGAATATAGATCTAATGAATTCAAAAATAGGATTATAAAAAAACCAGTACTTACACTACCCTAAAGTGAGAAATATTTTATGGTATGCAATGTTTGTTCATTGAAGGATTTTTGGATTTATATTTATGAAAAATAAAAATTTGATATCCTACACCTTAATGAAATTAAATTTTCCTTAGAAAAATTATACAATGCATGATCTGGAGTTGGATATAGTGATATTTTCATTGAAAATCTGGTGGAATTGCCTCCATGGGAGGAAATTTGAAATAAATTTGGACAAAAAGAGCATCAAATATACATTCACATAGAAGGATATTAATATGCGCCAGTGAATATGGTTATAGTTGATAAAGAATTGTCACTACTCAATCCATTAGTATCCTGAGAAATAAAATAATGTGGAAGATAATATAAGAAGAAAGTATTCAGAAGCCTTATGAATGATGATAATTGGGAAATATGCAATCTTTTTAGAATTTCAATAGATACAGATATGAATTAAAAGAAGGAATACCATCCTAAATTCTCTACATGATTTCTCAACCAAATCTTATTTATATGTTAAAGGATTCTTAATTAGTTGATGTTTAAATATAGAAGAATATGGAATGTATAAAAAAAGTTAAATCCTCAATGTTTGAAATTTATATACATGATTTTTTAATATTTGGGCCACGACTATGTGTATCATTAAGTCATAAAAAAGGAAATTTTTAGTGATGGAAATAAATGGAACTTATCAATTTACCCAAGTAACATGAAGATATATATAGACCTTTTAGAGATATACCTGTGGGTCAATATAAAAAAGGATTCCATGGAATATACTTCAAATTACTTGTATATTATCAGTTAAAGGCTGAAAGGAAAAAATACAAGGGAATAAGGAAACCTTTACCTATATTGAAATGGATATGGGAAAACATCACCATGGATTTTTTTCACTGGTCTTATGAAGACATCCATAGGAAATAAGACTATATTAGTTATGGTTGATCATAATATAAAGGGTTTTCATTTCATTTTAATTCAATTGGTCTTCTCAATTGTTCAACTTTCATGGATATACATCAGAGAAGTGGTGAGGCTATATTGAACACCACTATTTATTGTATCTGATCGAGATCCAAGATTTACCTCCATATTCTTGAAGAGTCTACAACATGATCTAAATACTATTTTGAAATTCATTATGGATTACAACCCACAAACTAATAAAAAATATGAGAGTACTATCTATAAACTGGAATACGTGTCGAGAGAATGCTTGATGTAATTAAATGGAGTTTGGGATCAACATATTCTTATAGTAGAGTTGTTGTATGATAATAGATTTAAATAAAGAATCCATATTGATATATATGAATCCCATTATGGTAAAACATGCATAACACTAATAACTTGGGATGAAGTTTGTGAACGAAAACTTCTCGGATCTAAAATTGTTTAGGAAGTGAAAGAAAATGTCACAACCATTCAGCAACATACCATGGATGCCAAAATTTGACGGAAGGTTTACGATAAAAATAATTGTTGAGACTGAGAGTTTGAGGTTGGAGTTAATGTTTTTCTTCACATATCTGAATGCAATAAGGTTAAGATATTTGATAAGTAGTGAAAGTTAAGTCCCAGGTGTGTCAGAACATTTGAAATTCATGATTATGTCAGATCTTTGTCCTGTCAAATAAAAATCCCACCATCTATTGATCACGTACATAACATATTATACACATCCCTAATGAGACTGTTCATATGAGATCTCTAATATTTACAAAATTCAGTATTGTTATTGGAAGAAACTGAACTATCTTTATAGGAGTAGATATTGATGATATTGGATTATAGAGATAAATATATATATAATAAGACAACTCACGAAGTGAAAAAATTATTGAGAAACCTTAAGTACAAGGGGAGACATTGAAATTTGAGGAAAACATGATGCCGTTGTGAGATCACCATTTTTTACCTTAGTATGTAAATAAAATTTCTAGGGTGAAATTTCATAATGGGGGAAGAATGTAACGTCCCAAAATTTTATTAATGAAATTTACCATCAAAATATATAACTATGTCTTATTTGTTAATGTATTATAAACAAAACACACAAATAGTGAAACCAAAGAATGTTTATTAATTATAAAATTACATCTTGATAATAAAAATGGCCATAAGTATTGAAATTATGATAATGGGGAAATATATAAAATAATATAACAATAATATCAAAAATTCGAAAGGCTTGATCCCCCAGAATAATCACACTCATAAAAAAATAGTATATATGAAAAAAAATATTGGTAATGAAATATGAATTTTAAAAATTAAAAAACATACAAAACTTTTATTAAAATACAAGTTAATGAAGAATGAATAAAATATGATGTATTTATATAAAGCATCTATCATGAATAACCATTACAAATCCAATAGTTGGAATAGTAATCTGACTATTGGAATAATAATTTGTCCATTAGGAATAATAAAATAACCCTTAAAATAGTAAAATCAATTATATAAATGTAAAATAATATTTAGGTATCCTATGAAATGTAAATATATCATATTTATATCATGATACTAGTAAATAAATGTTTTGAAAATGATAAAATAAGTTTTCATTTTTTATAAAACATGTTCATTTTATTTTCATTGTTATAATAAATATAATGATTTAAAATAATGTTTAATTTTAAAAAATGGAATTAAAAATTAATATTACGTTTTATTATAATTATATTATAATTTTATGCGACCTTAATTAAAATTTCAAAGGCCTAGAAAATTAATCATAATAAAAAAATTGGTATTTTTCAAATAAATGAGAATTTTTTTAAAATAAATTTAATTTATCATATTTAAAAAATTATTTCCCAAAAATTAATTTCAATTTTGGAATATAAAAATTGAAAAATAGTTATTTTTAATTTTTTTTATTTTTCAAATGTAGTTGAATTTTTGGTGAATATTAACATATGGTATAATAAACTATTTCAACTTATAAGATAAATACATAAATTTTTGAGTCATGAAAGATGTAACAACCCAATAGTTCTATATTAGATACACTATTTACATCATATAGTCATAATAATCCATAATATTGATAGCTTTTATCCAATATAATAAGCTAATGAATATGATATTCCAAAACACCCATATCCACCTCTTATAAATACTAACCATAACAACCCCTTCCTCGTAAGACTTGTTAGACTTGGAGTTTACATAGATTTTGTATATTACCCTTCCCAATCCTATCCAACACATTATATTTCTACTAGTCTCATAAAAATACAATTTCAAGGTGTCTTAATGACTATTTCAAGGAGACAATATTTAAGAGGTAATATTCTCAATTTACATCTTTTAAATTCATATCTTCTTATACATTATCATCACCTCCCTCATTCGACATGACCTATTGAGTCCAGTATCATAGATGTACTATAATATTATTTTTAGTTTAATACCCATCTTCTACAAACCCTTCTTTATATTATAATATGAAAACATTTTTTACAATAATGTTTGTTCACCGCCACCATGAACAACATAATTTGTTTTTCTTCATGGCCTTCAAGGATGTACATAAAAATATTATAAAAGTTCAAAAAATTTATAATAAGTTTACTATAACTTGTTTATTGTTAATTAATTAATAATTATAAATAATATTAAATAAAATCATACCATTTCATGATGGTTGGTAAATTTATTAAAAATATAATCGAATAATATTAATTTTTTTACTAAAAGAGTAATAATTTTTTCTGAACACAAAAAGATAGTTGTGTAAATTTTAATTTATATATTTATATGAATAATATTTAATTTATCTTCTGTATGTTTAATTCTATTTGACTTGAATATCAATAATTTTCCATAGGTGTTCTGACTTTGAAACCATGAAACAAACACCGTCAAAACAACGATGTAAAACTTTATATCTAACATAAATTGATATAAATTAACATAATAAAATTTTATTTAATAAAGTATATGTGTAAATGTTTCCTAATTATGTAATTCCCGAATCTAATTTTATTATACAGGACATTCAGTATAAGTGTTGAATGATTATGAAACATAAGGTAAGTTTTCTCTTTGAACCACCAATTCTAATGGGGTTATGAATTTTCACTATATAACTGAATTTATATCTCCTTTTAATGTTATTTAATGACTATGATTTTATTTATTTATCACTATAAAATATATACATATTTTATTCACACAATATTTAAAAGGGTAATGCATGCCTTTAGTTTATTCTGCAAATGGATTCTTTATGAAATCTATCTAGAATATGACATGAGGAATGATTATTAAATCCATTTATTTCTATGAAATATTATTATTTTTATTCCTTATGAATAATTTTCTTTGTATCTCACATAATCATATACCTATTATGATGGGTTCACCTAGATAGTTCTCCAATAAATTGGGTAATGTTCTTGTCTCATGAAACGTTATGTATGGGACTATAGAGGGAACCCAGTACATGTTGGAACTCTTACTACCATGTGATGTTGTCTCAGTATTTAGTTTTGAATTATATTTATTTCACATTATAAATTTCATCCAAATTCCATTGATTCCATGAACTTAGAAATCCATTATATTTATGTTATGCTTCTATATGATTATTCATGATACTTACTTCATTGTGATATCATGTTATGAATTTTTATTGATATGTTATGTGTCTCTATCATGTTTATTTCCTTACTTATCTTTATATATCTACCAATTATTTTATGTATTCCCTTGGTAATACTTTGTAGTTTTATGAGCTCAAAAGAATTTATGATATCATTTTAGAGATTTAGATAATGAAATTTTATTTCAATTTCACATTGTTGTTTTATATACCATGTCTTAAAAATACACCAGGACATTAGATCCTTTGGTTGTATTTATTTTATATTCATGGTAAAAATTAATTCACAATAAGAGTAAAAGTCTTGGTTTGCTATATCATCAGCTGAAGGAACTCAAATTCATTGGACCATGTGCACCTGGTGAACATTTAGCAATGTAATAGAGATTTTTTTCTTATGTATAAATATAATGGATGACCTTATATTAAGATTAATAATGAAATGAAATAAGTATCATAATTATAAAGGAAATTTCTTTGAATCTTTTGATAAAAATGAGAATTTTTTGGTGCAAGACATAGGTTACCATATGAGGTTCATCAATCAGTGGTTGCAAAGTGAAGGAAAATATTAAAGGGTTTTTATGAAATTGTTTTTTAGATGAAGTGTCTTTCCAAATATTTATGAGATTTTACTATGATGTTTTTTTGGAAAACTGTATGAGGTTTCATCAAATGAAAATTGTTTTAGGATTTTGCTGTGTGTATGATTTAAAAGGATTCCCAAAATCTTCAAAAAGATATTAAATGTTGTGATCAGAAGTCAATCATTCAATTTCATAAACATATATCAGTAAATATCCATGATTCATAATAATATTTTAGTATGGTTTCATAAAGTTGGTTGAAACTGGGTCATAAGGAATTTTCCTATCATATAAGATAATTGAAGGTTGTAAAATTTTGAAATTCTTTCAGTGTGATGTTCATACTTGATGGGATATTTGAATTTATTTTATGCAAGTCATATTGATTCTTAGAGGAATTACTACTTTATAAAGGAGTGAAGTTATAATGGGTTGGATTTTGGATTTTTTTTAAAATATGGGATAAGATCTGATAAAGTGAACACTTGAACTGATTTTTTTGAAGAAACAAAAGTCAAACTGATACCGTATGAAGTCTTTATATTAAATAGGCATTAGATAAACACTCTACAAAAGTAGTTGGAAAATATATTTAAAGAATTACAAGAATACTAGTGTGTTGATATGAACATATGAATATAAAATTTAATTAGTATTATTTTTTAGAAAATTATATCAGATGAAAACACTGGACATATCATACTGGATGGACACAAAAGGTGAACTAAACAAAAGAAATTGTTATGTAAATTGCTATATGATGGATGGATTTTATTACTAATTATTGTGCAAGATTGTGAATAGGAATAATAAGTAATTTATTTAAGGGAACATTATTAGAAATTAATACTATCATTATAAAACCCTTATATTTTAAAATAATAAAATGTTCAATGGGCATAAATGAATCCCAAAATATTATTATTTAAATATGATAATTATAACCTAGGTGTAAAATTGGAGGGTATAAATAGTGTTAAACAAATTATGATATATATATATATAACATACTTATTACAAATTTATTTATTCTTTTTGAAGAACCACATATTTTCTATAAAATTAATGTTTTTCCTTCCGAAATATGTTTTCCTCAAAGATGTGTTTTCTTACTTTTTAGGAGAATACTGTATTAAATGTATAAAAATTATTGAAAATTTATTCAAGAAATTGAATATAGTTTTTTTATTCAGCATGTCAAAATTATCTTAGGATGATTTTTTGAATTTTTTTTTGAAAATTTTGAATTTTTAATGAATAGTGAAAAATAAAGAATTTCATTGAAAATATTATTTTATTTAAAATTATTATTTTTGATTAGTTTTAATTTTTAATTAGTTTATTTTAATCTTATTTTTTTATTTTTAATAAATTTTATACATTAATTTAGTATAAAATAATTTTGTACTTAAAAGGGAATTTTTCTAAAAAACAGTTTTCATTGCATTTTTTCGGAATAATTTTAAACTAAATTATGAACATTTTGTGGATTTAATTATGAATAATTAATTACATATTTTGAATCATGATTTTCAAATTTATTAAATTTACCTCTTTCATTTTTTTTTCAATATTACTAGTAAACTTGGTAATTTTTATTGCCATGGTAAAGGGTAAATCAGGTAATTAAAGGGAAAAATAATATTGTGAGGACTATAAAATGATACAATCACTTATGAAAATTTTATTTGATAATTAAGTTTTATTCATAATTAATAAAGGAGATAACATATATCTTTTTTTTCAATTTTGAAGTGATTATGATACTTATAATATTTTATCTATATAAAAGTCAAATATGTTCTCATGTTTTAAATAAATATAACCTTTTTATTAGGTTGTTACTCCGTTGATATCTTCATATATTAATATTATTATATAATATAAAATGTTGAGATTCATCATGTTAACATAATTTTAATTTCTATTAAATAAATAAATAACTTAAATGCTTACACAATGCTGATAGAGTATTTATTCAATTATTTTAAAAATCAAATAAATGTTATTAAAAATAATAAAATAAATATTATTTGAGTTAATTAATGATATCCAATAATTCCATTGAATAAAATGATATGTTATAGATATAATTAAATATTTGGTTTTAATTCTAAGCGTTATCTTGATATTATTAATATCATCATAAGTAATAGTTCTAAAATTGACATTATTAACATTTTATGGTAAATAATATTTTATTAAATTATTTACAATTAAAAAAAATCCTGAATTTATTAACATGAGTGTATTATATTTAAAAAAAATACATGATCATTTTTTGAGTAATATATCTAATTTTAGTAACATTATTAAATTTTTATTTTTAAAATATTGGTTACCAGAGTTACAATAAAAAATAACCAACCAAGCGGTTAATCAAAATGATACAGTTTAAAATAAAAAAACACATATATAAATTATATTTTTATGGTATTAATACCATATAATCTATTATTTTTTATTCAATTTCAATTTTCATTCACTTTTCATTATAAATTAATTTCTTATTATGCAATCTTTTGAAAACTTCTAAAAGTTCCTCTCATCACAATTATAAAATAGAGCCCACTACCATACTTATTTAACCACATTGAGCCATATAGATGGACCAATACTGAAAAAATTATCTTTCAAACATCCTTATACAATTTTTATAGGTCATGGTCATACAAAAATACTGACCCTAGTGTCTATTAGAGTGGATATCAAGGAGGACTCTTTAAGGGAAGGTAACTGTCTTTATTGACTCATTTAATTTTATCCCTTATTATACTTCCTTTTAATATATTTTACCAATTATAAAGTAAAAAATATAGTATAACAAACATATTTATATTTTATTATGTTTATTTTAAAACCAGTTTAAATATCTTATCCAATCTATAAAAATCTAAAACATCTCTCATTTGTATATACAGTTTACCATCTTCACATGGTGGTGTAATTCATTTTTCATCACCAATTTACTTAGATTTTTATAAAGAGAAAAATAATTATTACAGATGAAATTTACAACATAAATATTATTCTTTAAATATTAATTACTAATAATGTTTTTTTCATTCCATTTTTTGAAAAATATAAATATTGTTCATGCGTACGTACAACCTACCATCTCTATTATTGGTGTAATTAAATTTTCCATCTCTATCATTAAATATGACTCTATATAATTATATATTTAATATATAATATATTTAAACCATTAATAATATTCTTTATAATATGTAACTATGATAAATGAATAACTACTAGAATTACCAAATTAAAACATACTTGAAAAATGAAGCATTTAGCACCTGGAACAGTGATTTTAACCTTGAATTGATAATAAACGGATGAAAAAATGTTATCATTAAATCATATATGCTATTATATAAATTATTATGGTTATTTAATATATATGTAATAAATCTAAAATTATTATAAAACTGGTTCGAACACAAACAAAGGAAATCTATCTTGAGATAAGGGTTTCTCATTTCACTTTTAATTTTGTGGGACATATGCCTTATTCACCACATATTTATTTTGTGTGGTATATATAATGGAATTTGATGTTTAATATCATTAATACCTTTATCTTCATGTAATTTAAAGTTTCATCTGATGTTATTTCTTTCATGGGTCTTATGATTAAAAAATCATCACAATGGTAAGAGTTTATTTCATAATCTCGTCATTATTTGAGATTATTTATGTTTAAGTCTCTGCTGGAGAACATTTCTCTTCAACATCAATTTTTCTTAAAAATATTTTTAAAAATGTTTTTACTATTATCCTATTATTGTTGAAATTTATTTTTACCTATGTTTAACTTTTTATATAATGGTTTGAAAGGAATATTTTTATCATATTCTGACCGAGTAACTTTTTGAATTTTCCAATAAAAATACTAATGGAATGTTTTTTAACTTATACTGAATGAGATGATTTTCATAACAACATGATGCATTAATTTTTTGAAAAATTATTTAAAATTTTATGATTTTATTTTTATAGAAAATATTTTTTTTATATATATGAATTTTTTTAAAAATAAGTAATTTCAAAGATAAAAGGTTATTTTCATCAAAAGGTTTCTGATGATCTTTTTAAATTATATTTATTTACATTGATATACAATGTTAATTTTTTTATTAATTGTTTTTATTGTATTATAATTCCTTGTAATATATTCTATTATATGGTTTATGATTAGTTTGATTGAAGATGAACCATATCGATACAATTTTCCATACTACTTTGGATGGATTATTTATATGTTTATTGATTAATGAAATTATTAAAAATTAATATTCTAGTTTCAATATTAATTTTCGTTTTGATTATGTTTCAAAAATTAAATTTTAGGAATCCATTGGACATAGTAAGTGATGGTAGGGACCTTTATATCCCCTATATGCATTGGCAGGTCTCATGATAAAATCTAGTTTTGGTATTGGTTGTGGTCTTACAAATTAATGTATGCTATGTTGGATGAAGACATGATGGTATTTTTATACCTTTTTAAATTATTCATTCCCTCATTATGAGATTATTAATTTATTTCCATGTGATTATCTGATTAGTTATGATATCTATAGATATATGTCAGATTATGTCATTATGGAATTAATTGAATTAATTAATATTATGCTCAAGTAATTGTTTTAATGGACCGTGTTTCAGTTATTTACCTTTCATACCGTTTATGATTATTTATTCATGATAGCTTCCATTGAATGCATACTCTTACTGACCATCTGAGCTCACTCTTTTTCATATGTTTATTTTTTCCCAAGATTCCTCAAATTATTTTATGATTGATATGTTGGGATATGATAATGGAAATAATGGGGTCCTAAAAGAAAATACTATATTATATTTTATTATATTAATTATAGTGTGGAATTAAATTATTTATCTAGTTTACAAAGAATACTATACTATTACGTCATTCTAGACTTGTTTCCTTATATATATTACCAATGTAACAAAGTAAACACTAACTCTGGATATTTGAGTTTGGATATTTATGAGAATAGTTAGAAAATTCTAAATCCTAATATTGGAGTTTCACATTATTATTAAAAAAAATTTCCATATATTTCATCTATGTGTGAAGGATAATAACTATTGATTGATTATAGTTCTATGAATGTTAAATTATATTCCTGGCATACCATAACCACATAAAGTATTATTTTACAGTGAGTCATGTGGTCTAGGAATTTTTCTAAACCAATCAAAGGACAAGATAATATTATTGGACATTAAACATTGTAAATAATTGTCTTCCTATGAATATGCTTGGTTGTTCTTTTTAGTGGGTTATTTTTTTACTAATATTAGGTGGATATTGTTTGTTAAGAAGGAAATTATTAAAATACAAGATCAATAATTCTACTCTTCCCCTCTCACTTGTCACATTGAGAATAATTAATATATTCAAGTGGTATGAGTGTTATGTTACCTTAATTGAATCATTTACAAAATTTGAGGAAATGGGAAGAAGCTAGGGATGTTCATAACTCGATAAAAAATAGGGAGTCCTTTTAATAATGACAATAACTATCATATATTTAATGATAAACTATTTCCATATATTATTTCCACTATCTATGATGCTTTTGATTCTTGTACAAATGGTTTCCATACTCTTTTTGCGGATTTTCCCTTCACAACTACTAATATGAGGAATTTGGAGAATGATGGGTGTGACAAAAATTTCATACATTCCTCACTCTTTGAAAGCGATCTTCTAAGGGTTAAAGTAATTAGAACAACTAAATGTATTTGGGATAAGTTGAAGAACATATATAAGGGGAATATTAATTTAAATAAATCTAACTTATGGATAAAGATAATGAAGTATGAATTATTACAATTTTTTCTAGAGGAATATGTTGGTGACTTCATACAAAGACTTAATGATATTTTAAGCCCAATAATATGTTTTGGTGAGAGGTTGGATGTTTCAACAACATTTTGAAAATATTCAATGAATTAATTAAAAAAACTGTGATTCTGAGGTATCATTGTTAGATGATAGAGATATGAAAACATTATCTCTGGATGATCTGCCCAATGTTCTCATACCTTATAAAATGAAAAGAGAAAAGTTTCGGAAAAAATAAAAAACAAATTGAGAAATTTCATTCAAAACTACAAATAAAAATATATAAGAATGTTTTTGGGGGACAATTTAGTTATAATAAAACCGGATATGAGGTATATGAATTTGTTTCATGAATTTATATCCTTTTTTATAAGAAGGAAAAAAGTTACATAGCTATGTACAAATGAAAGTTACTTATGATGTGATTTTATTGTGGAACTATTGGAAGTTTTCAGAAAATTATACCTGATGAAAGGAATATGAAGAAAGTAATGAAGAAGTTAGATAATAAAGAATAACACTCAAGAATAAGGTTGAAAAATCCAAGTCATATTATTAGGGAAATGATAAGAACTTCTCTAAATATTAAAGGATAGTTTTTCTACAAATTTGAGGAAGATGATGATAATGTGTTAAATGCTGAAAACTCCAATGACGATGCTACAACAAACTAATCATTAAAAAAGTGAATGACGAAAACTTCCCTGGTGAAAAAATTTTTATCTTTGAAGAATAATAAGATACTTAGAAGGAGTTTATGCTAATGATAAAATTTGAATAATTTATTTCCAATATTCATATTCTTGAAATAGAGAACAAGAAGTTGAAGGAAAAATATCTTTCATTAACCAAACAAGAATCATTTATTGAATATTAATACATGTTTGTAAAATATATTGATGGTCTAAAGAAGTTAATTAATGAATAGAAAAACCTAAACATTATTCTTGAAGAAAATATAAAGGTGAAGGATATGTGGAATATTTAAAGTGGTTTATCAAACTCTGGTACATAATAAATTTCTAGTGTGGATGGTAATAAAAATAATGGAAGTAAGTTATATAGTTTTGAACATCATCAAAATTATATAGGAAAATATGCCTTCTATGGATATTTCATGGAAAATAGAGGACTTGGTCATTCAATAAATATTTTTTGGTTTAATCATCAACACTACAAGGAATATAGGATAAACATGATGTTGTGTTTATGGCGGTGTCAACCCACTCAAATAAGACAACCTAAGAATTACAGTTTGAAGATAGAATATAGATTCCTTCCTTGGAAATTTTTTTTAAAATTCACAACCAAATTGGAAATGTTTCAAATGTACGTATTATTTTGTTATCTTTAAAAAAACAATTATATAGTAACTCTCACAATGTGAATGATAATGAATAAAAAGGTGAGGATAAGGATGTTGTTGTTAATGATTCTCGGAAATATACTAAAGGAGAATGATCTTGGATACTAGATAATGGGTATTATTCATATTTGATATGGTATTATAATTTTATAAGAAATATGAAATATTACACAAAAGGTAAAATGAAATTTACAAATGACGGGTCCCTTATAATCAAAGGCATTGGATCTAATATCATTGGTTAAGAAAATATAAAATCAGAATGAGTGTTTTTTGTTAGCAAAAACACAATTTTTTGAATTTTTAACAACTATGTGATAATGTAAATTAAGTTATTTTTAAAATAGAGGGTTTATTTTTTAAAATAATCCATATGGGAAAGTTATTACAAGAGGGAAATCAACTATGTGAATGTTTCTTCATGTCTGTGATGCAGAGTGCTCTTGATATCTAATCTCGATAGATGAAAATTATCTATGTCCAAATAGCTTAGGTAATATGTGTCTTATTAATATGATAAAGATAATATATGGAGAATGTGTTCCTGATATTTTCGAATTTATAAGAATAAATGACTAGTTTTTTCTATATTCCTAAAAAGGAATTTTATAAACACAGTACATAAGAATGTTGAGGTACATTAAACATGTCCATTTGAGATGATATATTCTGAATTTTGTGGGACCATGAGGAAAAAATAAAAAAATATTGATAATTAATTTATTTATATTATTGATGAATTTACTCATATTACTTGTACTATGTTTTTAATGAATAAATTAGAGACTCAAAAATTTTATGAATTTTCGGATAAGTGCAGAAAAAGATTATAGATATTTTATTAATAATATTTGAACTGATAATGGATTTGAATAAAAAAATTTGATTGTTTGAGATTATCTTTAATAGAATTGATTAATCTATGAGATATGTGTACCATACACTCTACAACTGAACAATTTGTCCAAAATAGGAAATAGAAGTTTGGTGGAGACAACACAAACTATATTGAATAAAATTGATACTTCTCAATACTTTTGTAGGAAAGATACTAGTGTAATAGTTCCTAATTATAATTGATATATCTATATTAAAACTATGAAACTAACCCTTATGTTATGTATTATAAAGAAACCCCAAATATTAATGTTATGAACTGACCAATCGGGGCCCACATTGCAGATGGAAATCTGAGTGTGACACCCCAAGACCACATTGATAGAGAAGTGGTTGGAGACTAGCTTCATGTAGTCATATCATACACTTGGGAGGCCTTATTTTATATCACATATATGCAAAAACACATAAAATATCCCCAAACACCATTCTAAGAGGAAAAAAAAAACTCATACCTAGGTGCATTCATGCCTCTATATCCCACAATCAAAGAAACAATTTGTATTATAAATTATAAGGGCCAAATAAAATCCCAAATGTTCTATAAAAAGTATTACAACATGCTAAGAAAGAGTGGAATGATTTCAAATTGAACACATAGTATGAACCGTGACCTTTGTTACTCATTATTCTCTTCTTTCTCCTGGTTCTCCTAGGACATCATTTAATTTTCAATCATCTAAAAACAAAATACATGTGTAGGAAGAAAAAATGAAAGGGTGAGAAAAATATTTCCAAAATTAATTCAAAAATCCCAAAACATAACTAATAAATGGAGTAGTATACTCATGAATAGAAAGGTATGTCAATCAGAGTATGAGAGATAACAATAATAAAATATTCTAGATATACTCATGATAGAAAACATATCATATGGATGTTACAACTATAATAACAAACATATGATTTTTTGATGTTTCAAGGTAACATTTGACCGAGAGAGGTCACTCCTTGAGCCTAAGAAAACTAATTCCACTCATATGAGAATTCATGCTCATTGAGTCTTTCCATGAAGAAGTACTTTCTAAAAAATAGGTGATCTTGATGATTATATAGGGGATCTACCCTAGGGACTATAATAAATACTAGACCCTTCATAAAATAACTCTCTATGTAGGGGATTGTATGCCCATGTATGTTATTTATAATTATTCCTCACACCCTACCAAGGGATGAAGAAGAAATGAAAGAGGGTTACACACAAATCCAACCAAATAGATTCCTATCATATTTCAAAACATAATCTCATAGAGGGTATTATATCATATTCTTAAGATGTGATGACTCACTATACCATCGTGGGGATGTTATAAATGAATTATCCCTAAAGAAATAGGCCCATAATGAAGAGAATAAGGGAATAAATCATCCATGGATAATGTACATGGCGTGTCTTCTCTGGGCTAGATCTTACCATGAAATTTGGCATATGACCATGAATTTTAATCCATTCTTATTTACTATAGTCATTCCTATATACCTATAATTATATGGGCACCATGACATGTTTGAGAACCAATTCATTCCCCTATACTCTGGTTGCACCTATGTACCTTTCCATGCCTAGTTACTCTAGCGATATCAACATACTAGGTCTTTCCCATGTACTCTGTATGTAACGATGTTCCTAACCCTGGCCATGACCATGTGCCCCTATGGTATGTTCAAGTCCACCAATCATGGGTCACACAATGTGTGATATTTTATTTTGCTCAACACCCTAGATTACATGGATGGGGTCTTGCACAATGTGTGTTCCTAGAAATTCATGTCGTGTCATCAAACATTTTCTAGAAACATTGGTTTCCTCACATGGTTTATGTCTCACCACTTCCACCTTTGATTATACCACCAAATTCTCTAATAATAATGGATATAGACTCAATCAATCCCATACTTTACCATTGTCTGACTCTGGCCAACCAATCCACTCTTGAATTATTCATCATCACCTAACTCCTTCACTATAATGAAAAACCAAGAACCACTGATCTTGATACATTCAGGATCTTCCATTGTCACTTTTTTACCATGATCATTCCATAGATATTAAACTAAAACCTTTGGTATAAATACATTGTCTCAAAGAAAAAGTTTTAGTGATAAATTATAAGATATTTGTATAGTTTTCATTCAATGACAAAACTAGATATGTATATAAAAATAACAGTGGAATTTATAAACCCATACTTTACAAGAGGAATAAACCTCATCCATTTTTTCACAATGGAATTGATTTATTTAAATTAAAATTATTAAAAAATAAAAAATAATCAAAATAATATCATTTACAATATCCTAGAGAGATAAATCCATACTCGCATAAAACGATCGACCATCACATAAATATGTAAGTGAAATTGATTCATGTTAGTCCATGAATAAAAATTAAGGGGATTAAATTAATGAAAAAAACACCCTACCTCATGTTTGGATTGATTGTTGATGAAGATCGTTCACACATGCACATCGTTGGCAAGACCCATGTACGCTTTTTGGCACACTGATCACCTGGAAAAAATCCATTAACAATCATCAAATAAGTCTCTTATATCTGTCACTCAATCAATCCATAGTTTTACGTGTCTAACCATAAGGAGTTTTAGTAAGTGGTATTTTGTAAAGGTTATTAGGGTTTGGCCACACTAATAAAAAATAAATAAAATGAATAATTTATTTTATCATTATTACACCTACGATGACACTCTATCTCCACAAATGATTTTTATAATTATTATGTTGTTCCTAGGGTAAAATATGAATTTTTTATTTAAAAGTGACCATATATTATTGATCGAAAAATCTATTCATATGTTTTTCCATTATTTCAAAAAAATTTGTGGAAGTGAAATCATATATTTAATATTTTTTTATATTATTTTTGAGCCTACTTGATCACTGAAATACTATGATAAATCAATGTATTACACCGAAAATATTCGTTAAAATATTATATCTTATTTTAGGTGAAAAATAGAGTCACTAGATTATCCCAAATTTAGGTATTTTTATCCTTAAAAGAAAAAAGATTACTAAAAAAGATGGGGATACTGGTCTTGCAACTGGTTCTGTAGTTCGAAAGCGGTCTTTTAAATTCTTATGGTACCAACAAACACACACCATGTGAATCAGTTTCCCATAAAGGATACCCTCCTACTGAACCTCAATATCCACTGGGTACTTTGCAAAGGCAGCTCCATCCTTAATTTCTATCTATCCCAAGTCGATAATATGAAGTAAGCTATCCACATACCACCTCAATTGAGACATGTGGATGAAGTCATGTACCCAATTTAAGTATAGTGATAGTTATAAGTGGTATAACACCTCACCAACCCTAAATTTATCTAGAAACATCCAATAAATCTTTTAAATATATTACCACCCCAACCAAATATCAACAACCCTCACTGAGGTGAGACCTCAAAGTACACATGGTCTCTCTCTTTTAACTCTAAATGCTTCTATTTGCAATCCATGTAAGACTCATGATAGCTCTGGGTAGTCCCCAACTATTTCTAGTTGATATTCACCTTCTCTATTATCACTTACACCAACTCTATGAACTTGAGGGTAGACTCCCTTGGATTAGTATAAAGTAGTTATGACCTATAGGGTATCCTGTACAAGGAGAAAATGGATTTATATCAATGGAGGATTTTTTTTGGTTATATAGAAACTCCAACATGGGTAGTTGATGCTCCCAAAAAATGACCAAAATACAACATGCATTCCCACAATATGTCCTCTTGAATCTGAATGGGACTTTTTGTACGGTTGTCTATCTAGGTGTGAAATAGAATTCTCAAATGAAACTGAGTCCAAAATGGATCCTACAATAATTTCCTTAATCATGAAATGAATCGATACTCACAACCTTAAGTAATCATAATGGGAACTCCCTAAATTAAGACTATCTCCTCCACATAATGGTTTCCCAATATCTCCACTTCACTTTGTTTTGGATAGCTAGAAAGGGGTCTAACTCAGTGAGTTGGTCTAAAATCACTCAATTGGAATCATTTCATCTATGTGATCATTGAATACCCATCATGAAGACCATATATGATACCATTCCTCTTATACCATGGAAGCTCATGGGGTTGAACCAAACATAATGGAACTTGGTGATCAGCCATCACCCACTAACATGTGATGCATTGAGAGACAAAATCAGCTACACGCTTCTTCATCTCTCGTAACCATAAATGATTCCCATGGTTTTGGTACATATTCACCATAACTGGATGTAATTGTAAGGGGGGTTTATGAAACTCCCTAAAAATACCTCTCATAATTTCGATGATACCGTTATCCCCCTTTGAAAAGGATGAGATGTTCCCCATATTCCAAAAATCTCTCAAAAGCACATCTATATGATATATAAACATGTAAGTCTTCATAGTGGATATCTCCCAGATGATACTATCTAACAAACAATAAAAGTGGAGGGGTAACCACCATCTACTAATGGTAATCTACACCAGCCTCATCTATTATGGAAGATGGAAATGAGGAACACTACTCTGACACTTCACTTGACAACTATGAATTAGATCCCCTAATGAGAGATTCAACAACCATGTTCCCCTTGATAATAGTATTTAATTTCCCTAATTCATAGTCCTATAAGAAATATAACCACTGCATCTATCACAGGTTAATATGCTTCTTGGGAAAGATTTAATTCAGACTACTCTTGTCAAAATAGATGATAAATTTATCACCCATATGGTACTGTCACCACATCATCAGGTTAGACACCACTACTTCAAGATCTAGATCATGGGGCACATAGTTTTTCTCATGGGGTATCATCTACTGGTACCCTTATGTGATTAATGTATGCATCAAAATAAAAACACATCTATGACTAGTGTCAAAGTGATTTGATAAGACCAAATAATCAACACCCTCCTCAGGCTGTCTCAAGATGGTTCTACTCATTAACCTCTATAGTAAATCCTACAAATCCTCTTGGAAACACTCTATATAAATGAAAGGCTATCCATTTCAGGCTAGTTTAGTTAGAGGTGCCAATTTCCTTTATAAATTAAGCAAAAATATATGATTTTATCCTAAAAACCAATGAAATCTCTATACCTTATTCACACACATGGTTTTTTACCATTCTAGACCATATCAACCTTAATTAGGTAAAATTTTACTTCATCTTCTAAGATAAAAAGTCATAGAAACTATAATTATCGATCCTAAAACTGAAAAATTGAGAGAAGACCATAATAATAATTCTCTCGAGTATATTTAGGAAAATCTTTAAGTGTATTTCATGCTCCTCATTTAATGATGAGTACACTAGGATATTGTTGATGAAGAATAAAATGAATCAATATAGGATGGGGTGAAATATCTGGTCCCTGATTCCCATGATCACTTCTATGGAGTTTTTCATGCTAACAAGAATGACCAAGCACTCGTAGTGACATTAGTGACATAATAATTTCATCTTCCATATATCCTCATCCCCAAATCCAATTTAGTGATAGATTGATCTAAGAACAATATTTGAGAACCATCTCACCCACTTCAGATGGTCAAATTTTTCATCAATCATTGGTAGTTTATAATTATTCTTCATGGTTACCTAGTTTGGGAAATAATAATTAATACACGACCTCAATATTTCATCCACCTTCTTAATGAAAATAACTGGGGCTACCCATGGTGACACACTAGGTCTAATAAATCGATTCCTCAACAAATCCTCCATCTGTACCCTTAGCTCATGAAGATCTGTGGGATACATCCGATATATTAGAAAATATATTAGGAATTTCATTGGTTTTAAGTCTGTAAATAATTATTTCTCTTAATGGGGAGATAATCATGAAATATCATTATGAAATAATTTCTCATACTACCCAATGCAGTTGAAAACTTTTAGAACATATCATCAACTACTCTAAGGGATATACTAGATAACTAGTGAGTAATCGACTGTATCCTACTACATATGATTTTATCATACTTTACATGGGTTCCATTCTCATCCATGGGTGAAAATTTCACCCCATCTACATAGTCACACCACATCTTCCTCTTGATGTAGTGAATTCAAGCATGATGTATGGATAACTAGTCCATAATGAAGATGATTTGATAATTACTCATCACTTATACAAAGTGACATCAAAGGAATATATCTCTTCATAAAGTCATATCCAAATATCAATAGAGTTTTTTGATTACTTATTTCACTATGTTAGGAGTCTCTAACCTCAAATTCAAGCAAAAAGATCTACCAAAATCTACAGATCTCATAAAATTTAAGTGGAATGAAAATAGTGTCTCGTGCCTAGGTTTATCAGTACTAAAAATAAATTAGATAAGACCCTGATCATACCTCTAATTATCCCTGGAGCCCCTGGGTCATAGATATCCACTACATTCAGCTATCCTCAACTGTGACCACTAACTCCCTAAGCCTAGAAAAGACCACCTTGGGGTGGTGGCAACAGTTCAAACCATATACCAACTCCCATTTCTTTTCCTTATCCTCAACCACATACAACACCATACAGATATCCCATGTTCAACCACTATATTTACCAAGTCAGTCTATCAATCATCTCTATATCTATTGAATGATGGGTTGGAAAATCTGACATGAGATATCCCTGATTGGTGTAAGAAGAATAATACCTCTCTCCTGACTGACTTGAACTATCCAAGGATACCTAAACTATGGGCCCTTTATCCAAAGACAATGTCCGGAAGTGTCTTAGATTCCTAAATCTCTATTCCTATCATTGAATATCAACTTTTTAACTCTCATATTCAATGGGAACACTTCCAACACCAAATATCAGTGTCTTATAATCTAGAAACCTCTCTAATACCAAATGATGCTCTAACACCCCAACAAAGGTATAAATGTAAAAAGACATGAATCTAACTCTAATAACTTATATTATTACACAACTAATGATTCATTCATAGAATTATTGATCACATTACATATATATATATATATATAGTATAATTAGGGGTTTGTAAACCTTGGTGAGTACTCTTCCATAGTTATGATGTCTTGCTAAACTTGAAGGATTCATTAAATACACACTTATTGCAAAATAGAGGTATATAAATCCTCCATGAAGAGTTTCTAAAACTATATCTAAGATATGTCTCTCTACTAATGAGGATGATTCATCAATATTCCCAATGTACCAGTGAATCCATGAAGACGAAACATTTATAGGAAAATAATCTATTTGGATGATGTCCTCACAAGACAAAAAAGTCATATAACTATACCACGCCAGTCCTTAACTATTTGGGGGTCTAGATCACCCTATAGCTTGAGGATCTGTTGTCTATAAAACTCAATAAGTTCACTCAGACAATAAATATCCTTAACCCATACTACTAGCATAACTTGATGCTCAAGAGGAGGAAGAAAAATTGGAAAACCACCATGAGTTACCAGCTTATGTACATGTCCCAAGACTAAGGCCTCATTACTAAGAATATCATCTTCATGATACCATTATAGAATCATGGATGGTATTCATCATTGATGCATCATAAAATAACCAATATGTACCATGATCAAATAGTATAAATGAGGAGAAAACTCAAAAGTTCTTGGAAACCACAACCCATTCTTATAAGAAACACGTACCAATGTTTTTAGTAAAATTATTGTCTACATATTCTATGAAAACAAGTAGGTTTTCAATGTTCTAGTGAATGAATGGTTAACCACTACACCAACACTAGATTCCCTAGCCTGAGAGCATGACTCAAAACACTTTAACAACATTTTACTTGTTCCAAAACCAAACCTCACACCCAGATAATCTATCAAATCCGGTTCTGTTTTGAACAATAATTGTATAAAAATTCATTAAGACACAAACCACTAGAGCCCACATGGCTAGAAGTAATCTTAGTGTGACAAATGAAGACCACCTCTAATGGGAAAAAGTTTGGTGACTAGTTCCAACTTGGAATATCACACAAATGGGAGGCCTTAATCTATGTTATTTGTACGCATAAACAAATATCAAATCCACCAAACCATGCTAAATAATAAAATAAAAATGACACCCAAATGCATAAATACATATATATCCCACAACTGGAGTATGAAAAAATTATTGGAAAGTATATAAGAAAAAAAAATCCCACCAAAGATAATAAATAATTCCAAACTCCTATGAATTAGGGGAAAATTTCATATTTAACACATAGTAAAAACCACAAACTATCTACCTCACTATGTGCTACCTGCTCTTGGTGATCCTAGGAAACCATCCAAAGGTGTATAATATGTATAAGATACGTCATGTTGAGGCCGATACTATGCAGATGTGCAAATAACAATACCTAATAGGATAAACCAAAATCACCAAACATAAAGAATGGATAGAGTAGTCTATTCATTAATATGGAGGTTTTTCAATCATAGTATGATACATAACAATAATAAAATAACTGAGATATACTGAAGATATCCACCAGGCCTCAGGGAGGTCACAATTTTACCTTCATCCATAAGATTCTTCTCAAATATTCAGGGTAACTTTAATCTAATATAACTAAATCCATGGGCCTAATAATACTGATGGTTATCATCTGATAAGTTATTCCCTTACAAAATTTACATGAATAACTACTCATTGGAACTCAAAATATCATGATCATTTGATAGGATATATCAATTAGGGCCTATGGGGTATAACTGAACCTACTAGGAATATAATTTTAAGTAGTGTATTGTAGCCTATTAATTTCATCCATGATGGTTCATCAATACCCACCTAAGAAATAAGAGAAATGATAGATAAATACAACAAACTCCACACAGAGGGATTTTTGAACTCTATAAAAGACTAATCGCAGAGATGGGATCACATCCTATGATCAAGATATGATTCTCACTGTATCATTGAAGTGGGAGTCCAATGTCACAAACCCTAGATAAATAAATCTATACAGAAGAGATTGAAGGCCTCAATCATCCAAAGAGAAAGTACACAACATATACTATGAGTAGAGTTCATTTATTGTATACCTAGGGTTTTCCTGTGTACATTATCCAATGATTGGGTATTTAGGGTCGTGCCCATGTACAATGATCATGCTTGTGTACATGGATGTTTCTGGGTACCTTTCCATGTATGAGTACCTAGCCATTTCTTTATAGTATAGCCATGCCTATGTACCTTTCCATGCCTGTTCACTATAGCCATTCCTGAGTATTAGGCAATGCCGATGTACAATAGATATTCCCATGTGCCTACCTAGGTCCATTCCCATGTACCCCTAGGTTACAAACTGAGCTTTTAGTAATGAGTAACATGAAATTGGGTTAGTGCTACAATACATGTGATATTTAATATTATCGAAAACCTAATTCACCACATCCAAGGTCCCACATTACGTGTTTTCTTTGGACATCAAAATGTTTCATAGAATTTTTTTTAGAACCCTTAGGTTCTTCACATAGTTTTCTCGTAGCATTATATCCTTTTATTCTGCCACTAAATCCATGGATAATCATATATCTAGGCTTGACCAAGGATGTCCATCACCAGTGGAAATATTTCAGCCACCCAATATTCTCATTATTTATCCTCAATATAATCACACCATTTCCACAATGTTAAACCATGAACTACCGATCTCGATCTTGCATCATCACTTTTATACCTTGATCATTCCATCAATCAAAAAACCAAGCCCTTGGTATTGACCTATTATACCAAATAATGAATGTGTAATGATCAATTGGTTGGTATTTTTTTATACTCCAACTAATGAAAAACCAGTGATAAGTGCATAAAAACAATGTATTAAATTCACCAAAACAAAACAATAAGAACAAAAATCATCCATTATTTCGGTTAGCCTCATTCTGTTTCTATATAATTATGATGAAATTCTTTTCAAAATTTTTTAATTTCTAAAATTCTAGGAATAAATTATAGACCCAAAAAAGAAGACTGTCTTGTGAAACAATGTTTGTGGAATTGATTCATGTTCATAGTTGAGTAAACAAATAGGGATTAATACTATGAAAAAAACACCGTAAATTATGTTTGGATAAATAATTAATGAATATCATTCACACACTGATGTATTTGTAGAGACCCACAAATTCATTTTCGTGCACCGATCTGTAAACCATGATTTTTTGATGATAGTCCAAGATGTATCCTCTAACAGATCCACTATCAATCCATCGGTTTATTTAGATGACCAAATGTCTTTTACATAAGTTGGATACTATATAGGAGATTAGGGTCTCTCCTAATTAATAAAAAATTAACTAAATAAAGAATTTATTTAATCATTTTAATCCCCATTCCAATTCAGTTCCTATCTCCCACAATATTTCATAAAATATTTCAAATATTTTTTATAAAAACAGAATAATTATGTTGATATAATTATGGGTGTTTGGTAAAACTTTCATTATAAATTTAAAGGGTGAGAATCTTGGAAAGTATGACAAGAGAGCTGTTGATGTAATCTTTCTTGGATATCCTCCCAGTGGTGGAGGATATAGTTGATTTAAAAATTAAAAATGAATGATTGTTAAATATATAAAAATAAAAGTTACTAAAAAGTATAATAAAAATGTTTCATAAAAAATAAGATATGTAGGTAAAGTAATATGAAATTATTGTAGAAAATAAACAAGATAGAGTTCTGGAATAAAGGAAAAATATTTAAAATATTTGAGATGCATACTCTAATTAATCCATATTAAGGGATGATTAACATTTAAATTGATATTATCCAAGGAGGATAAACTAAGTGTATGTCCAAAACATCATTAGAAATAAATGAAAAAGGTTTGAATCTATAAAAAATCAAGGTTAGTTTCAAAAATATCCATATATTAACTAGTTGTTCCATGAGTTATTGAAGAATATTTAGAGCATCAAGAGTGGATTAATGCCATGAATGAAGAGTTTTTTCATTGAGAGAATAATGATGCATATGAACTTATATATAAACCAAAATATTAAAATTTTATTAGTAGAATATTTGTTTCCCTAAAAAAGATGAATGAAAAAGGTAATGTGATCAGAAAAAAGTCACAACAGGTCTGTAAAGGTTACCCATAGTTTGATGCAATTTATTTTTTGAGACATTTTCTTGAGTATAATTTATTTAAACTACTATAATTTGTCTTTGTACTATTTTCCAATGAAGATACAATGGATTTTGAGTAAACTTTTCTTAATGTATTTCTCGATATAGAATATTATTTTGAACAACCATTTAGCTTCATCCGTGGGAAATATGAAAGTTATGATTGAATGTTAGAGAAAATATAATATAGTTTAATGTAATATCTGAGAGCCTAATATTGAAAAAATGGATACTTTCTTAAGTAAGTTAGACTTTTGGAAAAATAATAGTTCATAGAAACCACTACATAAAATAAAATCCATAGTTTTCCCTATTTTTTGTTTTTATGTTATTGATATAGTATTTGTAGAGAAATATAATGAAATATGTGAAATTTTTTCTAAGGGGATTAATAAAATTTTTAAAATTTCTATTCTATGAGAAATAAAATAATTTCCACGACTACATATCCATAAAAATAATTTGTTTTTTCTTATATCAATTGATGTATTTTATGATACTTTTGAAGAAATTTTACATGGAAGATTAAAAACATGTTTCACACATATTTTAGTGGGAATAAAGTTGTCAAAATACGAGGAAGGAAATATTGTTGACCCTAATGAATTTAAAAATATTTTTGTATTTTTATCTTATCTAATGGATTCAAGGATAAGTATATTATATGAAGTTACTTTTCATGCAAGGAATAAATGTTCTCAAAATAAATCCCTTGTTATTGTAAGAAAATTAATTCTTTGATATATCTAGGGTACAACAGATTATTTAATAAAATATGAGAGAACCTAAAATATTAATCTCTTGGGTTAGATATATGAAAATTGGTTAGAATGTGTTGATGAAAAAAATCCATATCTCGTGGAGTTATATTTTTGTGAGAAAGATGTGTGGGTTAGTATAAAAATAAGAAAAATTTTCTAACACTAAACAATATTGAATCTATGTTTATTATAGCCACACAAGATGTAACAAATTTTATATGGTTGAAGACAACATTAAAATATTTTTTGGTTGATATGAATTTTCCCATTCTCTTGTTTTGTGATTATCAAAATTCTACAAATTTTAGTAACAATACAATAAAAAATTATCATTCTAAGAACATTAATATTGAATATAACTTCATGAATAATCATGTAGAATTAGATGAACTAAATTTGGAGTTTGTAACTAAAATTGAGTAATTTGTTGATATATTCACTAAACTATCACTGAAAGAAACATTTATGAAACTAAGGATGATCATGGGTGTTCAACGACACTCTCTTCAAGTACATGGTATGTGATATCCATCCCCTATCTCATCTTGTATTTGGTTAGTGTTTTCAAAGGCTTATAAAATATGTAACATAAATATATCATTTTTTATATGCTTTAATTTTTATGGAAGATCATATATTCAATGGAATTCTATAAAAGGGGTAAGTTGTGATTTCAACATGTGATTTTTTTATCATTTTTTGAAGTGGATTTAGTAATTTTTTCTTGATGGTTGAATATTAATTATGAAAGAAGAGGTGTTTTAAATGTTTTTTTACGAATAATTGAGAATATAATATGTTTTTGAAATGTTTCCTAAATAAATGCTTAAGGACAACTTGTTATCATTGTTCAATGAATGTTGTTTCACACACTGAGTTCACTCATGTATTCTTAGAGTTGTTGGATAAGGGATCCATTTCTTGATTTATAAATTTTAATTTATTTATGTTAATTTAAAAAAAATTAATGGGTGATTTTGTTGATTCTAATAGGTTTCTGAGGTATTGATGAAGATGGAGTTGCTAATAAGAATATTGTTAGTATAAAAGATGTTTGGAATAATGATTTGTCTTTTGTTGTCAACATAAATTACATAACATTTTTACAAACATTAATCACTTAATATTTCTGAGTTGAAAAATGTTATTATTTATCTTTTTCTGGATCACGAAAATCATATTCCCATCAATTATTGGGGTCCATTAGTCGAAGGAGAATAGATAGAGTGTGTAACTATGTGTTTATTAAAGAATTATTACATGTTTTATCTTAAAAAAATTAGTAAATTTTAATTTGTTGATGATTTTTTATTCTTATAATTCAAAAAATCAAGGATAATAAAAGTATTACTGATCCAATATTATGTGAAAAGGGTAGTTTTGGTGTGACTATATGAAGATAACTATAATACTTTATTCAAAGTATGATAGAATGAAGTTACTTATTTGATTCTATGTTATAAAAATATATTGTCCATAAATTTATATAGTATTTTGATCATAGGATGTTTAAAGTATGTGTGAAATAAGTTTCTTTATTGAATTCCATCAGATGGAGGGAATAATATGGAATTTTACATGGTTTTAAAAATGTTAATTGTATGAGAAAATAGAAAGTCGTCAGATCCAGTGCCCTAAATGAACATTTTTCCATTTCCTCAATTAAAATATTTTTTTATATACTAGAGATCCATTGTGATATTTGTTTATGTGTTCCATATTTTTCATCAACATATATTTTTTTAAATATGTTTTAGATGGATTTATTAAGATTTTATTATGAAGTAAAGGTGGAAGACAAGAATGATTCCTAAGTAAATGTTAAGAATATTTTCTTTAGTCAGATGATGATGTTATATTATTTAGGTTCCCAACATCATAAATAAACTCATGAACCAAGCTATTTTTTTACCCTCTCATACAATGAAATATAATTACAAAATTTGATACTACACACTATTACTAGATATAGTAGATCTATTATTATTGGACCAAATAGAGATGTGGTTAAAATACACACATTTTTACATAGTTTTGTTTGATGATTTTTTATTGCATTTGTTTAAAGGTTAAATAATAAAATATTAAGGATGTTAAAGTTCATGTGTTAGTATAATGTTTTTTATATTTCAAGATAGAAAGGATGAGAAAATATGAATTTGTACCTATTATATAGTTAAATATACACACTATAAAAATTATGATGTTATGAAAATCATGTAGGGTGTTTCCAAATGAATTCCATAAAATTGATTCCATTAGATGAATATCTATCATTATGTGTTTTTTTGACAATGGATTTGATAATTAATGTGATGAATAATTTGTATATATCTTTTTGAAGACCATTATATAGATAGACTCTCACATTGCATCTGACTATCATGTATAAATACAAAAAACGACCATCTAATTTGATAGAATAATACAATGAAAAAAGGTTTATGTGTTATTAAAATCAATGCTTAGTTAAAAATCATAATTTCCTGGAGGGATGTATAGTATATATGCTATTAGAAAAAATATAAAATTTACATTTACATCGATCAGATAATTTTTTCACTTATAATCTTTATAAAGGTTCATTAGATAGATGAAAATCAGAAAATATGATGATGTGAATAGATAAATGACTTTGTGAAGATGTATTGGTATGAGTGTTTCATTAATTGAAGTGTATAAAGTCTTGATTTAAGTAAGGATAGAATAAATATAGAGATTATAACTCATAAAATAAATAATATCATAAAATAAAATGCGATTTCATCGTTCTGTGGAAGAATATGAAGATAATTAATTGAAGAAGTGATTAATCCCCCAGATTGGGAAAATAAATCTATATATATCAAATAAAATGGAATATGATATTGAATATATAAAATGAGAAGTTATTAATGAAGTCTTCTGAAATAAATTTACCTATCTATGTTTTATAGATCATTACATAGCTTTATAAATACCATAACAATGATGATGATAACTTGTTCATTAAGTATTTGTTTTAATTTTATAGTTAAGGATGTTTGAATTAGTTTATTAATGTTGAGTTTAAGGATGTTTGAAGGTGTGGATTTGGAACCGATTTTTTAAGTAGGTTGAATAATATTATAGAATATTTTAGAGGAATCTAATGAAGATAAAATGTGCATGAAGTTTGAAATACTGAGTTTAGTAAAGCAAGAGATTCAAAAATTGAACTTTGGTTAAGTGGGAATGCACATTTGAGTTATCATCTTTTTTCCTGAGTGAGTGATTATATAATATAGTGTTAGTTTTTTACATGATCATAGAACAATATTAATACAATTATAAAGGGGAATTGTATAATAATTTCGAATAGGATGAGATTCCATCCAAGGGAATGTTTGGTTGACGTAGATATACACTAGATAGAGGTGTAGTCAGAAGTTGTACCCAACAAAAGTGCTGATCAAAATCATCAGATTGAGGAATCAAATAGGAATACTAGATAAAATTTATACATGAAATGATTCTTTATAGTCTACGAGGTCTAATTGTTTTGTTAATAATATATAAAACATTTTATAGATGTTGTTTCCGGAGGCACACATGATAAAGTATAGTGAAAAAATTCTTAAGTCACATCAAATGAACATATAGGATATTTGCATTATATAGAGAATTTATTGAAGAACTATTGTGAGATATTTTTCCACGTTTCATATTTTTATGATAGATTATAAACATAATCAAAAAATTTAACTGATGGGAGTCGGTATAAATTTGTATAGATAGAACGAATATTCCTAAAATGACCTATCTTGGTTGTATAAAGGAGAAAAATCAGTCATGAAACTGACGTAGACACCAACACTTGGGGTGAACCTTTTAAATCTTCTGTGATATCATTTACTTTTTTAACATAATATATAAATATTTTATGAGTTTTATGAAGAAAAAAATATATGGAAAACTCTAATAATTCATATGGGTTAATTTTAAAAAGGAAAAAAATTATAAAATATTAATAATGATTGAACCCCCACACTCTTCAATGGTTCTCAAAATCCAAAGAAACATCAATTGAAATCAATAAAGGTTTCCCATATTTGATCCTTATCATAGGTAATCCCAAATTAATTAAAAAAAGAGTTATTCATACCTTTAATGGAAAAAGTAATCATGGTTATAAAAAAACAATGATGTATTTTCTTTATTCTCTTGTCCTAGAAGAAATTTATAAATATGCAATTGGGTTTCCACTGATTGAGAAACACAAGCCTATGATATTTTCAAAATAAATCAATATTTAGGTAGATTAGAAATTTTTAAATCATATTCTAATGTTCCTTTTAAAAAATATTATATTAATGTGACTCGTCTTAAGAAAGATAAATAAATTTAGGATAAATTTAAATGTATCTCGAAGTGAAATATTTTAGTAAATGAAATATTTTTAAAAATATAGTGAATAATTTTTGAAGATATCAAAATGGAAGTTGATAAAACTATTAATGAGTACATAAATAGTGTTAATTTTTTTTGCAACATCAGAGGTTGAAGAGATGTAATGGAAGATTATACCATTGTTAATAAAGTCATGAGAAACTTTCAAGGATGTTTTGATCCTAATATGTATGTGTTAGAAGATAAAGATGATTTATATCTTTATGAGTTTTTAAAATTTTTTGTTTCTTATGAGATAAGTAATGATATAGAATTAAAAATTAATTTTATGTAATATATGTATTTTCAAGATATTAAGTAGTGAGATTGTCAAAACTAGATCATAAGTAAGTGTAACTCAGTGAATCAAAGGGAAAGTATGTTGATTATAAAGAAAATTATATAATATTTTCTCTTATAAAAAAATTACTAGAAAGGTTTAGGAAAGTACATAGGAAAAAACTATTTTAAATTTTTTTATTGTGGATAGATTCATAATTTTTATATAAATTATGTTAAGAAGAAATTTAGAGAATAAGAGGATGATTCTAAGGAAATATCTCAATGAAATATGTGTATTGAAATATATTTGGAAGTTATGAAATGCACTACAATTATGAAAAAATTAACTAGAAATAATATAGTAAGTAATCTATGTAATAAATTTGAGTGTGAATCTACTAAAAATTTTATTTTAGAAGATGAAAATCATGATAAAGTTTAAAATTTATTTTCTAATGTTGAGAGAAAGGAAGAATCATCGAACAATAAAGAAAAAAATGAGGAGAAACCTACAAAGAGTATCAAATTATATCATAACATTAGAAATGTCTTGAAGAAAAGACAAAACTCAAGAAATAAATTAGAAATAAAAAGATAATATCTGGAAAAAAGAATGTCCAAAATTAATATATCCTTAATAAGGAAGATATTTAAATTTAGGATATTAAAAACTCAATACTAAAAGATTCCGAACAATGAAATACCACATCAGATATTTGTAATAAAAATTATTCCATGGAATAAAAGGTTTATAAAAACCAATAAAAAATTATTTTGGTTTAATATTACTTAATTAATATGAGAAAAAATATAAAAAAATATTAATAGGTAAATAATTAAATGTCTCAAGATGCTATGAATATTCAGTCTAAGAATCTTCTAATATCTACACTAACTAAATATAAAATAATATCTGATTATACTATCAATGAAAGTGTTAGAAATAATGTGGGGAAAACTAGAATTTATTTTATATGTGAGAAACATGTCAAATCTATAGAAGTTGGAAAAAACCTCATAGAAAAGGGTTCCACATGTCTGTGAAAACCATATACTAGAACTTTTGTTGAACCTAAAAAATATCACTATAATGATAGATTATTTTTCAACATAAAATCAAGGTTTAGTGGATATTATTGGTGTGTGGTATATATGGGCATAAGAAAAATAATTATTGGAATAACATGTCTATCCATGGGAATTGTAATGTGTTGAGGGGGAGAAATGATTAAAGAAAAGAGAGTTACATTTTTGAGCTTCATGAAGAAATAAAATAAAATTCATCATATTCTAGAATGTTTCCAAATAAAAATTAATTTGATTACCTAGATGATTTTTTTGGAAGGTGCGGACATCTGTGTTACCATGCTAAAAATGTATGACAAAACCTCTAGGAAAATATTCTTTTACATGGAATGAAAAGGAAGCTGGAAATAAAAAAATTGTGAAAATCACTTTTTTTCTGAGATTGCTCGTAAAATATATCTAAATTAAAAATCATTGATTCTTGATAATGGTTATTCCCCACATATGATATTTTATATAAATATCTTAAATTTTTTTAAATAATGTGAATTAAGAAGAATTTATTTGGGCAATGTTAGTTAGGTAGAAATTATATGAATATGAATGGATGATATTTAAGATCAGGAATAATTGATGGAAGTTCTATTTGTTATTGGGATCCATTAAAACTTAATGAGTGTAAGATGAATATTTTATAATGGTAAGGATGTTATCTTCAAAAAATAATCTTTTATTATCATAATTTTTTATCATGGAAGATTTCATACTATGGGATAAATAACTTCCTACAATATATTCTAGATTGGATATCTTTATAAAATTGGTTACATAAGTACTGGGTATGAAAATAAGTTATGACAATTAATACTTGTGAATATTTACTAAAGATGTAATTGAAATCATTTTAATTATTTTTTTGAATGAAAATTAACACAATTTAAAATGATAGAATTTTTTTTGTATACCTTTCTTGAAAGTAAGTATGATTTTAAAAAAACTGAGAATGTTTAAATCCAATACAACATAACAATTGAGCTCAATCAATTTAATCTTTTAGGGTTTAAGATACATAAATCTACAAAATGTGTTTTTAAATTATTATATATATTAATTATTTCTCATGTATGACCAATATAATGTCTGTTAAACATAAATCAAAGGATTGAAACTTATTATGTAGTATCCTAAGGTATGTTGGGAATGAAATGAGTGTTTAAATACTTATTTTAATAAAATACAACAAAAATGAGAACATAAAAAATACTTTTGATTCCTACCATAATTAATATGGAATCAGAGACCAATATATTTCTCCTTATACTTCATAATGAAAATTGAGTTGGAGAAAGGAAAATATATAAGTTTAGTTTAAATGGGTATAAATATTAGAGCTGAATAAAATCATTCTAAAATCTTTTAGAGATAAGTAGTACGTACTGTTGTTGATGTTCAAAAAATTTGAAAATTGTTGCTGAAATAAAAGATGAAATCTTATGAGATATGGTATAATAAATTAAAACATTGAAATAATTTTAGGAGTCCTTTATTAATAATTAAAAAATATTAATCTTGGAATATATAATGAGAAGTAATAGGAATATATTTTTGTGGGTCTGTATCTAGATAAAAGAACTTACAAATGTTGTAACAAAAAACATCATAATTTTTCAGATTCCTATAATGTTAATGTGGTTGAGAAATTTAAATCATTAAAAAAAGTTATTGAATATGTTAAAGAATACTGATTATTAATATAAAACAAAGATAACAAAATAGAAGATGAATGTGAAAAAAAACATGTCTAAGAGGATTATGATGAATCTCATAGAGACAAAAGTGAGGCTACTAAAAAATATTTCAAATTTCACACTTTTAAAAAATTTGTTGAATCTAAAAACATCAGTGGAAATCATTAAGATCCATTTTAAACTAGAAGGTAACTATGATTAGGGAATCATAAATCACTTATCTCACAAGTGGTACCCCAATCAGTTTCAGTAGCAATTTAACATAAAGAGTAGTTAAATGATAAAAATAGAGAGTTAGATAATAATAAAAAAATGATTCCTAAGAATTTATTCCTAGTATAGTGGAAAAATTATATAGGAAGAAAGTGGCTATTTAGATAGAAGATGAATGAACCTAGAGAAATTTTGAGAAATAATGTTTGGATGGTTTGTAAATGATTCTCATAGATTTATGGTGTTGAATTTGAAGAAACATATTCCCTTTTTTGAGGCCAAAAAATATAATAATATTCTTGATAGTTTCTACACATCAATGTTACAAGGCCAGTTTGATGGATGTTAAGATGGATTTCTTAAATTCATAAACCTAAGAAGTTTATATTAGGAAAACTAGTGTGTTTATACATGTTAAATATAGAACCATAGCGTGTAAGATGAAGTAGGTTTTATATGGGTTGAAATAGGCTCCTCATATTTTTATCTATAATTTTTCCCGCTTCATAAAGTTGTTTAACAATTTGGAAGGAATATTTTTTAGAAAAATATATTTTAAGTAAATAATCATTGGTGCCAAATATTAATTATCTACATTGATGATATAATTTTTTAGGTGATAGGTATAAAACTTGTGATGAATTTACTAAAAAAATGAAGAGTAATTTTTCAATGTTTATGCTTAGAGAGTTAACATTAATTGTAGGATTAGAAGTAAAAAAAGTGATATAAATATTTTAAACTAAATAATGTTAATTCAAGGAGTTATTACAATATTTTTACATGGATGATTCCATGTATGATTCTAATCCAATTTTAATGGCTTGAATTTGAGTTTAAATGAAGCTAGGAATGTTGTTAATGAGAAAGACATCAAAAATTTGATAAGAAGATTATATTATTTTTCCACTTCAAGGATATACATTGTATATAATATTTCATAGCATTAAATATATTAGATTGATCCATAGTAATCACTCATGTTGATAGCTAAAATAATTGTCAAGAATGTTAATGGAACATCAAACTATGGTATGATGTGTAAAATAAGTAACAAGATAAAGTTTCTTGGGTTTTCTGAAGCAGATTATGATAGATATTGTAATAAAATTAAATCAATATTACTTGGAAGATTAATTTTTTGGAAAATTATTTATCATATTTGATAGTGATAAATAATTTTTTATCAATTTGAGAATAATATAATTAGGGAATGTTTCCTCTACCCAAGGTTGTACAAAAATATTGTGAATGAATGTAAATTGGACGATTTTGAGAGTGAATATTTAAAAAATATTGATGATTCTTTTTAATAATAAAATTTTCATTTAACATTCCAAAAAAATATTTGTCACATGATAGATAAAATATCATTTACATTCTTTATCATATCATAAATAGAAAATTGTGGATGAAGATGTTATGTTTGTGTATATTCAACCAAGTATCAAATTTCAAAAAATTTCACCAAAGTTATGTGAATGGAATGATTTGAGTATTAATACATGTTGAAAATATACAAATTACTTTTTAAAGATTATATGGTAAAATATCCTCTCTTTCCATTAAATTATATTTTCAAAGTTATATAAAAAGTAAAAAAAAAGTAAGAATGTGTAAAACTTTTTCATTTTTGTCTTTGATGTTGTTATTATCATAAAAAATGGGAGAGAAAAAGATTCGGGTTATCTTATCATATCATGGATAAAAAATTTCTTGTCACATAGGGATAAAATACCTTAAATAATTTGGATTCATACAAAAATGTGAATTTATGATATCTTATATGTTAATGGTCATGGTTTGACGACACATTGAGAAAAGAGTTCGTAAAAAAATTATTTTGTTTGAAATTTTTGAAAAAAAGAGGGATATTAAAGATCCTTTGGAATATTTGGTATTATATTTTGTATTTATTATCAAAATATTTTTTTATGATTTTTTTGGTATTCCATGAAATAAAAAGGTGTTGAATTAATTAAGAAATGTTTTCTTTTTAGGTACTACAGTAGGATAAAAAAGTTTCCTTAACTATGTTTGGAAAAAATAATTTATTCAGAAGATGTTGTTACATTATTCAATTTTTATAACATTATAAAGAATCTCATGATCAAATAGAATTATGTATTATTTAATATAAATTAAGATAAGAACAAAATTTTATATTACACATTTGTACCAGATAGAATTGTGATGATGTTACCTAAAAAATTTATAGTTATCTTCATTGCTATGTTTTTAGAAATTTTTAATAATGAGGAACAACAAAAAGTCCAAGAGGTTAATAACAGATTAGTAGTATAAGTTTAATCCATTGTTATAGATGGACATAGTGGAAAAATTTAAGGCATCTGTGTTACAATGTTAAAGATAAATGTTGTACAAAGTTCAAAAATATGAAAATCATGGAGGACATTACTAAAGGAAATACATATGATCGATTCCATCAGAAAACAATCCATTAGATTGAGATTTTTGTTAAGGATTTTCTAATAAATGGGATTAAATGTTCTTATATATCTTTAAGAAGAACTTCTGATAAACATGATTGCATTGGAATTTCATATTTGAATACTAATGCCTAGAGTCTTATCTTATGAAAAAATATAGAGTGTAAGGTGCTATATTTTTTTATTGGATATACTTAGTTCAATATCATTAATTTAGGAAGGGTGATGCTATATGTATGCTATAAGATAGAATCCATTGTTTGATGTTCCATCAATTGAATATTTTTATCGGTCAGACATAATATAAAGATTTATCAGGAAGAGGAACATCTGACAGTATGATGATGTCACTAGACAGATGATTCCTTGATGTTGTATCAATTTGAGTCATGAATTCCATGTTTTGAATAATGTCTTGAGATGAGTTTGTATAAACCAGATAGAGAGATGCAGAATAATTAGATAGAAAAAGTTAGTTGAAAAATTGTGAGTGCATTGTTTTGTAGAATCATATAAAGGGAACTTGTTAAATAGTTGTTCAATACATTATAATAAGTTAATCTGTTGAAATAGTTCAAATAGAAGGGAAATTGAAAGTTCGTTTCTGAATGGGTATATTCTTAATTAATTAATTAAACACTCATTAAAAACACTTATTTTCATCAATATTTATAAAAACCGAATATCCCATAAAAATAATAATTCTAATATTTTCATCTAACATTATTTATCATTTCATGGTTAAGTAAGTGTTGATAAGTTCATTAAATTTTTTTATGGAATTTTGATGACATAGAGCTTGTTACATGTTTTTGAGATGTTTTAAGAATGTTCAATAATATTAAAGAGGCATCCAGTGAAGTTCAACTGTGTGGTATTTTCACAATAAAAATATAAGTCTAGCCAAATATTCAAAATTTTAGTTTTGGTTAATTGGGAAAAAACATTTGATTTATAGAATTTTCTTCAAAGTGAGATCCTATATATATGGGTGATGGTTTTGTATAATATTTTAAAACATTATTCATAAAAAAAAAAGGTGAATTGAAAAATAATTCTTACCAGGATGAGTTTTGAACCAAAGGAAAACCTAGTTGAACTAGAAGTACACAAAACAAGGGTGTAGTGAGAAGTGGTAGTTGATATAATTTATTATCAGAAGAACCCATAAGAGGCATCAGATAGAGCTTCCAAACATAGGTTATACCCGATAAATATTATTAACATTTGGTGTAGAATAATTGTTTTAATCATTTGTTAGAGCACAATTTATTTGTGTAGTTTCATATGGATCACTAGATAGAGTATATTGGAAAAATACATAAGGCACACTAGATTGAGATACCAAACAATGAAATCCTACAGATAATTTCTAGATGAATTATTGTCTGATATTTTATAATATTTCTTATTATTTTGTTGTATCAACAACATAATCAAACATTGAAATTGAGGGGAGTCAATATAATTTTATTTTGGGAGATGGAATGAGCTTTACATGAGTTATGTTATTTGTAATCAGTTTCTATCATAGTGGATTTCCATGGATTGAGAAAAGTTTCTGTGCAATCTATGTGATCATACACATTGTGGGATAACCTTGTAAATATTATATTATCTTCTTTACATTACTAACAAAATATAATTATTATTTTTTAGAATTATAAAGTTGAAAAGGATAAAAAAATTAACAAGTTTCAAGGGCTAATTTCATTGTGGAATTAAATTTTAATTGATTACAACTAATTCGAACCCACATTCTCAACGGTTATTATGATCTTAAGTAACTTCTTGTAAAAATTCTATCAGATTTTCGTGTACAATTCTTATCATAGGAAGTAAAGAAGTCTCAAAATGATAGAGTATAAGTTTATAAATACTTTGAAAAAAGAAGTATTATATGAAATCAGAAAGACGCATCCATATGAGGTTCATCAAGAAGAAGTTTTTAATAGAATGATATAGTAAAATATATCTAGTATAGGTCAATTAATATACAAAGTTTCAAAAAACAGTATTCTTATTGGTTCCTATAAAGTTTTCTCGGAAAATTATTCAAATTTTCATTGGAAGGAATAATTTCATGGAGATGTATCGAGAAGATTTTTTAAAAGGATTTTCAAAATATTCATAGATATATTAAATGTGATGATGTAAACATGATCATAAAAAACCAAAAATTCATGATGGAATTATTTTTTTTCTTACCGATACATTTGGAATGTTTGATGTTGTTTGTTGATGATTGTTTGAATGGAAGGGTCCTATAATTTAGGAGAATATAAGGTGTTCAAATGTTGAAATGGTTTGAGTGGGATGTTTAGATTGGAGTAGGATGATTGAATTTGTTTTACACACCTTATCATCAGTTCATAGTGGAGATTCACATATATAGTGGTGTAATTTTTAAGTGAGTTATTGTGTGGATTTCTTGAAAGACGAGTGAAGTATTATCAAAGTGAAGAGTTGATTAGAATAACATTATGAAGAAACATCAGTCAGAACGATACCAGACAAATTATTTCTATCATTTTAGTATCAGATGAATGGTTTGAATAATCAATTGTTCAAATAGGTAGGTGTAGTATATTATGAATATCACGTTGAGATTATTTTATAGAAATGGGGTTTTATCGGTATCAATATACAAAAGAGTTTACAAAAAAGACACATCAGACATGGTATATTGTATAGAAACTTCAAAGAATTCACCCCATGATGTTTTTTGGATGAACTTGTATCAGATGGAATGAGGTTACTTATTGATACTATGAAAGAAAGTGATGATGAAGAATAATTACATTCAATAATGGAATGATTTTATAAACTAATATAAGAACAATGAAAGCATACCGAAACATGTTAGTAATGGTTTTTACAATTATTACCAAATTTTTTTATATATTTCATCTATATGAGGTGAAAAATAATAATTGATAAATTATTGTGTTATGTAGGTTAAAGTATATTCCCAAATTTCTATAACAACATAAAGGATTATTTTATAGTTGGTTGTGTGGTATTGTATTATAAAAAACAATGATGAGGACTACTTGACCTTATTATTAGTGAACATTGTAAATATATTATGTCATATGGTTTTTCTAGGTTATTGTTTTAAATAGGTCCATTTCTCACTAATTGATGGTGAAGGTTATGTCTTGAGAAAGGAAATGTAAGAAATATAAAATCATAGAATCACCCCACCACATCCTAGAGAGAAAATAGGTTAGGATTCTTCCTTTCTAGCAAAATATCAAAAAAATTGATTATTATAGAAAATAATTTTTTTTATGATTAACAGTAATTAATTGATTAATAATTATATTGGTCTAAATATATAATATTATTTTATTATAATTACTATTTTACCTTTAATTAAAAAAATATAACACTTAAAATAAATTTTATAAAAATGGTTTTATTTTGTTATTTTATTAATACATCATTATTAAAGGTAAATTTTATATAAATGTGAAACATATACATCATACTTATATATAATAGACCATCCAAATTTCTACTTACATGTACTCTTATTATTTACAGATTTAATTTAATCATAAGGCAATATCTTGTGGCTATCATGGGTGGTGATTCTACTAGAATATATCTCTTGGAAATTTCCTCGATTGTGAACTTCTCTCTAAAAAATGTTTCATACACTATAATTTTGTGAGTTCAACGTGGGGTTGGTCAAAAGAAAACCCAAGAAAAGATATTTTCATTCAAATATCAAACAAGTGTTTTTCATAAGGGGGACTTCCACTAGCTGATTCCATTTCTTTATTTTTCCATTGATGATTTTATAACATTATTACTTCATTTTATACATACTAATTTAATTACTGTATTATAATGGGAAAATATTATTTCAAAATATAATGGTTTTTTATTTTAGGGTGGAATTTTTTACAATTTATTTATATAAAATTTGTTTAAATAAAAAAGAATAATTTAATGTTCATAAATTCTACCATAATCAATAAATTATGTCCTTATAATTTTAATAACTACTCTATAAAGGGATTTTTAAGGATTTTTTATGATATACTGGACATTGGATTTTACTTTAAAAAGGTAACAACCATTGTACCATGATTATGTCTTGAAAAATCATTCAGTCCTTCATAATAATCATATCATGGGATGGTGTTCATTCTTATCCATTTAAGATAAATACTGCACATGGTTGGGGTTAAGGATAAAATAATGGGATCAATCTTCTTATAAAGTTCATATCTGTCCTTACAATTATAATTGATTATAATTTATTTTTATATATGAAATATAATTTACCAATTTTGTGACTATATTGTCTATCTAGATATATAAAATAAAATATATTTTAAAGAAGGATAATATGATTTTGATAAGGATATTTCGCAAAAACATAAACAATGTATACAATAATCATACCATTAGAATACTTATTAATGAAATTCAACACATATACATCTCTGTGATGATTTTTTGTTCTAAAAACAATTCTTGGTAAAATGGAGTTATTTGATCTAGAAAAAATTAAAACACTCATAGTTCTTGATTTTATAATCATTGTTCTTCATTGCATATCATATTTTTAGCATACCTATTTAGTTGTTGTTGTATAGTTATTCCCTTATTACCTTATTCATATAATTTTCTTATGCCAATCATCCTCATCAACCCATGTACTAGTGAATTGATGTGGGTAATGTCTCGATTTCCCAAATTTATGACATTGAACTATTAATGGTAACATCAGATGAAATACATTACCTTTCACGGAGTCCACTGAGCTATTTACTTTTCCTCGGTAATCAGTTTCAATATTCCCTCGTTTTCAAGATATAAAACATCTACCGATTCCATTAAGACATTGCCATGGGTGATTATTATAAAAATATTAAATCAATGAAATTTTAAGGTTATTTCCATCATAATCTTTAATGCATTAACTTCTACAAGACTCCATCCTTATCTTATTTATTGTGATTAGACACTCAACTATGTTTTTGTTGTTATTAATAATTCTTGATATCTATTTTGGAATAATCACATGATTCCTCACTCCAGCTCTTATCCCATTAGATTTCCCATGGGGAAAATCCCAACCATTTACATGGCATCAGTTGCTTACTTGGATTCTTAGAGATTTGACCAATACTAAAAACAAAGGAGATATTTTTAGGGATAAAAACCATAAGATAGGTATTATAATGTAATTTTAATGACAAATTTATACTCATAATATCTTACTAATTGAAATTATTACATTATCATTCAGTTTAACCTAAATCACTCTTGGTTTAATGTTGGTTTATTTAGGTTGGGTTCTCTCATATTCCTTAACCTAATTCATTAATATAATTTGGATATAAATTTGAGATAATGGATTATAAAGAGAATATGATTAATAAAATCACATCCCTAGGAGTTTCCATCGAAGTACGTTATCTTTGTCAAAATCTTCATGCACAAGAGTAAAGATTGTGTTGATACTCAACCATCCTTTTCATAGTGAATAACCCTAGGTGAATCTATGTTGCAACTATATCCACTCTTCAATATGTATATATTTATGAAATTTTATAGAGAATCTGACAATATATACCATACCAATACATCAAGATATTATACAAAACTTATACTTAACTATTACCATTATCCCAAGATTTTTCACTAATTTTATATCATCCTAATCATAAGAATAACGAAAATAATCCTAAAAAATAACTAAACCCTACTCTAATATCGACTATTGTAACCTAGTCTAGTCATGCCATTATTTTATAACATTTACACAAGGAAAACACTATAACTCACAAATAATCAAAAAATACTTATAAGAGATGGTTTAGTGTCATTGAGGAATAACTATAAAAAAATAGTTCACAGCCGCTGGTAAACTTTCTCCATAATAAATCCAAACTAGACGCCCTCTTATACATCTTATATGTAATAATAATTTTCATAACATGGGTAAATGAAAACATTAGAAAATAGGTGAGCTCAGATGATCTGTGAGTGTAAACATTACTGATAATAATCAAATATCATAAGCACACAAAATATTATAACAAGAGTTTAATCATGATGAATTTTAAAATTCATACCCAATAAATCATAGGTCATAAATTATGGCATAACTCTTAACATAACATAATACATGAATCAATGGAGTATGAAATCTTCAGTTAATAAACATGAGCCATGAGAGTTTGACAGATTCGTGAGAGTAAGAATAGAACTGTGAGGCATCAATCAATTTTGTTACAAAAAATTATCATATAAGAACATTAAATTCATGAGTATAATATTTTTCCCATGCTTTAGTGGGATATAATTTATACACCCATATACATCACCTTCATGTTAAACACAAATAAACCCATAGTTGAGCAAAAGTAAATTATTTCCAATTATACATATCTCATGATGCTACATTTTTTTCATAAATTCATTATAGGTTTATATAGGACCCCACCCATAATTTATCAATACTTATGTGTTCCACTTAAAAATCAATCACATATCACATCATAAATAACCCTTATAAATAAAATGTGGTTCAATAAATATTTAAATATAAATTATTTAGTTTTTAAAGGATAAGGAACCAAATAAAATAAAATGTGTTTTATTTATCATATTATAATAATCCATGGGAAAAATCATGTTTTAAATTATTTAAATACTGTATCACATAATGAATTCATCAGTAATGATAACAAGATAATCCCTTGAAAAAAAATGTTTCATAACATATTTATTGTCATTCTGGGTAAATACCATTCAATTGAAGTAATATATCAAATAGTATTTACATTTCTTAGTTGAAGGGTACATAGTTAATACCATAATTTCTTCAACATATCACTGTATAGAGTCTAGGTGAACACCCATAAATAAAATGAATCAGAAATAGGGTATTTATAGATGAAAATCATTGGTTGAGAAGTTATTATTAAACATAGAATAAGATTAGGAATAAAAAAGGAAGTGATGTATTATTCATCCAAAATAGAATTCTATTACATAATTCTGGTAGGGAATAAATTTGTATGGTTACATTTATAGAATATCCATGATCAAGAAATGTTATGTCATAGGTTAATGACTTAAATGAAAAACTATTTTTAGGAGTTTTAGAAATATAATTTTGAAAATAAGAAATATTCTTGATCATCTAAAATAATTTTAATATAGATATTTTATAATATTAAATAATAATAATTTATTTTAGAAACTATAAAAATAGATATATAATTCTTCATATATAATTAAAATGATGTCGATAATTCATATTCATACATACATATTAAAAAGAATATTTTCACATTTTGATGGAAATGACCCATGCATATATTTTTAAAAATATCATTATAACTTTTAATAAATAGTAATTAGTAGAAAATGAAATTAATAAATTATTTATGCATACATAATTAAATTTTAAAAATTATCCACGTAATTGTGGCATGGAAATGTGAGCTACCTAATCAAGACGAATTGATAAAGTGATGTTAACTAAAAAATAGTTTGATTAATATATGAGTCAATTGGGAAATAAATTTTGAGGGGACATGTAAAAACCCATTAATTCATATATAAAATGATGAGCGAATTGATAAATAATAAAAATTCCATAGATGGGTTATCTATCAAAATCATTATAGATTTGAAGACAATATTGCCAATGAAACTCATATGTTTTGAGTAAATTTTTAATCAAAACCCATTTCAACTATAATATCTATTGAATTGAAGTCAATTTAAAGAAGTAACATGATATAGATCCTAATACCCCATTAATCAACATGGTAAAATAAAATAATTATTTATAAATCACCCCATATCAAATATATCATGCTATAGAAAATGAATTCTGTCTCAAGAAATTATAATTTAGACAACAAACCCCTTACCTTTTTTCCCAATTTAATCGAATATACTCAAAGATCATATATAAAAAAATTAATATATTTATAAAAAATTCAAGAACCGTTTTATTATACATAATTGTTGGGAAAATATCCCTCAAGGCATCATTGAAGTATTTTTGAGGTGATTGTGTTTGATGAAAAAGTTAACATTTGTGCTGTAATTGTTGAGAAAGCAAACCATAACATACAAATATTTTAATAAAGGGGATTTCATGGTGGAATGTCGAGTTCAAGAGCTGTGGTCAACGACCCATATTTGATTCAAGAAGGTCGACAAAGGAATGGATGATTTGGAGGACACATAAAAAGAACAGATACAAACGAACTTGCGTGCCGAGGTCTTGGAGGATAGGAAACTTTTGCACCATATATTTTTGAAGATCAGATCCTCAAAATATGGAAATGGTATAAGGTTGGTGCAAGTATTGGTGTGGTCACACATGTAACATGTGCGCTGTGAAGAAACTTGCGCGCCGATGTGTCAGATTCCTGAGAACTTGGGTGCCTGTTGTTTTTCAAGATCAAAAGATCAAAATATGGAAATGGAAAAAGGTTCATGAAATTTTTTGTTTTGGTCGCGCAAGTGACTTGCAGGGGAAGATACTTGCATTCCGAGACTTGCGCGATGAGGGGAGACTTGCGCACCGTTGCGCATGGTGTCCAAAATTCCTTTAAATACTGGACAAACCATCCTCATTTCTAACGGAGTTCAACACTTTGAAAAATAAGAGCTCCTGTCACGCAGGTGTGGTGGTCACACAATTGGTGGTGTGTTGTGCAAGTGGGACTTGCACACCAGATTTGAAGAAGCACGGTTGTCATTTGTTGTGCACCAATATTGGATTGGGTATAATGGGAAGCGCGTCGCGCAAGTTTGGAGTTGAAGAAGCTTGTGTCGCGCAAGTGTCTGAGGTGGACTTGCGTGCCAGTTGTGACTTGCGCGCCGAGACTTGCGTGCCAGATTTGACTTGCATGCCAAGTAAGGTTAATTCCCTGACAGTGTTCTCAGGCTGCGTGGAAGCTGGAAGTTTTCCTGATACCTTTAGTGTAAAGAGAAATTCTTCTACGGGTGAAAGTTTAACTTCAACAGAGCATCCACATACAACAGAGGATGTATTCATTAGAGATAATGAAGAGAACTAAAAGTCTATAAACTGTGAGTGGATCCTTTCTAGAGTAGTGAGTGAAGGAAGAGGAAGAAGGTGACCCTCTCCACCGTCAGTGATCCAGAGAGAGAGAAATAGGGAGTGACCATTGGGGAAGCAGTGAGCTGACCCTAAACCTTGTAAAGGCAGTGAGCCTGGGACAGAGTGACTGTGACCGAACCTTATAATATAGAGCTAGTGATGTTTAGTGGAATTTGGTACGACCGATAACCCGTTGGCGTATGCTGCTAGGACGCAGCCCTTAGCGGTGAACCAAGTAAAAATTTATGTGTGTTGTGCTTGCTTTACTTTTCGATTATATCGTGGAACAGGAAAGAGAGATGTAATGGCCCGGACCTCTCTGGTCCATTACTTTGTGAAATGTTGGTGTTGGAGGTGTTCTGGGAGGTCAAGAGGACTTATCCCTAACACTTTGCCAATTTTCCAGTTCTGTAAACAGTGTTTCCAGTTTTATGAACAGTAATAGATCGGTCTCACTGATCAGTTTCACATATCGGTGTGATAGATCGGTTTCAAAGATCGGTCTGACAGATCGGTTTCACAGATCGGTCTGACAGATCGGTCTCACCGATCAGTTTCACAGATCGGTGTGACAGATCGGTTTCACAGATCAGTGTGACAGATCGGTTTCACAGATCGGTCTGACAGATCGGTTTCACAGATCGGTCTGACAGATCGGTCTCACCGATCAGTTTCACAGATCGGTCTGACAGACTGGTTTCACAGATCGGTCTGACAGATCAGTTTCACAGATCGGTGTGACAGATCGGTTTCACAGATCGGTGTGATAGATCAGTTTCACAGATCGGTTTCACAGATCGGTCTGACAGATCAGTTTCACAGATCGGTGTGACAGATCAGTTTCACAGATCAGTCTGACAGATCGGTTTCACAGATCGGTCTGAAAGATCGGTTTCACAGATCGGTGTGACAGATCAGTTTCACAGATCGGTCTGACAGATCGGTTTCACAGATCGGTGTGACAGATCGGTTTCACAGATTGGTGTGACAAATCAGTTTCACAGATCAGTTTCACAGATCGGTTTCACAGCTCGGTTTCACAGATCGGTGTGACAGATCAGTTTCACAGATCGGTTTCACAGATTGGTGTGACAGATCAGTTTCACAGATCAGTTTCACAGATCGGTGTGACAGATCAGTTTCAGAGATCGGTTTCACAGATCGGTTTCACGTACAGAAACAGTGGGTGAACAGTGTTTCCAGACTCCTACAGTTTTTCCCTTTTGACGTTTCCTTTGACATAAAATACATTTAAAGCCTTATTTTAAGGGCTCTTAAGGCCGATTCAAATTCCATAAATCCTATATTAATTATTCCTAAGGCTTGGAATGTTTTACTTGGTCAAACCGCGTGGGTTAATGCGATCCGTTTTTAATGGAGATTTAACCGGATCCTAAACCGTCACCTCGTTAAATCTTAAAAAGGGACGAGATATCATTCTCCCTTGTTCTTTCCCTTTGTTCTCAGCTAAGAGACACTAGAACCTTTCAATCCTTCCCGTAGGAGTTGCACAATCAATCTTTACTTCTAGGATTGGTTCTGCTCTGTTTGGGATGCAACAGAGCCGTGTCGATCAATCTTCGATATAAGCATCCTCCGGTGGATGCAGTTGTCACGAGGGGAGGATCGTGACCTGTTGTGTGGATAAAGGAAGTCAAGAACTCTTCGAGGTAGGGGATTCATGGATTCTCTAATTGTATATGTGAAATCGTAGAATTAGAATGATTTATCCCTTTGGATCACAATGACATTGACCTAATTAAACACTTGAACCAGATTAAAAGAATTGGTTGATCGCATGTTGTTGATTTATACCGTGACAACAGTTTGCCTCATGTTTTCCTAGATATTGTGATATCTATGTTTTCTTTAATTAGTTGCTCGTTCATGATGGAAATTGATAAAGAACGTAAAGCCGGAATTATTTGTTAAATAATTGGCTAAAGATAAAGAGGCATGTTAATGAATCTGTTAATTCAAGACGGATTAAAGAACTATTAGTTCGATAATTTCAAAGGAGTTCTGAGTTACCAGCTTGCTTGTAAGGATGAATGCCTTGTGGTTTGGAGCTCTGAGTGCTCATTTTTTCTGAAGGCTGAATGCCTTGTTAAAGGGCCGAGAGCCCATTTTGTGATCTTTGTTTTCCTGCTGCTTGTGATTTGATGTGAGCCTGGATGGCTGTTGTGATATATGGAGGCATGGAGGCCTTGTGGTTATGGCAGCAGATGATGCCTAGAGTGGCGAGATGCATCAGTTTATGCATGTGGGTGTCGGGGAGGACACCAGGGGTGATGGAATGGGATGGATGTGGTTGCTGGTTGCTTGCGGTTTTCGTGAATGTTAATCTGCTTCGCTTTTCCCCACTTCTCAAGGCAGCTGGTCTTGCTACCCTTCTTCCGAAGGAGGCGAAGACGCGCGGGGTATGCCACGTGATTTCCGTGTTTAGCCTCCCGAGGGAGAATGGGTATATTCTCTTTCTATAGGCGACAAAGACTCGATGGGTAGTATATCTACTCACCGTGTTGAGCCTCCTTTGTGTTTACAAGCATAGGATGCTTTTCTAGAATGCCTGGGAATGTGGAAAAGTAATTCTGTAAGGAATGTTTCATTAAATGGTGAAAATCCATGGGGATGGAGATGCTGGAATTTAAAGGTGATGTGAATCTTAAAAAGGAGCAGTTGTTTTTTTATGTGATTCCAATTCAGTTTAATGTGGAATTTTTCATTCTTAATTAATGTTTAAATAAATAATTAATGTACAGTGGAACTGATAAATGAGAATGGAGTAATCTAATAAAGCTCTTCAATTGGTTGTGTGCTTATAGGTTACCTAGTCTTTGAAGTAGCAGCCTGGAGTCTGAGAGACGTTAGCTGCAGTTGTATCTAAGAATAGGTAATGCCCATAGTGTGGATGTGAGTTACTTATATACTCTGTAGTTTTTGTGTTTCTATACGCTACTCCACCCTGTCGGTAAGGGAAACTGACACCCCAGGGATTCTGAGCCCTGGGGGGTGTTTTCCCCAACATTCTGATGGGAGGTTGAATGGCTGACTACCCCCTTTGGCCCCGCTCTCTTCTCTTGGTAGATCTTTGTGCTGGTAGGAACAATGGTTAGTTTTACCCATATATGTGTGTAGAGGGCTGTAATGGCTTGTGGTTATTTCACACACATATATTCTGGATATAGTATCATATGGACTACTATAGGTGTAACGTGTATAGGCTATAATGGCTTGAGGATCCTTACTCGGAGTATGGGCTGTAATGGCTTGAGGTACTATACCCGTTGTATGATACACGTTATACGAGCGGTGGTGGCTCCCGGAAACTACCTGGTTACTTTGGTTGTGAGGGTGGTGTGGTGCTTCGCCCAGGTGTCTGCGGGCAAGCCTTTGTGGTGCACGAGGTGCAGATTGTGGAGCTTAGCCCAGGTGTCTGCGGGTAAGCCTTTGGAGAGAGATGCACATGACGTATGTCGTTGGGGAAAAGAGGAAAACCAGTGGGGAAGTAGTAGCGGGGTACCCTTGATATTCTTTACTATATGCTATATTCTTGTATGCGTTACTTGGTGAGAGTAGCCATGGTGAGGTTCGGAACATAGTATACATGTTTAGGTGACGAGTTAGTTTCACTTGTTGTTCATTGGGCTTTAGCATTCTTTCTTTACCTTTGCACGAGAGGCTTGGGTAGGATCCTACTGAGTATACTGTTATACTCACCCTATGTATATATAAACTGTTTTTCAGGTCACTTGGAAAAAGTTGGAGATCAATCGGGTTACTACTAGCTTGTGGTTGGAGGAGGAGCTGTTCGGGCTCGTGGTCGCTACCGTTTTCTTTCTTTTGGGTACTTTTAGTTTTCCCTTTCAGTTGTAGTACTTTTTCATGACATTTCATATATGTACTTGGGTTTCTTTTATTTTTCAGTTATGAGATGGAGTTGGTTGGAGTCTATTCTATCTCTCTCTTCTGGATGTGTTCTCTTAGAGGGTAATGCCCCCCATTTGTGTGTGTGTTATACCCTCGGTGCTAGTCGCCAACCCGGGGCCTACTGGAGGCGGGACTCGGGGGTCATTATCTCCCTTCTCACATTGCCGGCCCAGGAGGGGTACACTTTGTGGGGAGGGGGTCGTGACAGAGTGGTATCAAAGGTCTGGTTGAGGTATAGGACGAAGTTTGGAGTTAGGCACAGGTGAGGATGCATGGGATGGTAGGGCAACGGTTTCATTCATGTTTAGCAAGTGGGGTAAACACTGGAGACCGGCAGAGACATAGGCGTTCAGGGCCCCCTATGATCTGTTGCACGGACCTTTAAGTTTACAATGGATACTAAACAAGTGATACCGATTGCAGGGGAGAGACCTAGGAAAGTATCATGCATCATTATTCTTTGCGCTTGTGTTTGAATGGGTAGACCTTGGGATAGGTAACCTAAAAAAAATTTAATAAAACAAAACATTTAATTAATTAATGTTTAGTCTTCCATATTCCAGGATTAGGAGCTCTAGCAGTTGTTATTTTACAGGTATGGCTCCAAGTCGACGTCCTCGTCAGGTTTGCACAGAAGATGCCCAACAGGCTGTTCCAGCAGATCACCGCCGGGTAGAGGTTGACGACGATGACACTTGGAGGAAGACACTCTGAGAGTTCCAGCGCCAGAGTCTACAGAAGTACGAGGGCTCCGTTTCAGATGTAGTCACAGAAGACTGGTTGGAGGAGGTCGAGATAGGCTTCAGTTCGATTCGTGCTCGTAAGGAACACTGGGTGTCCATGGTTGTGACGATGTTGCGTGGAGCAGCGAGACAGTGGTGGTTCTTGTTCCTCGGGGATCGTGAGGAGTCAGCGATCTCATGGGAGGAGTTTCGAGACATGTTTAGAGTCGAGTTTAATTCATCGACTGCGAAGGCATCCAGTTGCCAGGAGCTACTCACCCTTCGACAGGGGAGCTCCAGTGTTCGAGAGTTTGGAATCCATTTCAGGAACCTTCTACGATATGCTTCAGACCTATTACCAGATGATGAGGCTAGGGCGAGGCATTTCGAGGAGGCTTTGCATCTAGATATCCAGCGCCAGGTCACCCCATTTATGCTGAAGACATATCTTGAGGTGCTGGCAAGGGCAGAGGTTGTTGAGAGGACTTTGACCAGGACTGGATCATCACGAGAGGGGAATCGTCATGATTCCTCACGAAGCAGAGATGTGGTCCGGGGTTCCCGGTTTTCAGGACAGAAGAGTTTCCGTTCACCTGAGGGTAGGTCCCAGCCCTTCCCATCTCGTTTCTTCGGAGGCAGCAACTCTCAGGCCTATGCCAAGGGATCAGGCGCTTGTTTTTCTTGTGGTGGTCGTGGTCATCAGCAGCGGGAGTGCCCGACATTTCAGAGCAGTCATCGGGCACCAGACGCTCCACTCCAGGTTCCTCCGTTGAGGCAGTTCCATCCGAGGCAGCAGCAGCAGGTGGCCCCAGCTTTAGATCACCCGAGGGTAGATGGAGTAGGCAGAGGACAACCCCATGACGCTCCCCATCCTCAGAGAGCAGAGCGCGGCCATGGTGGTGGTCGTCATCAGGGTCAGAGAGGCCGTGGAGGTGGTCGTGGTCAGCTTCATGCTCTAGCGTTGCCAGCTCCAGGCGAGCCAGACGTCGTCTGAGGTACCCTTTGCTTGTTTTCTACCTTGGTGTATGCCTTGATTGATTCAGGAGTGACACACTCCTTTATATCCTCTACCCTTGTCCACACTTTGGGACTTGAGGTGGAGAGGCTTCCAGTGCCCTTGGCGTTGACTACGCTAGTTGGAGGTCGAGCTAGCTTGTTTGAAGTATGTAGAGACTGTGAGCTAGTGTTGGGGAAACACCGCTCTTGGGGAGATTTCCTATGTTTGCGAATACAACCATATGATGTCATACATGGCATGGATTGGTTGTATTCGGTGCAGGCTGTTGTGGATTGCTATAGGAAGAAGGTCATTTTCTTTGATGAAGATGGAGAGAAAGTGGTGTTTGTTGGTGAGAGAGATCCTCGGATGAGTCATAGACGGGTTTCATCCTTATCATCCATGATGGCTGGGATGATGCTGAGTTCTTCAGAGGTTCAACAGTTGGCGTTTCCTAGGGTCGTAGAGGATTACCCTGACGTCTTTCCAGAAGAGGTTGTATCCGTACCCCCTCGATGAGAGATCGAGTTTGGGATCGAGCTACAGCCGGGAGCGTCTCCTATCTCTATGTCTCCGTATAGGATGGCCCCTTATGAGTTTCGAGAGCTACATATACAGCTCGATGGTCTGTTGTAGTGTGGTTTTGTTCGGCCAAGCGTGTCACCGTGGGGTGCACCAGTTTTTTTTGTGAAAAAGGCTGACGGCAGTTTGCGGTTGTGTGTCGATTATCGTCGGTTAAACAAAGTGACAATAAAGAACCGATATCCTCTCCCGCGGATTGATGACCTATTCGATCAACTGAAGGGTGCAAGTTGGTTTTCTATGATAGACTTGCGGTCAGGATATCATCAGATGCGTGTAAAGGATGGGGATATACCGAAGACTGCTTTCCGCTATCGTCATGGGCATTATGAGTTTGTTGTAATGCCATTCGGCGTGACAAATGCTCCAGCTGTTTTCATGGGGTTGATGAATGATGTGTTCCGTGAATTCCTGGAAAAGTTTGTTGTGGTTTTCATCGATGACATCCTTGTGTACTCCACATCTGAAGAAGATCATGCAGAGCATCTACGAGCCGTTTTGGGAGTTCTTCGCCAATATCAGTTGTTTGGGAAGTTGTCCAAGTGTGAGTTCTGGGCTCGAGAAGTTCGTTTCTTAGGGCATGTTGTGTCCCAACAGGGAGTAGCTGTGGATCCTTCGAAGATAGAAGCAGTGGTGTCTTGGCCAGACCCCAAGACCGTGTCAGAGGTGGGAAGTTTTCTTGGTCCCACAGGCTATTATAGGAGGTTTGTGGCTAATTTCTCCCGAGTTGCGACTCCTCTGACAGCTTTGACCAGGAATGATCAAGCGTTCTTATGTACTGATCAGTGTCAGACAGCTTTCGAGTATCTAAAGGAGAAGTTGGTATGTGCTCCAGTCCTTTGTCTTCCAGCGGAGGGAGTCCAGTTTGATGTTTTCTGTGATGCTTTACATCTGGGGCTAGGCTGTGTTCTCATGCAGCAGAGGTCTGTTGTTTCTTATGGGTCTCGGCAGTTGCGTCCCCATGAATGCAACTATGCCACCCATGATCTTGAGTTGGCATCCGTGGTGTTTGTGCTGAAGTTGTGGAGACATTACCTCGTTGGCGAGCGCTTTGTGGTTTTCACTGATCATAAGAGTTTGAGGTATGTTTTCTCTCAGCGGGATTTGAACTTGCAGTAGCGTCGGTGGATGGAGTTCTTGCAGGAATACGACATCGAAATATCGCATACACCTGAGAAGGGAAATGTTGTTGCTGATTCACTGAGCCGAAAGTCACGTAATGATGTTGTGCGTGAATCTGGTGATTCCTGGAGAGTGATGGAAGAGCTATCAGCTTTTCATCTTGATATGGGAGAAGTTGGGGGTAGAGTTTTTCTTTTCCAGATGACGGTGCATTCATCCCTGATGCAGAAGGTGGAAGAGTCTCAGTTGGGTGATCTAGAGGTGGAAGTTTGGAGAGACAGAGTTGTATGTGGTGAGGCCCCTGATGGTTGGTCGGAGGATGAACAACACTGAGTGTTGTATCATGGAAGGCTTTTTGTTCCCTTGGCGATGTGCGAGACCGTTCTCCGAGAGTTCCATGGTTCACCCTTGGTGGTACATCTTGGTGTGACGAAGATGTACCGATCCTTGAGGAGTCAGTTTTGGTGGCCTGGGCTGAAGCGTACAGTTGCAGAATGCGTGTCTCGATGTTTAGTCTTCCAGAAGGTGAAGGCCGAACACCGTGTTCCTGGTGGTCTTCTCCAGCACTTAGAGATCCCTCAGTGGAAGTGGGAGGACATCTCAATGGACTTTGTTACAGGTTTACCTCGAGCTCCGGGAGGACATGATGCTATATGGGTGGTAGTGGATCGTTTAACTAAATCGGCCCACTTCATAGCAATCAAGGAGTCGAGCTCAGTGGAGGATTTGTCGAGGCAGTATCTGGAGGAGGTGGTGAGGCTTCACGGAGTTCCTAAGATGATCATTTCTGATCGAGATCCTCATTTTACCTCTTGGTTGTGGAGAGGTCTCCAGCATGCTTTTGGCTCTCAACTATGCCTTAACACTGCTTTTCATCCTCAAACGGATGGTCAGACAGAGCGAACAATCCAGACTCTTGAAGACATGTTGCGCTCTTGTGTTCATGATTTTGGAGGTTCATGGACAAAGCACTTACCCTTGGTAGAGTTTTCTTACAATAATAGTTTTCACTCGACCATCGGTATGGCGCCGTTTGAAGATTTGTATGGCCGGCCATGCCGATCTCCGTTGTGCTGGACTCGGGTCAGAGAGTCCGCAATTCTCGGACCAGAACTAGTGCAGAATACAACAGATATGGTTCAAGTGATTCGTGAGAGGATGAAGACAGCACAAGATCGTCAGAAATCTTATGCTGATCAAAGAAGAAGACCCTTAGAGTTTCATGTTGGGGATCATGTGTTTTTAAAGGTGACTCCCCGTCGTGGGAAGCGAAGGTTTGGTCGTGGAAGTAAGCTTTCTCCCTGGTTTGTTGGGCCTTTTGAGGTGTTAGCTCGTGTTGGAGCTGTGGCGTATCGAGTAGCACTTCCCCCTCATATGAGTCGGATACATGATGTTTTCCATGTATCACAGCTCCGTCGTTATCTTCATGATGAATCTCATGTTATCGATTGAGGAGAGATCGATATTGATGATGATGCAACCTTCGAGGACCGACCTGTGGAGATCCAAGACCGCAAGGAGAAAGTGTTGCGTGGGCGTTCTATCCCCTTAGTTTGTGTCTTGTGGCGACACGGTGCCATGGAGGAGAGTACCTGGGAGCGTGAGTCACAGATACGTGCTCAGTACCCAGAGTTGTTTAATGTTTAACTCCTTTCGTGTAATGATGTTTCCTCTCTGGTTAGACCTTTCATGTTTTATTTATGTACCTTTGATGTGATGTCATGTATGAATTGTTTGGGTATGGATTGTTTGTTCCCGGATGTCAGAGTTTTGTTCCAGCTTTCGAACAACTCATGGTGGTTTTTCCCTGAGAGGTATCTTATGGGGTGGTTGTTCGGACCCCTCTTCTCTTTTGGGTTGGTTTTTAATTCTCGAGGACGAGAATGTTTTGAGAGGTATCTAATGTAATGGCCCGGACCTCTCCGGTCCATTACTTTGTGAAATGTTGGTGTTGGAGGTGTTCTGGGAGGTCAAGAGGACTTATCCCCAACACTTTTCCAATTTTCCAGTTCTGTGAACAGTGTTTCCAGTTTTATGAACAGTAACAGATCGATCTCACCGATCAGTTTCACAAATCGGTGTGACAGATCAGTTTCATAGATCGGTCTGACAGATCGGTTTCACAGATAGGTCTGACAGATCGGTCTCACCGATCGGTCTGACAGATCTGTCTCACCGATCAGTTTCACATATCGGTGTGAGAGATCGGTTTCACAGATCGGTGTGACAGATCGGTTTCAAAGATCGGTCTGACAGATCGGTCTCACCGATTGGTCTGACAGATCGGTCTCACCGATCAGTTTCACAGATCGGTGTGACAAATCGGTTTCACAGATCGATCTGACAGATCGGTTTCACAGATCGGTGTGACATATCGGTTTCACAGATCGGTGTGACAAATCAGTTTCACATATCGGTTTCACATATCGGTCTGACAGATCGGTTTCACAGATCGGTGTGACAGATCAGTTTCACAGATCGGTCTGACAGATCAGTTTCACAGATCGGTCTGACAGATCGGTTCCACAGATCGGTGTGACAGATCAGTTTCACACATCGGTCTGACAGATCGGTTTCACAGATCGGTGTGACAGATCGGTTTCACAGATCGGTGTGACAAATCAGTTTCACAGATCGGTTTCACAGATCGGTTTCACAGATTGGTGTGATAGATTAGTTTCACAGATCGGTTTCACAAATCGGTGTGACAGATCAGTTTCACAGATCGGTTTCACAGATCGGTGTGACAGATCAGTTTCACAGATCGGTTTCAGAGATTGGTTTCATGTACAGTAACAGTGGGTGAACAGTGTTTCCAGACTCCTACAGTTTTTCCCTTTTGACGTTTCCTTTGACGTAAAATACATTTAAAGCCTTATTTTAAGGGCTCTTAAGGCCGATTCAAATGCCATAAATACTATATTAATTATTCCTAAGTCTTGGAATGTTTTACTTGGTCAAACCACGTGGGTTAATGCGATCCGTTTTTAATGGAGATTTAACCAGATCTTAAACCGTCACCTCGATAAATCTTAAAAAGGGACAAGATATCATTCTCCCTTGTTCTTTCCCTTTGTTCTCAGCTAAGAGACACTAGAACCTTTCAATCCTTCCCGTAGGAGTTGCACAATCAATCTTTACTCCTAGGATTGGTTCTGCTCTGTTTTGGATGCAACCGAGCCGTGTCGATCAATCTTTGATATAAGCATCCTCCGGTGGATGCAGTTGTCACGAGGGGAGGATCGTGACCTGTTGTGTGGATAAAGGACGTCAAGAACTCTTCGAGGTAGGGGATTCATGGCTTCTCTAATTGTATATGTGCAATGGTAGAATTAGCATGATTTATCCCTTTGGATCACAATGAAATTGACCTAATTAAATACTTGAACCGGATTAAAAGAATTGGTTGATCGCATGTTGTTGCTTTATACCGTGATAACGGTTTGCCTCATGTTTTCCTATATATAGTGATATATATGTTTTCTTTAATTAGTTTCTTGTTCATGATGGAAATTGATAAAGAACGTAAAGCCGGAATTATTTGTTAAATATTTGGCTAAAGATAAGGAGGCATGTTAATGAATCTGTTAATTCAAGACGGATTAACGAACTATTAGTTAGATAATTTCAAAGGGGTTCTGAGTTACCCGCTTGCTTGTAAGGCTGAATTCCTTGTGGTTTGGAGCTCTGAGTGCTCATTTTGTCTGAAGGCTGAATGCCTTGTTAAAGGGCTGAGAGCCCATTTTGTGATCTTTTTTTCCTGCTGCTTGTGATTTGATGTGAGCCTGGATGGCTGTTGTGATATGTGGAGGCATGGAGGCCTTGTGGTTATGGCAGTAGATGATGCCTAGAGTGGCGAGATGCATCAGTTTATGAATGTGGGTGTCGAGGAGGACACCAGGGGTGATGGAATGGGATGGATGTGGTTGCTGGTTGCTTGCGGTTTTCTTGAATGTTAATCTGCATCGCTTTTCCCCACTGCTCAAGGCAGCTGGTCTTGCTACCCTTCTTCTGAAGGAGGCGAAGATGCGCAGTGTATCTCACATGCTTTCCGTGTTTAGCCTCCCAATGGGGAATGGGTATATGCTCTTTCTATAGGCGGGAAAGACTCGACGGGTAGTATATCTACTCACTGTGTTGAGCCTCCTTTGTGTTTAGAAGCATAGGATGCTTTTCTAGAATGCCTGGGAATGTGGAAAAGAAATTCTGTAAGGAATGTTTGATTAAATCGTGAAAATCCATGGGGATGGAGATGCTGGAATTTAAAGGTGATGTGAATCTTAAAAAGGAGCAGTTGTTTTTTTATGTGATGCCAATTCAGTTTAATGTGGAATTGTTCATTCTTAATTAATGTTTAAATAATTAATTAATGTACAGTGGAACCGATAAATGAGAATGGAGTAATCTAATAATGCTCTTCAATTGGTTTTGTGCTTATAGGATACCTAGTCTTTGAAGTAGCAGCCTGGAGTCTGAGAGACGTTAGCTGCAGTTGTATCTAAGACTAGGTAATGCCCATAGTGTGGATGTGAGTTACTTATATACTCTGTACTTTTTGTGTTTCTATACGCTACTCCACCCTGTCGGTAAGGGAAACTGACACCCCAAGGATTCTGAGCCCTGGGGGGGTGTTTTCCCCAACATTCTGATGGGAGGTTGAATGGCTGACTACCCCCTTTGGCCCTGCTCTCTTCTCTTGGTAGATCTTTGTGCTGGTAGGCGCAGTGGTTAGTTTTACCCATATATGTGTGTAGAGGGCTGTAATGGCTTGTGGTTATTTCACACACATATATTCTGGATATAGTATCCTATGGACTACTATAGGTGTAACGTGTATAGGCTATAATGGCTTGAGGATCCTTACTCGGAGTATGGGCTGTAATGGCTTGAGGTACTATACCCGATGTATGATACATGTTATACGAGCTGTGGTGGCTCTCAGAAACTACCTGGTTACTTTGGTTGTGAGGGAGGTGTGGTGCTTCACCCAAGTGTCTGTGGGAAAGCCTTTGTGGTGCACGAGGTGCAGATTATGGAGCTTAGCCCAGGTGTCTGCGGGAAATCCTTTGGAGAGAGATGCACAGGACGTATGTCGTTGGGGCAAAGCAGCAAACCAATGGGGAAGTAGTAGCGGGGTACCCTTGATATTCTTTACTATATGCTATATTATTGTATGCGTTACTTGGTGAGAGTAGCCATGGTGAGGTTGGGAACATATAATACCTGTTTAGGTGACGAGTTAGTTTCACTTGTTGTTCACTGGGCTTTAGCATGCCTTCTTTACCTTTGCACGAGAGGCTTGGGGAGGATCCTACTGAGTATACTGTTATACTCAACCTATGTATATATAAACTGTTTTACAGGTCACTTGGAGCAAGTTTGAGATCAAGCGGGTTACTACTAGCTTGTGGTTGGAGGAGGAGCTGTTCGGGCTCGTCGTCGCTGCCGTTTTTCTTTCTTTTGGGTACTTTTAGTTTTCCCTTTCAGTTGTAGTACTTTTGCCTGACATTTCATATATGTACTTGGGTTTCTTTTATTTTTCAGTTATGAGTTGGAGTTGGTTGGAGTCTATTCTATCTCTCTCTTCTGCATGTGTTCTCTTAGAGGGTAATGCCTCCCATTTGTGTGTGTGTTATACCCTCGGTGCTAGTCGCCAACCCGGGGCCTACTGGAGGTGGGACTCGGGGGTCATTATCTCCCTTCTCACATTTCTGGCCCAGGAGGGTACACTTTGTGGGGAGGGGGTAGTGACAAGAGAGATAAGATTTTTTTTCTTAACAGCGAAACAAGATCAGGACGAGATTTAAGTTAAATTAGTCATATGCTAATTCACCCCCCTATCAGGGTATTCAGCCATGTGGACCTAACAATTGGTATCAGAGCGAAATGATGATATTTGTTCTTCTATCAATAAAAGTCACTAATCATAAAGGGATTGCGATCTTCGATGGATGTAATTTTTAGATATAGAAGAATCGAATGCAAAACTATTTCTGATCCTTGGGAATGGATGTGTTTTCAGCATCTATGCATGGTATCACAACTGATTTTAATAGTGGTGCATTATCAGAAGCTGTGTATAGATATTTGGATGATGATTCCAAAGCAATCAATCCCTTAGGGGGAGCCCTTTCTAATCACATATATACAAAGTTGATGTCATGAAAAACATCACATTCCATGTGAGAATGTTTTTGAATATTTATGATGGGGATACAAAGGTCAGAGAGGCAAAGCTGCAAGTGTTGTGGAAAAATTATGAAGATCTGAGAATGAACTCGAATGAGTCTGTTAATTCATTATTTTATAGGGTAAATTCTTTGGTAGAAAACATGCGAGGTCTTGGTGAGATTATCGGAGACATTAAAATTGTAAAGCACATCTTGAGAAAACTTCAACCTCGGTTCAATCCGAAAGTTTCTGTTTTAAAAGATAAAGACCTAAAAGAGCTGACATTGGATAACCTTCACAACACTCTTATTGCATATGAAATGAGAAATAATGATAACGACATTGTGGAAAAGGGGAAATCCAAATATGTGGCACTTAAGGCCATGAAGAAGCTCACCATTTAAGATTATCAGGAGGAAGAAGAGTAAGATGAGGTGATGCCATTCCTTTCTTCAAATATGTAGAGAGGAAAAGGAATGTTTAAAGGGAAACATCCACTAGTATGCTTTCGATGTGGAAAGGTTGGTCATATTGCGTCAAGGTGTCCCAAAAAGTTTCAAGATAATGATAATGATGATGACAGCGTCAAAGTTCCCAAGAATAAGTCTTCAGCATTTGTGAAAGGGAAGAAACAATTCAAGAGAAATTACTTCAAGAAGAAGAATCTTCTTTCTCATGAATTTGAAAGTTCAGATGAGCCTGAAGAAGAATAGGATAAGTAGATTGAGAATTGAAAATATCGTGGGGAAAATTCCATGGTAGTGGTTGTCGATTTTTCTGAGGAAAAAGAAGAAACTGACGTTGGAGAAGAAGAGGAAGAAGTTGAAGGAAGAGTTGATTTGGAAGACGAATTGGAAGTAGCTCTTGAGGAGATAGAAGTTTGGAGAGCCGAAACGAAGAAATCCAATAAATTGGTTCATAATGACAAAATCTATATGCAACAACAAGATGAAGAAAAGTCTGATCTGTTAGAAGAAATTAAGAAACTCAAGTTATCAACACCAGAGAAATCAGAATCAGTTAGTGAGTATAAGAACAATATTGAAGAACCGAAAAGAGAGATCGATAGATTGAATTGAAAAGTGAAATATCATGTCAAGCGTATCTTAGATCATGAAAAAGAAGTTGTTGGTCTACGCAGAAAACTGAAAGGACAAGAAAAGCACTTGATTCCCAATACATTCTTGGGAAAGTAGGTCATTCCAAAGACTAAAAAGATGAAAGAGGAGCCTAGTAGTTCAGCAGGAAAGAATCATCAATTGAGCTCAAATGTTAAGGCTTATTCAAGGCTTGATTAGAAGAAAAATTCTGTGGAAATTGAAGTGAGACCACAAGAACTCGTCCTGAGATTGAAGGTTGATTTGGGCACAACGCAGAATCAGATTATTCAAAGATCCCAAAGGGAAACTCGTCGTTATGAAGTAACCTGAAGGAATTCACCATATATCAAGTGTTATTGTTGCATGAAGATGGGACATTCACAATATGTGTTTTCTATAACAAACAGATATCAAAGGGAACAAGAACAAAGGTGGCAGTCAAACATAGAACGGTTCTCCAGAAAATATTTCGAAGGACACTATTTTTGGTGCGGAGGATTTGGGAATATGGCTAGGTACTACACTTAAACCATACAGAGGAATGTTCCAAAGAAAAATCCAAATGTTCGCAAGCAGCAGATTAATAAACCAACAGGTGAGTTAAAAGTGAAAAATATATTTACAACGTTACAAGATGAAGCTGGTCTATCACACTCTTGGGAAGATCAAGTTTTCCAAACCACACCGACTGTGAAGTCAAAGACATGGATCAAAAAGAAAAAAAGAAGAAAAGGCAGTAGTTGCAGAAATTTCCCTTAAAGCATCATATCAATCAGGAATATGGATCCTTGATAGTGGTTGCACATCTCACATGATAGGTAATAAAGATCTTGTTACAGGCATAAAATGTGACAAATAATGAGTTGTCAAATTTGGAAATGATGAAGGCTTAATGATTTTTGGCTCAGGAAAAGAAAAGTTTGGGGGGAAAGAAATGAGACATACTGATGTCTTGGTTGTAGAGGCTCATAGTCATAACTTGCTCAGTGTTAGTCAGCTATGTGACTCTAGGAAATATATTCAATTTACTAAGAATATGTGTGTTGTGAAAGGAAAATATGGAGCAGTTGTTCTATAGGGAAAAAGGACAAAGGGAAATATTTACCTTGTAGGTGGGGAAGAAGATACATGTCTTTTATCTGGAGAAGAAGAAAACCAGTTGTGGCATAAGCAACTTGGTCATCTATGCCAACCATCCATGGAAGATCTGGTAATATGTGATGCTGCTAGAGACCTTACCAAACTATCACAAGATCGCACTCATACGCATGATGCTTTCCAACAAGGGAAGATCATCTGAAATACATATAGGCCAAAGGAACAGAAATCCACTAGAGTACTCGAATTGGTGCATGCTGATGTATGTGGACCTATATCACAACGAGTTATAAATGGGAGAAGGTACTATGTTCTTTTTATTGATGATTATAGAAGAATGGCCTGGGTATTTGTCATTACCCATAAGAAAGAGGTGTTCAGTTGCATAAATAAGTATAGGAGGGAATTATAAAGGATGCCTGGGTAGAAAATTACAAAGTTTTTTACTGATAACTGTATGCAATTCATAAACATTCAAGTCGAAAACTATCTCAAGGAACACGGGATAAGGCATCAAGTCTCATCAGTGAGAACTCCCCAATAGAATGAAGTGGTTGAGACGAGAAATCGGATCATCAACAACATGGAAAGAATGATGCTTATTGAAAAGGACCCACCAGAGAAATTTTGTAAGGTAGTAGTTTTGACGTCGAACTATATTTTGAACAAGTCTCTGTTGTGTCCGAAGGAAGGGAAGACTCCGTTTGAAATGTGGTACAGAAGGAATCCAACACTTAAATAATTTCAAATCTTTATGCTAAGTGATTTATTCTCAATAAAGAAAATCATAGTAAGTTTGAGTCATGAGGAGATGAGGGGATATTCCTTGGATACTTAGGGAAAATCAAAACAAATAAATGTATCGACAAGAGGCATGGAAAAATTGTTGAGAGAAATGATGACACTATAGTTGAAAATGAACAGAATACTCAAAGACCCAATGAATAGTTTCTGGATGAAAGTGATGATGAGGTAAGAAAAACAGGGGGAGTAGAAGTAGCAGAGGCCGACTCAGAAGAAGATACTGATGATGAACAAGAATGTTTCAAGTCTGTGTCTACAAGGAAGCCGAAGAGTCGAGCTGAAATTGACAGGAAGAATATCATTGGTGCTCAGACAGCTCCAGTTCAGACTCAAAGAATGAAATCATTACAGAAAACATAATTTTTATCTTAGGTGGAGCCAAAATGTATTTTCGATGCAGCTGAAGATGAAAACTGGGTTCAGGTTATGAATGAAGAGCTTGATCAGATTGAGAAGAACCAGACATGGGAGATTGTTTCGAGGCCAGCACACAAGAATTTCATCAGGACTAAATGGGTCTATCTCATCAAGATGAATAAATATGGAAAAATGATTCAGAACAAAGGACGACTAGTATGCGAGGGATAATCCCAGATATAGGGAATAGATGATGATGAGACATTTGCACTGGTTGCAAGGCTGGAGAAAATCAGATTATTTTTTTCCATAGTAGTGCAAAGAAAGTCTAAATTATTCCAGATGGAGGTAAAATCCACATTCTTGAATGGAGTTCTCTACGAGGAGCTATATATTGAGCATCCAGATGTTTTTACCATTCCTGAGGATGAGAAAAAAGTTTTCAGGCTGAAGAAGACATTTTAAGGGCTGAAACAAGCACCAAGGGCATGGTACTCAAGGCTTGATCAGTACTTGAAGAAGCTTGGTTTCCAGCATAGAGGAGTTGATTAAAATCTCTATTTTATCAATGACAGTAATCAAAGGATGATGGTGCTAGTGTATGTTGATGACATAATTTCTGGCGGATCAGATGAAGCTCAGTGCAGACAGTTTTCTGAATTCATAAAAAATGAGTTTGAAATGTCAATGATTGGAGAGCTGATGTTTTTCCTTGGTCTATAGGTGGAAAAAGGAAGGAATGGAACATTCATTTCTCAATCTAAATATTCCAAGGAGGTTCTGATAAGGTTTGGAAAAGATAATTCCAAGGAAATGAAAACTCTGGTTGCTACCCGGATGAAATTATCAAAAGATGAGGATGGCAAGGAAGTTAATATCACATAATATAGGCAAATTATTGGAAGTCTGTTGTACTTGACCGCAATAAGGCCTGATATTGTTTTTTCCACATACCAAGTAGCAAGATATCAAAGTAATCCCATGAAAAGCCACATGCTTGTAGTGGAAAGAATACTTTGATATATCGAAGGCACTGTGGATTTCAGTCTGATGTATAATGACAAATCTCAATCAGTGTTATTGGGTTACACAGATACAGATTGGGGTGGATCAGCAGATGAAAGAAAATCAACGTCAGGAGGTGCATTCTATCTTGGTGGATTGTGTATTTCTTGGCTAATAAATAAGAAAGATTGCATTTAATTGAGCACCGCATAGGCTGAGTATATTGCAGCCACTCAAGCTTGCACACAGTTATTATGGATGAAGCAGCAGCTTGAAGACATGGGAGTTGAAGTGAAGTCTCTGATTAGAATCCAATGTGATAACTCAATTACTATAAATCTCAGTAAAAATATCGTACATCACTCAAGGACAAATCACATTGAGATAAAGTATCATTTTATGAAGGAGAAAGTTGAGAAGGGAATCATGAAGGTGGAGTATGTGCCTGTAGAGCTACAGGTTGCAGACATTCTCACAAAGGCCTTATCAAAGGAAGCATTTGAAAGGCATTTACTGGCTCTATGAGTTCAGTCAACTCCCCGCACTTGAAATAGTGTGGATGTGGAACCACCCCCTCTCCCAGAGGTATGATGTGTTTTTCTTAAGGTGCTGATATGTGTTCTCTACTCTATTACAAACAGCAAAGAAGTGTCCTTTGGGTTCGTTGACAAAGGGGGAGAAAATAGAGATTGTTGAAGGGGGAGACAATGTGATTCTTTGATATATTATGAAAGAAACGAGGTGAAGCTGATAGGTAGAGAATCTAGATATGGGGATTTGAAGCTAGTTGAACCTGCTTAGCCAGATCTTAGATTGGACAATACAGAAAATAGGGCTAAAGAGCTTTTGAAGCTGACAAGGGTTGAAGCTGTGAACATAAAGGGGGAGCGTGTTAAATCTGATGATTCTAGAAGTGATCGATCAAAGAATAGATATCACGATAGCTGAGAATCGTGATGAAAGTAGAATAGTGATGTTGGAATGTGTTAAGAACATTTCAAAAAATTGGTATCCGTCTAGTAAAAATTGGAATCAGTTTGGTGTCAACAGTGGATGTCATAGTTGAAGTGAATCATTGATGAACTTTTCATTTACTCTTGTTTCTCACACCGAGTATTTCTCATGTGGGCTTAGAGTATGTGTCTTGTCAATCTTTGATTGCTATCAGAATTGAAAAAGGTGAATAGTGGATGAAGAATTAACGATGTATCTTTTTATGGAAGAGTTGTCAATAAACCCAAAGGGGGAGATTGTTGGGAAAAAATCCCTCAAGGAATCATTGAAGTATTTTTGAGGTGATTATGTTTGTTGACAAAGTGAACATTTGTGTTGGGATTGTTGACAATGAAAACCATGACATACAAATTTGTTGACAAAGGGGAAATCATGGTGGAATGTCAAGTTCAAGAGCTGTGGTCAACGATCTATGTTTGATTCAAGAACATCGACAATGGAATTGATGATCTGGAGGCGGAATAAAAAGAATAGATATAAGGTGGCACTGTTTTTGAATATCAGATCATCAAAATATGGAAAAGGGATAAGGGTCACGCAAGTATTGGCACGGTCGCACAGGTGACTTGCGCGCCATGAAGAGACTTGTGTGCCGATGTGTTGGAAGCTTGAGAACTTGCGCGCCTACTTTTTTTCAAGATAAGAAGATCAAAATATGGCAAGGGAAAGAGGGCTGCACATGTTTTTGGTTTGGTCGCGCAAGTGACTTTCAGGGGAGGAGAGTTGCATGTCGAGACTTGCACACCGTCGCGTAGGGTGTCCAAAATTCCTATAAATACTGGAACACCCCTCCTCATTTTTAACGGAGTTGAACACTTTAAAAAATCAGAGCTCCCATCGTGTAGGTGTGGTGGTCGCACAAGTGGTGGTGTGTCGCACAAGTGGTACTTGCACGCCAGATTTGAAGAAGCGTAGTTGTTGTTTGTTGCGCGCCATTTTTGGTTTGGGTGTAAAGGGAAGTGCGTCGCCCAAGTTTTTAGTTGAAGAAGCTTATGTCTTGCAAGTGTCTGAGGTGGACTTTCAAACCAGTTTTGGCTTGCACGTTGAGACTTTCACGTCGGGTTTGACTTGCACGCCAAGTAAGGTTGATTCCTCGGCAGTTTTCTCGGGCTGCATGGAAGCGGGATGTTTTCCCGATACCTTCGGTGCAAAGAGAAATTCATCTATAGGAGAAAGTTTAACTTCAACAGCGCATCCACGTACAACAGAGGATGTACTCATTTGAGATAATGAAGAGACCTACAAGTCTATAAACTTTGAGTGGATCCTTTCTAGAGTAGTGAGCTAAGGAAGAGGAAGAAGCTGACCCTCTCTACCGACAGTGAGCCAGAGAGAGAGAAACAGGGAGTGACCCTTGGGGAAGTAGTGAGCTGACCCTAAACCTTGTAAATGTAGTGATCCTGGGACAAAGTGACTGTGACCGAACCTTGTAATCTAAAGGTAGTGAAGTTTATTGGAATTTGGTACGACCGACAACCTGTCGGTGTATGGTCCTTGGACATATCCCTTAGCGGTGAACCAAGTAAAAATTTCTATGTCTTGTGCTTGCATTACTTTCTGATTATATCGTGCAACATGAAAGAGAGAGAAGATTGTTTTTTTTAACAGTGAAACAAGATCAGAACGGGCTATAAGTTTAAATTAGTCATACCCTGATTCACCCCCCCTCTCAGGGTATTCAGCCTTGTGGTCCTAACAATATTTGATAAAAATAATTTTTAATTATTCTCTAAAAGTATATTAGTGAGTTAATATCCATTTTCAATATCATTTTTGAGTAATCATTATCATTTTGATTTAGTTTCGTAATAATTATGTTTTTATTTATTGTTATCCCAATTTTCATCATTAAAATATAATAAAGGGTACTATAATTGATTTTTTAAATTATTTATAATGTTATAATTTATTTCTAAGTGATTTTTTGATGTAATCCTTAAAGGTGAATTTATTTTCATGCATGCTGTGATGATTCTTAGTGAATTAATAGTGCTATTTTAAATAATGTGTTAATATTTTAATATTATAATTATCCAACAAAAAATATAATTATTTACTCAGTTATATCATCTATTTTTATTTATTAAATTCCTATATTTAACACTGATATAAATTTATATCATCATTCAAGTTGGTGGTCAAACAAATCAAGAATAAAACATGCTATAATTTGATGGGTGAGTAGGGTAACGAGAGTTTTTATTTTTTAATAATATTATTACATATAAGAATAATTATATTTTTATATTATTTTTACATTTTAATGTAATTAATTAAACTATTTTTATAAATAATAACGATGAAATAAAAACAAAATATGTTACTTTTTTAGAGGTGGTAGTTTCGATGAAGGCATAAATATTAATTTTTTTTCCATTTAATGATAGAAATAAGTAATATGTTTTATTATTTGAGAACAGAAAATGAGAAATAAATTTCATAATTATATATTAAATATCTTATTAGGACTATCCTTGTATATAATTGAAGGAAAAATAATTATATTTCATTGTAGAGGAGGTAGCCTGCAAATACACAAACTTACTATTTATGGTTTTCCTAAAAGAATAGGAAGAATTTGGCTAATTTTAATTCCCAAAGTATAAAAAATTATAATATAAATAGTTACTTCATCATATAATATATAAATTTTTAATATAGATGGTAAAAATTTAGATATGTTATCCAAAAGATCATGCCTACATTGAGATCATTTGGGCTTCCATTGAGGATTCCTTAGAAAGGGTAGGCTTAGGCTAATAACCTAGGAAAAAAATCATCTAAGGGAGATATATTATTATAGGTTCAGTAAATTAAGAACGTTTTTATGGGTAAAAATAATTTTTAGAGTTTTCTTGAAGGGGTGGTGAGATACCCCATTTATAATTGGTGAAAATTATAATTTTTAAAATATTTTAACTTAATATAATGGGAGAAAATGTAAAACACGTCAAGTAGCTCCGAATGTTAATTATTATTGACATTAAGATGTAATAAGGTAAATAATATCATAAAAACTCAATTAGAGGAATATTTTAACAAGTTTAAATCCATTTACCCCAAGATTTAATAGTTTTTAGATTTTCAATCTAACCATGGTAACTAGTTTTTACATAATAAAATCATTTTTATGACTAAAAATAAAATAAAAATTATTACATAATGTTTACCTACCAATTAAAAAGATGAAATAAATCTTATCCGAAAGAATTTAATTTTATATGAAAAATAAATTTTATCATTAGCGTGTGTAACACGTAAAAACCCATTTTTAGAGAAATTTTATTTTTAAGATAAAAATTTATGTGTTAGGTAGAATTATCAATGTATTTAATTTTCATAATTTAAAATTTTTTATTATAAAATGAAATAAAATTTATGGTTCATTTAAAAAAATCTGAAATCATTTCCATACACAATAATATTTAAAAAGAAAAGAAAATTAATGAATATTTTTATTGGAAAATACCACTAAGTCATTAAATTTTAATCATAGTTTCTATAAATTAAAATTAACATTAAAAAATGTATTATATTTAATCCTTAAAATAAAACTACATTATTTTATAAATTATTAATCCAAACATACCCTGTGAAAATGTATTACAAATTATAGTTTTATTAAGAAAATATTTTTAACTATTCACCTCCAAAATGAATTATTATAAAAGAATCCCAAAATATCAAGATAACACAATATTTTAATGGTATTTTAAAAAATATAATTAATTTTATTAAAATAATATTCAAAAATATTTAAATTTATATTTTAAATTAAAATAAAAAATATCAAGAAAACTTTTATTTTAGAAAATGTTTATTCCTAACAAAACGAGTTATTAATCAATTACTAATTAAGTGGGTGTTAATATATAATTTCTTTTATTATAATTTAAATTTAAATTTAAATTTAATGATAAAAGAACTTAAACTGCATTTTATTGAATTTATTTTTTCTATACATATGTGATAAAAGTAGCATTCATATAAATTTGAAACATATAAATGATACATATATAAAATAAATAATACTAATTTTTTATTATTCATCCCTTTATTACTTAAAAATAATATTTTTTTGAAGGTATGCTCTAGGGGTTATTGAAGGTGGTGATTCTGCTAGTATAGATCTTGTGGAAATTTCCATAACCTGGAACTTCACTCACATAATGTTTTCCTCATCGTATAAATGTTCAAGCTTAACCTGTGATTATTTTAAGGAAAACCATAATAAATATTATTACTTTTAGTGATGGAAAAAATGAGCTTAATGGGGGAGAATTCTATTACCTTATGCCAATTCTCTACTTTTTTCATCATACATTTCATGTTATCTATACCTCCTTTTATACCGACTAATTTGATAGCTATATTATAAAATTTGAATTTTATTTTAAAAAATAATGGGTTTCTTCTAGATCAGAGTTGTGTTTAGAATAATATATTAGCCAAAATATTTATTTGAATATAAAACTAAGGTCAATTTTGGGTAGTTACATGGAATAACAATAATCATAAAGAATCATAACATATTTCAAGGAAATCCCAAAGAGTATCATAATGTAGTTGATTGGTTTTACTATTATGTTCAGTAAACATAGTGTGTTGGGTTTAGTCTTGCATATTATATGCATAGTGTATTGTCTTTATTCCACATTCCTATAAACATTGTAATCCCCTAATATGTAAAACCTTAATCCATGCGTTGTAGGGATATATAAATCTTTTACAACCCATGAAATAATGATATATTCATACATATGGGTTCCACATGAGAATAAATATAATTATAATTATATCAAAATTAATTATGTGATCAACCAATGAATATAAAATTAGTTAGATAAAAACATTATATATTATAATCATTTGAAAAAGGATCTTACTTTCTAGGTAAAAACTATTTTATCATAATCATAAAATTTATTATTTTAAAATATATTTAATAATGTTATATATGGTCATGTTAATATATTTTCCAAGTCAATCGATAAATTTGACTATCTTGGAAAATATCCATGAATCAAAAAGAGAAATTGTGGGTATGCATAAAAAAATATATATAAAGAAATTTTATATAAATTTATTTTTGATTATAAGGTAGGAAATGGTTTATGATAGATCAATATACTCATAGAAATTTCATTTCCAAAATACCATTTACTATATATATATATATATTTTTAAATAACCAATATCAAAAATGTTCAAAAGAGTATTTTTATAAAAATTACAAGAAAATAAAAAAATTAATTTAAAATGAACATTAAATATAATTGATGTATAAATAAAAAATTATTGAAACATTTAGAAAAACTCAATATGGATGAAAACCAGTTGGAAGGAAAAAATGAAAATATAAATACTAAAAGAAGGTCCCTTACATATAGTCCTAAGTCATTCTATTCATATATATACCATCTTGAGTAGTAAAATTAAATATGTTTTTTTATTTCTTAAGATCATTTTTCATTTTAATTTAATTATAATTATTCTATTTATTCCATTTATAACCATAAATTTTTTAATTAATAAATTATTTATGTTTACCTTTGATGTTTTGAGGACATTCATTTCATACTCCTAAAAACAAATCAGCATGTTGACCATGTTCAAAGTATTTATAGTTCCATAAAATATAGAATATTTATATTTAAATAATTACCATATTTATACACTAAAACAACTTCAGGACTATTAATGTAATATGGACATGAAAATAAAATCATATCGCTTCATGGAGGTGATCTTCCAAATGTACGCCTGAGCGATGTTTTCGTTTTCAATAGGATATAAAAGAAAAATATAATGGGTTTTTACATCAAAATAATAACATTTAATTTTTTTTGAAACTAATTTTATCATATAATCCTCATTATAAAATAGTTTATGGAGGTGGAAGGGAAAATAAATTTTAAAACACTTGGTTATGTGTTATACCCCTTCATTGGAAAACCTCCTTTTGATTACATGCTAATACTTCTAGGATTATATTTTGGTGGGACCCAAACCTCTGGGTAATGGTAAGTAATATTGGGATGGTATTTTCATTGGAATCATCATAGATAAATGTCTCACAATGTGTGAGTATGATGGGAAAGTTGATTCCCTTTAAAAGTTTATGTGGGTGAAAATCTTATAAATGCATGAAATATTAATAAATAATATGTGTCTGAGTCATTTAAAATGGCTCCAAATATTCATATATTCCAACACAAGTAGGATAATAATACAATAAATTCAACTAATAAAATTTATAAAATTTAAAGTGGAATTTTGGATCTCATCTCTGATTTTAACCCCATAATTATCCCTTTAAAACCTAACTATTGCAACAAATCATTCAATCACTATAGTTCATAAACATATTTTTGATAATGAAATGCCGAAAATAAATAAACCATTAATTATAGGCTCATAAATTTACAATACACTTGAGTTAAATTATAATTTTATAGTTTTATAATTATTTAAAAATAAATTTTTCACATTAAGTACTATTTAATTTAATTTTAAAGACTATTCAAAAATTTTGATTTTAAAAATAGCATGAAAAATTTGAATTAAAATTAAAACACAATAATTAAAATTATTATTAATATTTATCTATAAAATTATTTTAATAAATTAACTAATCTAAAATTTATCTATTTTAATGTCTCTAAAATTAATATTATAATTTTTCTCTTACTTTTATAGATATTTCATATTTGTGATATAATAATTCTAGATAGATAAAACATTTTTTAATATTGAAAATAAATTATAAATTTGTAATGAATTTATCTTCCATTATTATAGTCATATAATTTCTTTCATAGTCTATATTTAGACCTGTCCATGCCATCAAAACATATTTATTATATTTAATTAAGGAAAGTGATATTTTAGTAAATATGTCTTTTATTAATTAAAAATGGTTATCATTACCATTTAAAGTGGAGAAAAAATGTATAAAAATTTAATAGGGATAAGGGTGTGGTAGAAAAAGATTCATTCAACCATTTTTTGATAATAGTTTGTGATCTTATCATAGAGTTTTGAACTTAATCATCCCATTTTACTCATTACCATGGTGGTATACTTTTATGAGGGTAACTATAAATTTTGACCAAAAAATGAAATTTAGGTCCTTACCAAATTAGAAAATTATAATATATTAAATCCATTTTATAATATTAGTTTTCAAGAATTTTCAATATTTTATTTTAAATATATGTTTTCAAAACTCAATGAAAATATATTTTAAAAAAATGATCATTTAATGATGAAATTTCTTTTACATAAAAATATTTTATAATATAGATTTATTTCGAATTAATTTTATTATATATAATAAAATGAAACTTATGTGAATATATTAAAATCCTAAATTTTCAGAAATGTTTATATTATATAGAATAAAAGAAAAGAAATGATAGATTTTTACAAAATTAGTATTTTTCAACATTCACACAAAAATCACTCATTCCATAAAAATCAAAAAAATATTAAGATTAATTTGAAATAAATATTTCAAAAATTATATCCATTTTATAATATATTATTTTTAAATTTGGTATAAATTAATCATAATATTTTTTTCACAACATGAAACAAAAACCATTTTTGAGGAATGTGTATTTTTTAAAAATAAAATGAATTAATACTCATTCTTTATATATTAACCAAAATTAGATGAATGTTAAAATGTTAGTTAATAAGTTAAAATATCACATAATTTTATAATCATGTTTTGAATGTGATTGATTTATTTTGATAAGATATAGAATACCTTAAAGGTTTTTTTTTTTGAAAAAATATTCTTTTAGTCATATGAAAAAAATTATTTTTATGAAAAAGGAATACGTATTATACCGAATGATAATATTAAAAAAATATTGATATAGTCCAATAAAAATATACTCCCAATTACCCTAATATTTGAATAGAAATATAATCCCGAAGGATATATTAACTTCTAATATAATCACTCATAATCCCTAAAATCATTACTTTTCTCTCACCAAGACAACAATATTTATACTTCATAGTCTTTCATTCATATTTGTGATCAGAATTATTATCTTCATGGGGGACCGTGAGGATAGAAATTATATTAAAATTATATTTTTATAATTTTTTTCATTTTGTCCAATTATTTGTTTATCAAAATTATTATTTTATAATACCATAATGTACTAATGTTTGTATAAAATTATAATTTTTGAACAAATAAAAAATAAAAAAAAATATTTTAGTTTGTTTTTTCATGAATCATATGTTTAAAAAAATATATATACCTAGATATAATTTATAAAATATTACGGTGTTACATGTACCATTTTTTAATTTTTTAAAACTAAATTTTTTTAGTGTTTTAGTATAGATATCCTAATACAAGTGATATAATTCAATCAAAAAAATCCTTTCAATGAATTAAAATTTCTATCAAACAACTATTGGAATCAACTCACAAAGTTAAACATGATAGTCATGGGTTTAAAGAGTTTTTTATATTTCACTTATATTATATTATTTATATACATTACTCTAATAACTAGCTATAACCTTTATAATTTCTATTATATGAAGGAATTTTTTGACTCTAAAATTTTCAATCAAAAGAATAATAAGACATGTTTAATTGATTATATCTTATTAACTCAATGTGAAGTCTTGGTTATATACATTTATTCATTAATTTATGATATGATCATAAATATCCCATTTTAACCTTAACATTTCAAAGAGTTTAATGTGGTTTTTTACACATTTTTTTCTTGATATGAATTATGTAAAAATAATGATGTAAACAATTCAATAGAAACTTTAGAGAATCAAAGAATATAATATTCTTTATCTAATTTTTATTGGAGTTTTATGGAACATTACTTCCCTTTATGGCATTATGTTGAACCTTTCTAAGAAAAATATTCAAATCATTATGTTTTTACTGATATCATCAATTGATATATACTAAGGTAATTCTTCTTTATTTAAAACATTATTATATTTTTTGTATTTTTTGTATGGATCATTCTCTTGTATAAATCATGTAAGTCCTATAAAGATTATAGTATATAATAGATTTAACCTCACAAAACAAATAATTTTATTTCAATAATACAAATTGATTTTTACTTTGTGTTCCCATTAAATATTATTTCATAATTACGCAAATCATTTCCCATTAAAAAATCTTCCACATGCCTCATAAAATACAATTTTTTGATATATCATATTCATGAATATAGACATTATATAACTTCTAAAAATAAGTTATTAATTATTTCAGGTATATATATATATATATATTCTATGATTAGTATGTTTATATATAAATATACTCATGATATAAAACATATTTTTAATACACATCCACTAAAAAGTATTATAAATGTTAATAAAAAAAAGATATGTATTGTATAAAGTATGTATATACCAAAATGGGCTTAATTGTTTACATGATAATACCAATATGATCACATATGATTATTCTAGAGAATATTAATATTTTACAATAATTTTATTCAATGAAAATACATCATCCAGATATATTAATTCATTATTTTTGTTATTTATATCATCTCTATAGAATCACTACCATTAATTTTGTGTTTTTTCTAAATCTATGAATGCTCTAAAATTGACCCATTACTTTTTTGAGTATAAAATATTGGTTTCAATATTTATTAGCTTTCAATATTGATTTACTCTACTATTTTTACACATATAATTAAATTTTTTTATTTATACAAAACTATAATGATTTGGTCATGTATTTATCATAATATAAGAAAATATAAATTTACAACTAACACTAATACAATATATTTTAAAAATATCTATTTTTATGTGTAATACATTGGAACATTTCTAGTAAAAGTTTTGATCATAAGTGCTAATACGGTGTGAGATTCAAAGACCCATTGGGCCTAGAATTGGTATTTACAAAATGAATTATGCTAATATCATACACATTCATTTTTCCTTAAAAATTGGATTAACTCTTAAATTATGTCCTTGATATGAAATATAATACTACCATTGAGTATGGAACATAGGATTTACCATAGGGATGACATAAAGTTTTTCAATGTTAAAATAATTTTAAAATTTCATTGCGGGTGAACATAATAAAATAAACATAATTTTTTGACACAATGACCTAGAACATGTATAAAAATACCCTATTTTGTGTGAATATTTGGGTTATCTGAATAACCATAGATGTATTAAGAGGAGATATTTTAGAGGAATTGGAAAAATAAATCATAACAAAGGATATGATCAATATTTTAAGTATCACCAATGACATTAGAGTTCATGGATTTAGCCAACGATAGGGATACATGTTCATTATTAGTTAGTGACTAATCTGAAATAGAGGTGGGGAGTTCATATCTATGATTTATTTAACCATTTTTTATCCAATGATGAATGAAAATCAAATGAACCAAAAAATTTATTTTTGAGTCGATCATGTTGTGTGTGTGGGTTCTTTTTATAGGTTTTTGGGGGAATTATTATTTGTTAGTTTTTGTTATATATTCATTAATTGTTCTAATGGAAAAGTATCAAGTCCAATATAAATGGTGGTTAGGGCTTGTTCCTCATCTTTTGTTTTGTGGTTTTCTCTACCTATTCAAAATTTTCTCATTGTCATCATTTCTATTTGTGAGAAATTAGATAAATATCCTATAATCAATCATTGAACACTGGTTCTATGGTGAAACATATTTATACAATGGATCAATATGGATACTTGAGAAAGGAATCAAGATGTGATGAAAAAAAGATGGATGAAGTGTGGATAGAGTTACTCGTTCTTGGGTATTTTTTGTTTTGATGTGGAGATGCTATAGGTGGGGAAAATTGGAATAGATTGATGGTCAGAATCAGGTTAGAAACAATGGAGGGATTATAAGGATTGATATATGTGTTCAACATTGATATAAGATGTAAATCATATGGAAGAAGGGGATCTGGAGAAGCCGTGTAAAGAAGCTATGTGTTCTGTGAAAAAACACAACTAGATACTATGTATTCTGTAAGAACACACATCATGTAATACCCTCTTTGCAGTGTTAGGGTTTCTTTGTAGAGGTAAGTATAACACACTATGTGAAACATGTGACATGACGTGCAACCCAAATCCAACTAGATCAATGTGCATAAAGGGTTTATATCCATATTTCATTATGTCTTCACATTCTCTGTTATTATGAAGTATGTGGGCATGATCAGATGACACCTAATGTACTATCCCTGACCCCAACATTCTCTGGGATGAAATTTACATTGTCATAGGTCAGAGTACATGGGTATGGTCAAGAAACACACCAAGTGCTAGATCATCATTTAAAATCCTAGTATCATTTAAGAAATGTTGTGTATTATGGAAAGTAAATACCATGTGAGTGTGATACAAAAAATGTACTAGGCTTAGTGAGACACATTGTGTACTCCAATGGACACGTAGTACGCTCCTTCAATGATAGATTTTTCTCATGAATGTTCTCAGTTTATCATCATTGAGAGATGTGGTGAGATTCCATGGAACATTGTTGGTTGAGTGTGTTCCCTATATCCTGTACTATTTGTGTACTTTGTGGCCTCACATCCTTAATATAGGATTGTGACTCCTCTTTTTCTTAAGATCTGATAGAGTTTGTGAATCCAGGTATAGGGCATGGGGTGGAATTTTAAATTATATGTTCTACCCAATGTACTATTTAAGGAATCATCAAGGAAAAAAATACACATGGATCAATACCATATATAAGAAATAAATTTATATTGGGTTTATGGCATCCCCCATGATCCCTTGTTGTGATCCACTATCTATGTTTTGATACCAGTTTTTTCGATGAGGTGTAGTCCGATCAGGTTTTTTTATAAAATACAACCTCTCTGTTTCCATCTTGATTCCTCATTGCTAGATCTAACAAGACTAACATCTAAAATGTATTCCATCAATGCTATTAGATATATAGAGTCAGTTTCACCTTAATGAGTGTTACCTAGAATCTCAAACAGGATCCTAGGCAAGTAGTGGTTGAGAATATTATGAATCAGAGTTTTTATGTGTATATCTAGTTTATTCATGATTATCATTATGTCTTATATGTTTATTTACATATTCGTATAGTTTTTATTTGTATAATCTCTTTATGTCTATTAATTTTGGGTTGTCCTACTGGGTATTTTTATACTTACCCCTGCATGGGCTCTTCCCGAACATGTTGTGTGTTATTCAAAAAACATTCCTTTATATAGAGTCCTTGAATAATCGAGAGTAGTTAGATCAGAGTTGGGATAGATAGAACTAAGTGTATATCAGTGTTTCTCATTTCAGAAAATTCTCTTACCTCCCACAAGATCTAATTTTTTTTAGGATTTTTTGCAGGTCTCGTATTTAGAAACATTATCACTTGTAGTACATTTTTGGCATACTTTATTTCTGGGATTTATATGTATGCATGAACTTGGTATCAATTATTTTTTACTTTTAAAAATTTTATAGGTTTATAGATGTGTGAGTGTATACAGATACCTTAGGCTAGGGCCTCTCATGTGAGTGTTATGCCTACTCATCACTGGTCACTAGCACCTATACTATTGTAGGTAGGAATGGTGTTGTATCACTTGAGTTATCTCAATCTAAGTTGACCTTTATGGTTCATGTCACAAACGATTGGTATTAGAGTACATTCTTTATTAGGAGTGTAATTTGGAAATATTGTAGTTATGAGTTTTTTTATGTTTTATGGAAATAATATTAAAATATTTTAGGTTAATATTTTAATCTCGAGACTCCATTGTTGGTGTAGCGGCTAATATATCCACTCACCTAGACTCTGATAACATGCATGTTAACTCAGCACATGTAGGCACTAGTTTTAGGGGAAAAATGGTATATTCATCATATAGTAATGTGTTGTGGTTTAAATATCCTTCTTAAGACAGCTACAAAGGTATACTACTTGACTATGGTATGTATTTTATTATTTGAAGATGATTTCATGAATAAATACATTGATGTTTCCATAGTAGAGTTGATTTTATGACCTAATAAGGGATGAGGCATCCCTGAACGAGCTTAGTCATGAGGAAGTCTTTCTTCACGATGGTCAGTTGGTGGTTATTTTATTCATTGATTAGTTCATAGACCCACCTCCAGTGACTCAAATAGATGAATCATGTCATACTGATCCCTAGATGGATCTATCGGGATTATAGGATGGTTTTAAGGGTTTTAGAATATATCATGATCATATGAGGAAGAGATCACCTAGGTTCTTGGGAAAGAAGAAACCACAAACAGTTGGGAAACAATATAGGTTGCAACATATGAGGTTTCAATGTTCATGAGGACAAATCAGTACACTGAGGCCGAGGAATTGTGAATGTATTCAGGGAAAGTAAAATATAAAGAGTGGCTTTCCTACCCATCATGATGCATCCACAGAGAAAGATGATGGGACACCTATGTAGATTTAACAACTTGGGATACAAGGTTCGTAGGGTGGAATACCAAATAGAGGAGGTGGGGGAGTGGCCAGAGGTTGATGAAACATTGGTTTGGAGCTACCACAACAACTACTTGGTGGAACACCCCCGACTTAGTAAGTTTGTGTTCAGGAACATTTACAAAAACATACATTTAAGGATTTTTAATCACAGGCTTCAAGAGTGTTTCTAGGTATAATACAGGTTCTGCATACATTTTATAGTATTGTTAGATATAAGTACAATCCACTCTATTTAATATTTTCTGAATATTTTTATGGAATCAATGGGTGTTTGTAGATACCTATATTGATAATTTTTGACGTAGTTTTAGAATATCAATAAAGAGGGAAGCACACCCACTGAGATTCATTCTTGGGTCACAATCCAAAACTGTTCATGTGAGTCAATGCAAACCAAAGATAATAGTGTTGATATATGGTGGATGAATTCTTTATAATTGTGTGTATGAGGTACTTATTATGGGGAAAGGAGTTAGATTATTATCTTTATGAGCTGAATATGTGGGAGATGAAAAGGATAGTTTTAGGTAGCAGGAAACCATAATGGTTTGAAGTACAACTCAATGTACGACATGTTTCTTCACTTCCCCAACTATAATTTTTTCATAGAGTGATAAATGCATATATATGAGTGTAACCATATTTAGATACTTTGGTATTATAGTAGTGCCTTAATATATGAACATTATGTTAGAAGACAATATAGAGAGTATTATTGATTTTATACTTTTTTTGATGGTTTGAAATGACTTTGGGAGTAGACATATTTTCATGTGGAATCCTTCCATAGTGGAATTGAGGCCCTTTTATGTTTTTCATAGTATGGAATGGTTTCATAGAATCAAGGTTTAGTTGGTTTCTGCTAGTGATTTTGATGGAGTTTTCATCTTTTGTAATGATGGTTTCCACTTTGATATATATTGCTCCCAAACCAAATAGGACAAGACCTTATGTAATTTAATTCAAATGAATTCTCATCAGTTTTCTAGTATAACCATTGGAGAAGTTTAATTTATGATATTTCAATTTCTTTCCATGTTGTAAGTGTATGAGAATGTTTTCCTAAAGGATAAATCATGTTTTCCTCTCCATTAAAACTTAATTTTCTATAATGAATTTTTCTTGGGACGGTCTGATATTTTATCTAGTATATCGGATAACCTCACAAACTTGTGAGAGTTGGAAGTGTAGTTGTTGGATATTTAGACATAGATCTACATAATAATTAGTGTGTTTTTTGTGAAGCTCAGTGTTATTATCTTAGTAGGAAGATGTGACCTTGAGGTTAATATTAGATTGACATCACTCAAACTAGGTGACTATCAAGGAGGGGTATCTACCCTTGAGAGTCAATGACTACTTTTCACAGTAGGTTAGGGAATGAGGTTTCTATGTTTTTGAACTTAAGAAAGGTTTTCACTATCTTTGGTATTTAGAGTAGTTATTTCGAAATCATCCTTCTAACATTGCTATAATTTTTTTAGAGTTCATGGTGATACCCTTTGATGAGATTAATGCCACAATATATTTCTGGGACATTTGGACATGATCATTAACCCTTCATGGATAAGTTCTTGACATAATTGATTTATGAAATCCATGTGTTATGGGCCTCAAAGTAAGAGCATGAATGACACCTGAGGGTGGTGTGGTTTACAACTAGTTGATTGATGTTACCCAATAGATCTTGAAAAATTTGGGTAATCACAACTCTTGGATATCGACTTTTATATATTTCATAGAAAGATATCCACTAGAACTTTTCTAGGTTTATTTTCAAAACATGTAGTGTTCAGTATCCATGTTTGAAGATGGATGAAATCCCCTGTCACACCATGAGAGGGGATTCTAAGGAGGTTTTTTCATTAACAATATGATCAGTATACATGAGAATATACTGAGATCCCATAACATTAGTTGGGAAACCAAGGGAGTTACATTGCGTTTTTGAGAACATATCTCAGGGTCTCATCTATTTTTAGGTGACGAAAAATAAGGCTTTGGGGAGAGTTTGGAAACCTGTTTATGCATGAGGTAGTCCGGATTCATGGGATTCCCCCAGTGATCATTACAAGATATGATGATTCTGTTACAACATGATTAGGTAGAGGATATGGGAATTCTTTAAGGAATCAAATGTAGTTGATCATATGTTATTTTTCCCAGCCAGCTAGCCATGTAACGAAAATTAATAATGTGTTTGTGAACATACATATACTTTTTTTATGATGGTTGTAAGCTAAAACTAAAAGTATCATCTATAATAAGTGGATATTGTGTATCACAAAGATAACACTCCCCCATTAGTGTAGTACCATTTGGGGCCATGTGCGTGAGAATGTATATATCATCACTATACTGATTGAATCCAATGAGAGATAATTAATTCAGATTAATATTTGGTGCTAAATATGGTTATAATGAGGGTAGTTCATCCATAGGTGAATGGGGAATTTTTTTCCATAGGATTCTTTTATAGATCGACAATATAGTTTAATGTTTTGGAGTTTCATAGTGTAATATTGGGATGTGGGATATATTTAGGGATTCTTTTTCCCTTTTTCATAGCTGGATTGGGTTATCAATGAGTTTACCTCTTAATCCCATGATGGTAGTTAGTTTATATGTTTTTTGTTTTCTACATGTTACAATAAAGGAGAAATATTCATGATTCATTACACAATATCGACATAAGTGAGACGATGTGAGATTCTCAGGCTCAATCAGCCCGCTATTGGTATTTGAAAAATATTTAATATATAAATATCATACACATGCAATTTTTCTAAATAAAATGGAATAAATCTTACTCAGATTTGATACATAAGACCATTGTTGAGTCTAGAATGTAGGATTTACCCCAATCATGAAATAATTTTTGTTTTTATGCGGTGTTTTCTAAAATATCTTCGAGATTGAATATATATATAATAAATTTATTTATTTATTTTGATGGGGAAATGAATAATTATTATATAAATACCATGTAATTGGTGAATCTCAGGTCTCGAGGCATAACCTTAGATGACAATAGGGGAGATCTTGGAGCAGAGTTATCAAATGACATCAGATCAAAGGATCAAACCAATATAGTAAGGATCTACAAAGAAATCAGAGTTTTTGGATCTCACTAAATATTGTTACAAATTATCATTATTCATCAGCGAATGATCAAAAATCTGGTTTAGGAATTTATTTATGTGATTCATTTCCCCATTTTATAATCACATAATGAACACAATTGAAATAATCCCATAGATTTATTTGTGAGTTGATTGTGTTGCGGGTGGGAGTTCATTTAGTTGGGATTTGGTAAATTATTATTAACTTTTTATTGTTAGATATTATTTATTTTATCTAATGGATATATATTTATGACGACCTAAATATTGAGCATGGTTTATTCTACATCTTGTGTTTTGTGGTTTTGTCCACCTGTTCTGCACATTTTCATCATCGACTATTCTTTTTTTTCGATGATTCAAAAAATATGTGGTAATCAATCATTTCACACCCATTTTGCGGAAAAGAAGTTTGATATCATATAACTGGATCAATACATGATGATGGAATCATGCTTTGATGATAGAATAATATGGAACACATGAGGTTCAAGTTCCTCATGTATGTGTTTTTTTTTGCATCCTGCTGAGGATATGCAATGAGAGGAGTGACTTCATATGGGTTGACTGTTTGAATATGGGTAATGGAAATGGGAAAGATTAGAAGGATCGAGATATTTTTTAATTGATGAGGTTATAAGTGCATATAATGGAATCAAAGTCATTTTAAAAACATCATAAAGATCGAGTAGGTTTTTTGTAAAACAAGACTCCACAACATGTCGTCCAAAAGAACACACATCATGTAGTCCCCTATGTGCGTTGGTAGGGTTTCCATTGAGAGATAAGTATCAAAATACTTCTAAATTTTTTCACATGTTGTGTTACCAATATACTAATAGATAAAAATGTAGATTGTGTACACATTCAAGTGGCCATACAGCCCCACACATAGTGTACTTATGAAGTACACAAGCATGGGCAGATGGCACATTGAGTGTCAGAAAAGACCCTTACTTACAGTGTGATGAAATGCCCATGAGCACAAGTTGTAGGACATGAGAATGAGTTAAATTCTAGGTGAAAAACACTACATGAGCATCGATCCCTCTAATATGAGGTTATTCTTTATTGGGTTTATGGCACCCCCATGGGCATTGGGTGTGATCCACAAACTGTGTATCAATATTAGTTCTTTCGATGACATGTAATTCAATGGTGTGTATATCTTAAATGAGACTAATCATTGGATTCATGATTCTTCATGGATATATATGATGAAATAACATCTAGGATGGATGTGATTAGTTTTATTAAAATCACTGAGTGAGTTTCCCCTGATGAATGTTACGAAGAATCTCGAGGATGATCCTAGGCTAGTAGTGGTTGAGTTCTTTGTGACTCAGAGTCTTTCATGAGTATATTTGAGTTATTATTTTTGATCATCATGTTAATATTATTATATAAATACTTGTATAATTATGAGAGGAGTAGTCTGGAAGCTTTATGTTTGGCTATTATGGGGTGTCCTACGGGTAATTATTATACTCACCCTTACATGGGTTGTTCCCGAATGTGTCATGTATTATGAAGACGATTGAAATTTTAAAAGAGTCCTTGGATGATTGAGATAAGGTGAAACATAGTTTTTATATAAATATTGAGTTGTCTTCCAATGTCATATTTGATGAAAATTCCCTCCCCTTGAGTAGGTTGTAATCTTTTGTAGTTTTTTTGGTTGGGATTTTATTTATCCCCATTATAGATTTATTTACTTTATTAAAACAATACTGGGGGATTTAGATGTATCAATGGATTTTTTATCAACTATATTTTATGCTTAAATGTTGTAAGAGTTTGAATATATGTTTCTCTGTGTTTAGGCACCTTAGGCTAAGGCCTCAAATGTGAATTTTATGCCTACTCGGCACTAGTCGCCAGCCCTTGGCCTCTTGGAGGTGTCGTTGGGGTAGTCTCACTTGACTAATTTCTGGTCATATAGGCCATAGTGGTTTGATTCCTGACAATAATATTTTTCTTGAACAAATTCATAATCAGGTTTGAATTATTTAAAATATTTAAGGGTCACTTGTAAAAAAAGTATTTATCACATCATCCCTTTCAAGTATATTTTTTATAACCGATGTTCAAAGCTATGTATATTGATTTATCACATCGTTTATCCTAGAGCCGACATGATAAATGATGTACCCCACCTTATCATGTTAGATATTTTATAACCACCATGATAAAGAAATTGTTTACATCAGTTATTTAATAACTAATGTGATAAAGAAAAACTCATTGCTTTATAATGTCAGTTATAAAATATTTGACGTCGTAAATCAATTTATCACTTAGGTTTATCTATAAAGAATTTTATTGATTTAATAAAAAATTATTTATCATTTTTTTATATAATAAGTGACATGATAAATGTTATACAATATTAGGAATTCTAGTTTTGAGTCATTTAAGTGTTTTTTTATCTGGCGAAGCAAGACTCGGTTATCTCTCATGTGGAAACCCTTACCCCATTTAATCAATCCAATGGCCTCTAACCTCATTTTCTAGCTTCATAAATCCTCGTTTTCATTAGCACAATAGATTTATTTACTCTAAACTCTCAAGTAAGGTTTACACACCTCTCTTAAATTCGTTCAATGTCGTAGATTCCCTGACTCTCCATTTTTCAATCCCATTTACAAAAATATAACATTACCATCTTATTTAATCTCCTCATGTTATCTCATATATTTCCTCTACATGTATCCATTATTTTAATTGTAATATTTCATCTTTTTTTTATCATAGTGGATTATTTTTCATGGGGAAACATCATAGGATATATCCCCTTAACATCAAAAGAAGTATGATACATACTAAAGACATGGGTTCATAATTATGGGTGCATCATGAATAAATCGGTGGCTGACTATTTGATAGGATGAGTGATAAATTAATATAATTTTTTGAGGGGGTACTTTTCAGTGTATTATGGATGGGAATTCTAGGTTAGTGAATTATAGTCAATTTTAAATAATGAGAACAATATAGTTGGTCTATATGAGGACATCTATGTCATTAAGGATATTTATCATTGGAATAATAATATCATTCCACACCCGACCAGTAGATGGATATCTAACATTAATACATTCCTTCTAGTGTATTGATAGGTAGGATTAATACCTTATAATATAAATATCAATACAAGAGACCATTTTTTCAGGATATTTAAAATTACTCATTCCCCAAAATTATATATGGGAAAATACAAAGGGAACTACATCAATCCTCATACTAATACTTCTTCATGAAGTTAATGCATTGGGTGAAGAAATGAACCCATGAATTGAAATCATCTTTTATACATGAAATGAGTTAGTCATTGTGTTTAATTAAAAAGAGTGGTAGATGAGGTTTTCCTGAATCTACATAACTCAAAAGACCCATTGGATTAGTGGTGGTTATTAGATAATAACATTTTGGGGTCTCTATAGCGATTGGGATTGGTATATCACACTTTTGAATAACTAGCTAGTCGATCTTGAAACTTTATTGACAATGTATATCATCAATAATCTCATAATAGTATGAGAATAACATACTATGGTATGAGTTGGGAAATTTATTTTGGCATCGTAGATGTAAATTAGCCGATGGATTAATATTCAACCTTTCAGTATTAAAAATATTATATTTATATATCATTCAAATCAGTATTGTGAGGGCCTAGTTATGGGTTTTTAGTTACTAGAAATTTCTATGGGGCTAGATAAAAAACCATTAAGGGGGTGGGTATTAATTGATCAACAAAAAACCAATTGTAGGTTCCTATTTTAGATTATACCTATAAATAATTTGTTGAGTTAAGAAAATATCCTTAAATATATGAGAATTAGATCATAATTTCGATCACCACACCAATTTCATTTTCATTCCATATAGTTCCCTAACAGAATCCACTATTTAAAAAAACTTACAAACTTAATGAATGTGTGTATATAATATTCCAATGAGTGTATATATTAGATTCCACAATTTAAATTATAATTATATTTTAATCTTTTCTTAGATTATTGTATAGTAGTTATAATTATATTTTTCAAATACACTTATATTTTTGTTATATTTCAAAATTGTGATAATTTTCAATTATGGAATCTTTCATATAATTTAAAAATTGGATTATATTTAAAATATATATATATATTATATTTTTTAAAGGAAATAATGAGTCAAAGATGGAATATGGAAGTTCAAATGATGGATAAATATGAGGAAAGTGTTGATGATTTCTTTGAATTCTCAAAAACAAAATATTCTAAAAAAAGACATGTTTTCTATCAATGAATGAAATGTTTTGAGTAAGAGGATGATGAAATGTAGAGAGATAAAATGTGATTTAATTTTTCATGTTTTTAATATGAGTTATAGCCCCTAGATTTGGCATGGTGAAACTACGATTAACTTTAGTTCTATTAATGGTCATGCATTACAAGATAATAACTCTGATGAAATTTAATAAATGATTCATGATATTGAAGTAGAGGTAATTGAGAAAGAACTGAAAATTGAACGTCTATATGGTGATGCTGAAAAACCATTGTACCATGGCTCTAAAAAAATTATGGTTTTATTATAGGTGTTATGATTTATTATCTTGAATTAAAAAAATGGTTGGTGTGGTATAAGTTAAACTGAATTGGTACAATTGTTGAAGTATTTTCATCCTAACCACAATTATCTTCCTATTTCACATTATATAGTGAAGAAAATAATATTCCCAATGTGATTAGGGTAAAAATATACATGCCTTCCTAAATTACGTTTTGATGTATAGGAAGGAATGTGAATTTCTATCAATGTGTACTAAATTTGGGATGTCACGATATAAGTTGAAAGAAAAAATACATGCTGATTTATCAGTTTAAGATATCCCTTCCAAGAAAATTTTGTATCTTAAAATAATTCATTATTTGAAAGATTTATTTAATAATTCAATGATGCCAAATGTTAATATGGTATTCATATGAGAGGATATGTGATAGAAAATTATGGCATCAAGCTGATTTTCCACAGTGGAAGAAAATTGATCAGTAATTTTCTATCTTTGGAAATGAAGTTATAAATATGTACTTGGACTATGCATGGATGGAATAAATCCATATATAAGACTAAGTATCTCACATAGTTCACATAATGTTCTATTGGTAATATAAAACATATCACTTGAATTTGGTATAAAGAGAAAATATTTCATGTTGAGTTTAATGATCACTGGAGAAAAACAACCTAGAAATAATATATATTTTTTCTAATCACCGTTATGTTATGATTGCAGACTCTTAAAACGGTATGGTATTAGGATGTATGATTCTTATAAAATGGAATCTTTTCAACTACATGAAATGATTATGTTCACTATAATTAACTTCCCAGCATATGCAAAAATTTTCTTGATATAGTGGTAAGGGGCATAAAGTGTGTCCAATTTATGAAAAAAAAAATTCACATTATCAACTACATCATGGGAGAAAAACATTATATATGGTTCATTAATTTTTTTTTTATTGATCAATCTTATATAAAATTAAAAAAGGAATTCATGGGGTCATAAGAATGTGATATTTCTCCAAAACCATTATCCAATGACCCATATTTTGAGATAGTGAAAAAATTTGATGTGACATGGGTAAAGATACATAAATTTGATAATAATAGATATATTTGGATGAAATGGTCTATAATTTTTTAGCTTTCATATTTGATATATCATAAGGTGAAACAAAAAATTGATTTCATGAATGTGGAAAAGAATATATGTGACTGCTTTATTGGAACATTATTAGATAATAATCGAAAGATTTAAGATGTGAGGAATGCATGATTGGAATTACTATCATTGGGAGACATTGGAGCTAGCTCCCACTCCTGATAGATAGTGAACATTTGTTCCCACAGATTTTCATACATTATCCAAGTGGGAGAAAATTATCTTTTTTCTGTTTCTTCATGATATCAATGTATCATAGGGTTATACTTTAAATGTAAACAATTTTGTGACTTTAAAGGATTTAAATTTCACAGGTATGAAACCACGTGATTTTCACGTCATGATGTAATAATTTATACTAGTTTCATTTCATGGAATATCTGTCATCCATGTTAGAAATACTATCATAAATGTGTGTTATTTTTTCAATTCAAATTTAATAAGATGATTTATTTGAATACTTTATTTTTTTTGGAAAATGAAGCAATTTATATTCTTTGTCAATTGGAAATGTATTTCCCTCTATATTGTTTTTGATATAATGGTCCATATAATGGTTCATTGGGTTCAAGAAATAAATCTTTGTAGATATATATATATCTAAATTGGATGTATCCTTTTGAAAGGTGTGTGATGATATTGAAGAGATATGTTAGGAATCCATATAAACATAAGGCCTCCATTATTGAAAATTATATATTTAAGGAGGTCATAAAGTTCTCTAAAAGTTACTTGTCTATAGTGGAGCACATTGGTTTTCATTCATCTTATCATGAAGGAGTTAATTATGGGAAAAGGGGATCTATTGCTTGAAAGTTAAATCTTTTTTAGGTGAATATACATAGAAGGTACATTTATACATGTTTAATAACATATATGATGATCAACAATATATTATATTTCATATTTATGTGTTGAAACAATGTTATCCAAATAAGAAAGATATTTGGATTTTGAATGAGCATAACTAAATGTTTTTCCATGTTTTGAAGAGATTGTTCTTGGTAGATTAGATGCATCGAAAACATTAAAATAGTTAGTTGGTGGTGCAAGTTTAAATTTGATAACATGGTCTGGGGTATAACATTAATGGTTATAAATTTCTTATGAAAGATCATGGCAACAAAAGCGCAGTTCAGAATAGTGGTGTGTTAGTGTTTTCCTAAATAATTCATTTTTCAATTTCTAACGTAAAATCCCCAATATACCCATAAAGTCAATATTATGGAGTCTTCGAAGAAATATGGGAGGTTGAGTACATTAAATTTAGAGTTCCACTGTTTAACTCCAAATGGTTTATTAGTAACAATAGTTTCATACATGATGAATTTGGAATGTAACTTGTCAATATGAATACATTGGAATACACAACAGATCCTATTATACTGGAAACACATGAAAAAAAATTTATATGTTCTTGATCAATCCAATATACAGTTTTCAATTTTTTTACAAGAAAAAAAACAATATTTTGGTGATGATAAACTTGAAGAAGATATTGAATTATGTGAGATTCCAACTTCCACGAAAATATTAATAGATAATAAATATGAGAATGTCGTAGACATGGTTTGTTCCATAAGGAACTATCCTGATGAAGGAATTTGGTAAAATAATTCTTTAGTACATTCCTAGTATTATAGGTAACATATGTTTATTTCTCATTAAATTCAATTAATTTCAAAAAATGTTATATATTTAAATATTAATTTCTTTATTAAAACACTTGTTAAAGATAATATGTTAATTTTTTTGTTTATATTAGTTTAACATGTTTATCATTTCATAAATTATCTAATTTTTAATTTTATTGAAAAAATAATATTTTTAATACATCACGTTAAATAAATAAAATATAATAGTATATTGAAAAAATATTGATTTTTTTGTGTAATTTGTTTTTAAGTTAGAACATTTTTAATATTCATAAACAATTTATTTATTTGCTTTTAATTAATTTACTTGAAATTTCATATATCATTACTATTTTTAGCATTTTAGTTAACTATAAAAAATACAAATAATAATATGCCTTATTTAATTTAGTTTACTTTTTTTTAATAATTTTTTCATTTTTTATTTTCATTAATGTTATAATAGTTGAATTTATACATTTTTGTGCTAAAAATTTCATACATTAATATGTTGGATAATGACAGATCTATCTACTAATCAACCACATTCTTATGTAGATGAGCGTACTCATACCTCTGGGGAGGAATGCAAATATGCTCATCTTAATGATCCCCATCCTTATTTATATGAGTTATATACTCCCATAAATACAAAGAAAATACTGAGGGATGGTAAACATGGAAGAACATGTTTACCAAAATTATCAGTTTCTCATAGCTAGGACCATAGGATACTGGTAGAATTTGATGATAATGATATTACAAGAGGTCCTAATTCAAAACAATTATATATTTTTATATCAATTCAAGCTAAAATGAATGTATGTTGATGATTGGAGAAGTGTTGAAAAGCTAACACTATCTTAGTTGTGGGAGATCATTTTGATAATATCTTTAATTATTGTTTTACTAATATTGAAATTCTTATAGCAATATATTCTTTCCCCCTTATAAAATTTCATATAATATACTTAACACTAGAGGACTCAAGAGGTAATTTTTATCATTGGATACTTGGAGTTGGAGGTATTTAAAATCAACCCTCACATCTGATTTTATTTATGGGAATAGGAAACATCATAATCTATGTAACATATATCCTTTTATAGATGAAGAAACATGGAATATATTTTTTGAACGTAGAAGTATATAAGAATTTTTGGTAACATTAATGTAAAATTTTAGATTTTTTTAATATTAATGATATTTTTAATGATTTATTATTATAAATTTACAGAAAAGTGGAGATCTCATTAAGAGACCCAATATGTAAACACATACCCTCATACATTATCTAGGGGAGGGTATACATTATTGGAAGAACATATGATGGATAAAAATGTTAAAATACTCAGAGTTGAGTCATTAATCTATGGAGTTGTTTCCCCTCCATCCTCCCCAACTAGACATGAAAAATGGAAGAGGGATCATATGAGCAAAAAAGGAAAATATCTTATGAAAGAGTCAAGTGTTGTAGCTAAGAGGATTGAATGATTTTTACATTATTTATTTATTTAGGTTAATCTAATTATTTATATAATTTGAATAATTATAGTGTTTTTCAAATAATTCATCTAGGATTCTCTTAAGGAGTAGAGAAAACAAGGGTTTTTTTAGGTGAGGGTAGGTAGGATATTTTATCTGTAGCATAGGAAAGCCCGACCTCCTAGGTCATGTACGTGGATACCCGACGAGTATATCAGTGGTAAAATGGTTTCCAAATTCTTCAAATTTTATAATGTAGGATTTGTTTATTAAAAAAATAGAATCTTAGGAGTCTCATGTTTAGAATATTAATGGGAGGATGGAGGATAATATCAGAGTATCAGTATAATCCATGTTTGTAGACATGTAAAGACAATTTCATAATCCAAATACCACTCCTCCACCACATAAAGAAACTATAATGCCCTGGCCCTAGTTATCCCAAAGCTGATGTATTATTTTAATAAAGTGGCATAATTGTAAGGAATAAAGACCTGAAAGACAGATCTGTTTATCTTTCTTGGAAAATAGATTACATAAATGAACTTTACATTACAATTTCTATCATAAAATACAAAATATACAATCATTTGATAACTCTATTATTCTCATAGCTAAAACCTGTATATAAATAATAATACACTTCTTTCCATCCTGAGAAAATAAAACATAAGAAAGGGGTGAGCACAAATTCTTATTAATGATAAAAAATATAGAGTAATCTATCATAAATAATCATTAAATTTTATAGAATGGTATAAAATTGAAATACAAGACCATTAAAAATAAACTTCAGCATAATATGGAAAAGATGAATCAAATAATGAAATTACCTATTCACATGGATTATCTACTAGTCGAATAATCACATGTAACATTAATAACTAATATCATAATGATCTAACGCATAATGTTAGACATATTAACCACAAAGTCAAGGCCTCGTTCCAAGACTCTAAATATAAATTTTTTCAAGGCCTTGTGGAAATATACTATTTTGTCTCATGAGACCTACTGATTCATCGAGGGGATATAGCAGGACCCCCCTTCACTTACTATGTCCAATTCATTACTCATATAAAAATGTTGAAACATAACATAAACATTCGTAATAAAACGAGCATATGAATTGTAAATAATTTAACCATAAAACATGAATGGTATATAAATATCACATCCACAATCAAACATATCATAGATAATTAAATACAGAATGAAAGATTTTATTATTATAAATCATCCTCAATCAATAATAATATCCTGTAAATGATTCGACATAGTTGAGAAGGATTAGTATAACTCTTTGAGGGAAATATCCCTTTTTATGAAATCATTTAAAAGTAAAACATTTATAAAGGAATTAACTTATAATATTTTTTTGAATCAAAGTGTCCCATAGGAATTTTAAACGTTTTAAAGGATTTAAAAATTTGAAACAATCATGTCAATATAAACAAATCCTTAAAATCATTTTGAATGAATGGACATTAATTAAATAGATTTAGAAAAATGAATCATTAAAAAATTTAAAATGATGATATAGTTAAAGATAGCCTTCCATTAAAACTTAAAATATTATTTTTTAATTTTTTTATTCAAAAAGGACATGGATGATAAATATGTCCCATTAAATACTTACACATAAAAAATCTTGGATAATAATGAGATTGAGGAATTAACCCTTACCTTGTGCTTTCCTTCAGTTGAGGGTAAATTTAACCTCCTATATAATTACCATATTATTTTATTAAATTATACCAAAACCATATTAATATTTATTATATCTTATATGATTCATTTATTACATTATACTACCCATTTAATAATAATTTCCATGTTAATGTAACATTTCAGGTAAAAATCTCTTTCTTTATCGTACATGTTTTAACTTGTTATTCATGATCGTGTAACTTATATCATGATTTAAATACTTAAATAATATAAAACATGATTTATATATCATATATATTCAGAATATAAATATTATAATAGATAGATATAGGAAATTGATACACTGTTCATAGAGAACGTAGTCTGTACGTACGCATGAACGTTGTTTCTATTTTCTTATTATATAATGTGGAAGTAAGTAGTCTACATATATTTATCTACATAAATAAATATTACTCCAGTTGAAATATTATTTTATATACCTCATAATTTATCAATATACATATTTTTATAATAATTCTTGAAGGGTTATCGTTGAAGATGAATCCCATCGCCTTGTGGAGACGGTAAACTGTACGTATGCACGAGCGACAATATCATTATATTAATGGTGAAACAGTGTTTAATTTGATGTTATATTATATATAGAGAATCCTTAACATGTTATATTTATTATTTAAATCAATTATAATCACTATTATATCCATCCAAATTGTAATGTCTTGAATAACAAACTACACCACACCGTGGAGACGGTAAGCAGTACATACGAACGTATGATGACTTTTTCATTCACATGTTAGATAGAATAATTAATATGGTTTTACCATATTTTTAATAACATCTAAGTATGTATAAGGTACTTGATTTGTTATTTTAGTATGGAAATAACAATGAAATAGTAAGTTGAAGAAGAAAAGAACTTTGAAAGAGGTTATAAAATAATTACCTCTTCTTCGAGTGCTTCCTTTTGATTTGAACAAAAGGGATCCATAGGTTGGATTTTGGGTCAAATAAGGGCCTATAGATTTAAGTGAGGGTATTTTGGAGAATATTTGAGTTGGTTTTGGCTGATCCAAATGGATTTGGAGGTTTGATTTTTAGAGTAGTTGAAGTACCCTTTTATAAGAGAGGTGAGTGGCACTTTAGGAAGAGTTTGAAATATTATTTTATTATAAATTAGTATTCATTTTATAATGGTTCCAAATGGATTTATTTCGGGGATAAGTTTTGTATGGGTCTAAATCCACTCAAAAAATAGGTTTTAGACATGTTTTTATCACCATATTTACCTTAACATTTAGATTTAACACTTAGTCAAATAGTTTAACACTTATAATGTCTTCTTGTATTCTTACACTATGTTGTAAATAAACTTACTATAAAATTACAAGAGAAACTAAAATGGTTAATCAATGACATATCTAACATTATTTAAGTCCTTTTTCTGATGTTTTGATTTTTAGGAATATTATATCATTTTATAAAATAGTATTTGTTTTAAAAACTCATTTATGTCAATTTTGACACTATTGTGAATTTAGATTTTATGTAAGTCATAGAAACATGGTTACTTCGAAGAAAATACATTGAATCAACCAAAAATATTCATGTTAAACTATAAAATTCTTGTATGGAAGCATAAGTTTCAATTTAAATTTATTTTAATATTTATAATATTAATTATTTTAATCTTTCATTAATAAGGTAATTATTGCATCATCATTGTGTCAAAAATAAATTTAATTATTTAATTTCTAAAAATTATAAATAAAATACTATGATGTAGGAAATTAGTTTATATTTATAATTAATATATATAGTCTAATTTATCTTATGTACAAGCCTATAGTAAAAATTATTTAGTTATTAAAATTTTAATTTAACACTTTTAACTCTTCCTAAAATAAAATATAATTAATGTCATAATCTATCCCAAGTGAATAAAAAAGGATCAAATTTTTTTATAAGGTTGATTTTGGTCAAACAAACTTATCCTATATAATTTGGACATGTGTTGGGCAAATTTTTATATTATTATATTATTATTTTTAACTTAAATTATACTATTTTCTTTTAACTATGGTAAATAAAATTCCAAAGTTACAATTCACCAAAAATTATATTCATCCTATTGAAAAAAATTTACATTCTGATGTCAACATTGGCACTCGGATTTATGAAATTCAATTCATAGAAGTAGTAAAATTATGTTTTATGCAAATGTTCAAATGTGCCTAAAAGGTGGGTAAAATACGTTAAAAATATCAATAAAAATTTATATATATAAACTTATTATAAAATGGAAATATTGAATTAAATTATATTAATATAGGTATTATCTATCTATTTTTACTTAAAATAAATTTAAATTAAAAATAATTATTTAAATAAAAAATTTTGTTTTTATGCACTATGTAGTATTTTTTACTATTCATAAAAAATTGAATGTTTTTAAAAAAATAACAAAAATTAAGCCTAAGATAATTTTGAAAATCTAAATTTAAAAAAAATTCTATTTTACCAAATTCAATTCTTAATAGTATCAAAAATAAATTTTATTTTTGTTCACAAAAGGACATAAAAAGTAGCTATTTTATGAAAATAGTTTTTCAAAATATATGACTATTTTAACAAAACATATAAACTTCATTATAAACACTATAAATAACATTTAAATTTTTTACTATTCATATCACAATATTAAATTGATAAATAAATATATTGTTTAAATAATTGTAATACTAATGTGTTGTTTCACAGAAACACAATCTTGCGTATAATGCAAGACAAGTTGGTGTTGCGTGAAATATAAGATATTGAATTAATTTAAAGAGATAACATACAACGAAATATTGGGGGGGGGGGGTTAAATTCTAAACTCCTTAAATAAATTGAGTCCTTAAAATTTGAAATAGTTTTTCAAAAATTAAGGTTGAAAATAGAAAATACCTTTTTTGGAAAACCCTCATCAGAAATAGGGTTAATAAAATTTAATCTTAATAAGAGGGAAAGGGAAATGAAAAAGTCACCACAAATTAGGATTTTGAAAAGAGGAACATTGCTGGAAACTAGACACATATATTTTTGAGGAAAACATAAATATTTACATAAAGTTATTGAGGTCATCAATCAAAAACAAGTAAACAATAAATGAGAAATTAAGGGCCTAAAATCCATAAATCTATGTTGACTTATAATATCACCGGTTCAACAAAACATAAGATATTTGGATAAAAAATATTTGGTTTTAAGACCCTTTCCAAAATGTTTAAGAATTATTTTCTTCATAGAAAAAGAAAAAAATTAATACTTGACATGTAGAGTTCCATCCTTTAACAAATTTCTACCACAAACTCATCTTTCAATCCAAAAGATAATAGAACTAAAAGATATTCTATTTAACCTAATCGTGTTGGTTTTAAAAAAATAAATTTATAATTCATCTGTCAGAACATTTTAAAAAAAACTACATTATGCAAACCAGGACATCACATAGGCCAGTGGTAGATGATACACCCTTATTTCCCTTCCTTTGCGGGTTCATGTCTTGCGGCCTCACTGGACATGACATGTTGTCTCCCGACCACTGAGTTGTCCTTTTTAAAAAAATCCATTAATAATCTTAATAAATGTTTTAACCATTAAAAATATAATCCAATGTCTAAATAAATACAATACAACATTTATACTTATTCAAAATACTTGTGTCCAAACTCACAGTACAAAAATTAATAATGAAGGTCAATATAACATAATGAAGATCTCCTTTATCAAATAACAACACGTGAATACCTTCACCATGTATTCTATTAAAATATGGTAACAACCTGAATTACCATAAAACATTTTTTGAATAGGGATTTTCTTCCCTATTCCTTTTTTAAAACAAAGAATGATGGATATAATATTTAAATCCAAAAATGATGTAATATCCAATAATGATGGAAACAATTATTAATTAGTTCCAAGGTAGTCAATAATATACAATATACTTTATCCAACTCAATTGTCTCTTATTCCAAAATAATTACCTTTGCCTCAGGACTATTTTAAGGTTTATACTTCTCTCAACCATATATTTTCCAAAAACTTTAACCTGATATTGATGCACTTTTCAAAGTACCACACAATCTCAAATCCTTAATGAAATAGTACTGTAGTTCAATCCTTATTTAATATATAATTTTTATAACATGTACATCATTAATAAAATACTCAAACGAAAAAATAATTTAATAAAAACATAATAACAGTAATCATTACTCTTCATCTGCAGTAGTATCATTACATAGTTATTATCAAATAACATCATTTGGGGTATACTCGAATGATTTGGAAATCAATTCACATAGTGTACCAACTCCTTGTAGATGAATAATTGTACATTAGAATCATTTTTTTACCCATACAATCACATACTTAGAGTCATTTTTTCCAAACTTATAACAAACTCACATTCCCTTCTAGCATTTACCATGCTGATTCTTTTAACAATTATCACATGTGGGAAAATCTTTATTTCCTTTCTTCCCTTTATCCATATTTTTTTTTCTTCTATCCTATTATTCTATTTCTTCCCTTAAAATCCATAAGAATTATATAATTCATTACTTATCTTATTAACACTTGATAGTATTTCTTCATATGATGAAAATATGCGGGAGACTATTTCCCTTATAAATGTTGGCTTAAGAACATAAAAGATAAGACCCTTATTACTCTTTGGATCATGCATATTTCTAGAGTTCTCATTCCTTCTACTGGGAGACATTTCTAAATTATAACATACCCTATATTAGACCATATCATAATTTATAATAAAAAACTAGAAAATTTCTCAACATTAATTGATGATTTTTACAAATCTAGTAACATAATCATAAAAATGGTATCTTTGCTGACATATCTACCCATAAATAACTCATAATGGTTCATAAAAAATGTTAATTATTCTAAGAATATCCCTCAGGAGTTTCAAACCAGGTGCGCAGTAAGGCCCATTGTTGTGTTCCAGGATACCCTGAGTGAAGCCCAAAACTCCTTGTCTGGGGTTTCACTCCTAGGTACATCTGTTCCAGAACCACACCCACTTCTAGTTTCCAGACAAGGATGTATGGTTTGGAAAGCCCACATAATATCTACGTTACCTTTTTGGGATGTAGTTCTATACTAATCCTCAAAGTCTATATTAGGGTAATGTTCTAAACTGATCACTCCTTTGGGACTTGATTCCTTGTAATCATACCAATGTATTATCTTAAAATAGATTACACACATGAACTTTACATTAAAATTTCTAACATAAAATACAACATAGATAATCCATTGAGAACACCCTTATTATCTTAGCTTAAAACTGATTATAAATCATAATAAGCTTCTTAGCATCCTAGGGAAGTAAAACATAATGAACGGGTGAGCTCAAATGCTCACTAAGGATAAACAATATAGCGGAAGATACGATAAATAATCATAAAACTGTATGTAATGTTATTAAATTGAAATAAAATCCCTTTAAACATAATCTTTCTCATAATATGACAAAGATAAATCAAATAATTCCATTTACTTACTAACATGGATATTCTAATAGTCGAATAATCACATGTAACATTAACAAATAATCTCACAATGATGTAATACATAATGTCAGACATCTTAACAACCAAGTCAAGGACTCATGGTAAGACCCTAAATATAAATTTTTTGAAGGCCTTATGCCAAGGCACTAGTTTGTATCATGATACCTGCTGATTCATCGAAGGGCTATAGCAGGTCCCTCCCGTCACTTACTACATACATTGGATTCCTCATATCAAAATGTTGAAACATAACATAAACATTCATACTAAAACTGGTATACGAAATGTTAATAATTTAACCACAAAACATGAATGGTATAAAATTTAACATCCATAATCAAACATATCATATCCCATTCAATACAATATGGAAGATTTTACTATAATAAATCAACCTTAATCTATAATAATATCTAGTAAAGGATGCCGACATGGTTGAAAATGATTAGTAAAACTCTTTGTGAGAAATATCCCTTTTTTTGAAATCATTTAAAAGTTACACATTTATAAATGAATTAATTTAAAATAGATTTTTGAATCAAATTTTCCCATACAACTTTTAATATTTTTAAAGAATTTACATTTTGAAACAATCATGTCCATAGAAATAAATCCATAAAATCATTTTTAATGTATAGATATTAATTAAATAGATTTAGAAAAATGAATATTTAAAACATTTAATATGATGATATAGTTAAATATACCCTTAAATAAAACCTTAAAATATTCCTTTTGAAAATTGTTTTATGAAACATAGACATGGATTATAAATATGTCCCAATAAATACATACACATAAACAATCTAATATAATAATGAGATTGAGGAATTAACCCTTACCTTGTACAATCCATTATTCAAGAGTACATTTAAGCTCATGTATAATTACCATTGTATATTATTAAATTATAACTGAAAAATATTAATATTTTTGAAATCATATATGATTATTTTATTACTTTTTACTATTTATTTAATAATAATTTCCATGTTAACGTAACATTTCGGGTAATAATCACCTTCTTTATCGTGGGTGTTTAAACTTGTTATTCTTGATCGTATCACATAGATAGTGATTTACATACTTAAGGAATATAATAAATTAATTATTTATCATATACATTAATAATATAAATATTATTAATATATAGATATATGAAATGGAAACATTGTTCATGGAGACGGTAGTCCACACGTACACATGAACTTTGTTTTCGTTCTCTTATTGTATAGTATGGAAGTAAATAATAAAAATATATTTATCTACATAAATATATATTATTACATTAGAAATATTATTACATATACCTCTAATTAATCAATTTATATATTTTTATAAAAATACTTGAAGGTTGATTGTTGAAGATGAATCTCATAGCGTCGTGGAGATGGTAAGTCGTACGTACACACGAGCGACAATATCATTCTATAGATGGTGAAAAGATGTTTAATTGGATATCATATTATATATATATATATATATAATAATAATTAACATGTTATATTCATTATTTAAATCAATTATACTCATTATTATACCCATCCAACTAATGAAATGTTGAATAACAAACTGCCCAACGACGTGGAGACCGCAAGTCGTACGTACTCACGTATGATGATATTGTCATTAATTGGATAGATAATATAATGAATATGTCTGTCCCATATTTATAATAAAATATAAGTATGTATAAGGAATTAGAGTTGTTATTTTAGAATGTAAATAAAAAATACAGAGGGAGTAGAAGAAGAAAAGAACTTTGAAAGAGGTGATAAAATAATTACCTCTTCTTCGAGTTCTTCCTTTTGATTTGAACAAAAGTGCTCCTTAGGTTGGGTTTATGATTGATGTAAGGCCTTTAGATTGAATTAATGGTATTTGGGATGATATTTGGGTAGGTTTTTGATGATCCAAATGGTTTTCTAGGTGTGAATTTTAGAGAAGGTGAAGTTCCCTTTAATAAGAGAGGTGAGGTGTAATTAAGGAAGATCTTGAAATATTATTTTATTATAAAATAATTTTCGATTTGTTATTATTATAAATATATTTATTTCTTGGATAAGGTGGGTATGGGTCGAAATAATCTCAAACAATAGGTTTTAGACAAGTTTATATCACCATATTAACCTCATCTTTCAGATTTAACCCTTAGTTAAATAGTTAAACTCTTACCATGTCTTCTTGTATTCTTACACTATATGGTTAATAAACACACTATAAAATTCCAGAATAAAATAAAGTGGTTTATTAACGATATATCTAACATTAATTAAGTCCTTTGAAATAATTTTAGTTTTTTTGGACTATTATATCTTTTAATAAAATAGCATTTGTTTTAAAAACAAATTTATGTATATTTGACGATATTTAGTATTTAGTTTTTTTTAATGTCATAAAATCTTGATTACTTTGAGAAAAATACATTTAATAAACCCTAACATGTCATATAAAATAAGAAAATTCGTGGACAGAATCACATGTTTTAATTTGAATTTATTTTAATATTTATAATATCAATTATTTTAATCCTTCATTAATAATGTAATTACTGCATAATAATTGTGTCATAAATAAATTTAATTATTTATTGTCTAAAAATTATAAATAAAATACTATTATGTAAGAAATATTTTTATAATTCTAATAAATATTTGTAGTCTAATTTATGTTATGTATTACCATATATTAAAAATTATTTAGTTATTAAAATTTGAATTTAAAGCTTTTAACTCTTCTTTAAATGAAATATAATTAATGTACTAATCTAACCCATGTGAATAAAAAAGGAAATTTTTTTTCCTAAGGATGATTGTGTTTGAAAAACAATTATCCAATAGAATTAGAACATGTGTTGGGGTAATTTTATATTATTATAATATTATTTTTACCTATAATTACCCTATTTACTTTTAACCGTGGCAAATAAAATTCAAAAGATACATTTCACCAAAAAAAAATTTCATCCTATTGAACCAAATTTTAATTACTATTGTCAATTGTGTCTCTCAGATTTTTAAAATTCAATTCACAAAGTTGTTAAAATTACGTATTATGTAATTGTGCAAATGTGCATAGATGTTATGTAAAAGACGTTAAAAAGTCCAATAAAAATTTATATATATAATATTATTAAAAAATGACTTCAATGAATTACATTAGACTAATATAGTTATTATTTATCTATTTTTTACATTAAAATAAATTTTAATTAGAAATAATTATTTAAATAAAAAAGTCAATTTTTATGTATGATGGAGTATTTTTCAGTATTTATAAAAAATTGAACGTTTTTAGAAAAATACCAAAAATTAAGCATAAGATAATTTTGATATTATGAATACCAAAATGATGTCTATTTTTGCAAATTAAAATTTTAGGAGTGTCTAAAATAAATTTTATTATTGTTCACAAGAGGAAATAAAAAATAGTTATTTTAAGAAAATAGTTTTTCAAAATATATAACTATCTTATCAAAACATATACATTTGATTATAAACAGTATAAATAACATTTAAAATTTATTTTTTACTATTCATATCGCAATATTAAGTTGTTAAATAAATATATTGTTTAAATAATTTTAATACTAATGTGTTGTTTCCCAAACTCAAGCCAACTAAGTTTTGTGGGAAATATAACATATTTAATTAATTTAAAGATATAATTTAATTTGAAATATTGGGGTGTTAAATTATCCCCTACTTCAACAGATTGCATCCTCAGAATTTGAAATTGTTCTTCGAAAATAAAAGGTTGAAAATAGAAAATTTCATTGTAGAAAACCCTGGAATCTATTTTTTTTTCATTTTCTAAAAAGACGGTTCATGGGAAACCGGTAACCTAACAGACAAACCACTAACCATAAACGAATCACCACATCAGGAGAATTCAAAATTCGGAAAAACCAAACCCCAAGCCTCAGGACACGGACCCACGCGTCAGCCTCGAATCTCAGTATCCCTCGAACCCTGCAAAACCTCGAACCATGACCAGCCTCATTCACAGGGAGGAGAAGAATTAACCAGTTCATTCATTCCTATGGCTCAAAGACCAAACCAACTAATAATCATCAAAACAAAACAGATAGGTTACTGGTCATCCTCCAACTACTTTTCGTAGCATCAAACAATAGAAAAACAAACATAAATCCATTCCATAGTCAAAATCGACACCAACCATCGAACGGGGAACCCTTCAAGAATGCTCCTCTATCACTGACAGTGCCCCGGTCACTGGATCCAAGGTCAGAAGAACCCTGTGCCATCTACGAGACCTCCACCAGCATCAAACACGAAAGGAACCTGAAGAGAAAAGCATACCAAGAATCAAGAAGTCGAACCACCATCACCCAGGACTGGGAGGCTGACCACTACACCTTCGTAGCCTCACTGACGAGGAGATCTGAGCCGATCTGATCTAGAAACACCACCCTAGGATTGGATATGTTCAAATCTGAACTACAGAAGGACCGTCATTAGAGTCCAAATTGTGCCGACCATGGGAAGTGGAAGAATCCAATAGGGACAGGGGAAACCGACGATGGCGGTGCCTCAAGAAACCTCCCGATCTTCCAACATCAAAGCTTCGACAGACCACATGCAATGCGGAGACTGCCGAATGCCAAACCTGCAAATGAAAAAAACAAAAAACCCGAGGGAGAAGGAAGGGGGAGGCATCACTGAAGCTTCCAGCCCAACACCGAAGACACGAGGTCATCAGTCATAAATAAATAAACAATAAATGAAAAATTGAGGGCCTCAAATCCATAAATCTATGAAGACTTAAAATTTCATCGGTTCAACAAAACATAAGATATTAGGATAATACATTTTTTCTTTTTATGACTCTTTCTGTAATGTTTAATAATTAATTTGTTTATAAAATAATAAAAAAAGAATACTTGGCTAGTAGAGTTCCATCCTTTAACTAATTTCTACCACAAAATCATATTTCACTCTGAAAAATAATAAAAATAAAAAATATTCTATTTATCCTAATCATGTCGGTTTCCAAAAAATGAATTTATAATTCATTTATCAGAACATTTTGAAAAAAACAACATTATACAAATCGTGGCATCACATAGGCCAGTAGTAGGTGATGCACCCTTGTTGCCCTTCGATTATGGGTTCAAGTCTCGCAGTCTTGCCAGACATGATAGGTTGTCACCCAACCTCCAAATTTTTCTTTTTATAATAGTCCAAAAATAATATTATGAAATATTTTAACCATAAATTATCATATCCAATTTATATCTTAATCCATTCCAACCTTTATAGTTATTCAAAATACTTGTGTCCAAACTCACTGTCCAAAAATTTATAAGGAAGGTCTATATAACTTAATAATGATCAATTTTATCACATAAAAACATGTGAATACCTTCATCATGTATTGTATTAAAATTTGGTAACAACTAGAATTACCATAAAACATTATTTGAATAGGTATTTACTTTCTTATTCCTTTTGTAAAACATAGAATAGTGGATATACTCCTTAAATCCAAAAATTTTGTAATCTCCAACAATGATGGAATAAAAAATCATTAATTAGTTCCAAGGTAGTAAAAAATATCCAATATACTTCATCCAACTCAATTATATCTTAATCCAAAATCATAACCTCAACCTCCAGACTATTTTAAGGTTTATTTTTCTCTCAACCATATATTTTATAAAAAGTTTAACTTGATATTAAGTCACTTTTCTTGGTACCACACAGTCTCAAATACTTAATGAAATAGTACTTCCATACACTAATTATATACTAAATAATTATTATTACTTGTACATCATTAATACAAAACTCAAATGGAAAAATTATTTAATAAAAAAAAGGAACACTAATCATTACTCTTCATCTGTGGTAGTATCATAACTTTAATATTATCAAATATCTTAATTTGGGGTATACTCTGATGATTTAGACATTGATTCGTGTAGTGTCCCAACTCCTTATAGATGAAGTATTATACATTTGAATCCTTTTTCTTACTCTTACAATCACATAATTGGTTTCCTTTTATTCTACACTTATAACAAACTCTCATTCCCTTCAAGCATTTACCAAGGTGACTCGTTTCCACAGTTATCACATGTGGGAAAATCCTTCTTTCCCTTATTCCATTTATCCATTTTTTTTCTCTACTATCCTCTTCTTCTGTTTCTTCTTTTAAAAGCCATTGGACTCAGGGAATTCGTTACTTATATAATTGACACATGATATTATTTCTTTATATGATGAGAATATGTGGGAGATTATTTCCCTTATAAATTTTAGCTTAAGACCATGAAAGATATGATCTTTCTTACACTTTGGATCATGTGTATTGCTAGATTTCTCATTCATTCAACTGGGCTCCATTTCTAAATGATGACATACACTAGATCAGATCATATAATAATTTATAATTTGAAAATAGAAAAACTTCTAAACATTAATTGAATATGTTCACACATCTAGTTTCATAATAATAAATATGGTTTAATTGTTGACATATTTACTCATAAATCATTCATAATCATTTGTAAAAAAAATGTGTATTATCCTAAGAATATCCCCCATCAGTGTCAAACCAGGGGCACAGTAAGGCCCATTGTTGTGAAACTGGATAACCCAGGTCATTCCTAGAACTCCTTGTCTGATTTTGACTCCTAGGTACATCTGTGCTAGAAAAACGTCCACTAGTATTTTTCAGACATGGATATATTACTTTTAAATACCACATAATATCAACATTATTTTTTTATATTTTCTTCTATACTAATCCTCAAAGTCCATCTTAGGTATATTTTTCCTAATAAGAGTTTATATAAATATATTTCCAATGTTGTTGCTAAAATTTCATTGATACCAAATATAATTCCCCAACCCTAGTTAGCCGAGAGCTAAAGAATTATTTTAACACATTGTTATGATAAGAAGAAATCAATTCTTGAAGAACCAATAAGTTTAGCAGTCTTGGAAAGTAGATTACATATATAAACTTTGCATTAAAATTTCACACATAAAATTCAACATAGATAATCCATTGATAACTCCATCATTATCATTTCTTAAACCTGCATATAAATCATTATACACTTCTTGGCATCCTTGGAAAATAAAATATAATAAATTGGTGAGATCAAATTCTCAGTAACGATAAATAATATACCGAAAGATATCATAAATAATCATAAAATTTTATGGAAAGGTATAAAATTGAAATAAAATCCCTTTATACATAAACTTCATCATAATATGACAATTATAAATCAATTAATTCCATTTAATTATTCACATGGAGATTCTACAAGTTGAATAATCACATGTAACATTAATAACTAATCTTATAATGATAGAATGCAGAATGCTGGACATCTTAACCACAATGTTAAGGCCTCATTCCAAGACTCTAAAAATAAATTTTGTAAAGGACTTGTTCCAAGACACTAGTATGTCTCATGAGACTTACCGATGCATCAAGGGGATACAGTGGGTTCCACCCATCACTAACTAAGTATAATTCATTCCTCATATGAAAATGTTGAATCATAACATAAACATTCGTATTAAAATTGGCATACAAAATATCAGTACTTTAACCATAAAACCTGAATGGTATAAAAATAGAACATCTACAGTCAAACATATCATAGATAATTCAATACAATGTGGAAGATAGTATTATAATAAATCAACCTCAATCAAGAATAATATCTAGTAAAGGATATCGATATTGCTGAAAATTATAAGTATAACTCATTAAGGGAATTATACCTTTTTGTAAAATCATATAAAAGTCACACATTTATAAAGGAAGTCATTTAAAAAAAATTTAATCAAAATTTCCCACACAACATTGAATCTTTTTAAATGAATAAACATTTTGAAATAATCATGCCTGTATATATAAAACCAAAAAATAATTTTGAAAATATGGATATGAATTAAATAAATTTAGAAAAATGAATCTTTAAAACATTTAAAATGTTGATATAGTTAATGATACCCTTCCATAAAACCGTAAAAGATTACTTTTGAAAATATTTTTAAAAACATGGACATTGATGATAAATAAGTCCCAATAAATACTTACACATAAACAATCTCAGATAATAATGAGATTTTAGAACCCTTACCTCGTACTTTCCTTTATTTGAGGGTACATTTAACCTCCTTTATAGTTACCATAGTATGTTATTAAATTATAAAAAACCGTATTAATATTTATGATATCATATATGATGCATTTATTACTTTTTACTACCCTTTTAAAAATAATTTCCATCGTAAAGTAACATTTTGTGTAATAATCACTTTGTTTATCGTATGTGTTTTAACTTGTTATTATTTATTGTATCACTTAGATCATGATTTACATACTTATATAATTTAAAAAATGATTTATATATCATTTATATTCAGAATATAAATATGTATAATAGATAGATATACGAAATTGAATCACCGTTCATAGAGACGATAGTCCATACGTATGCATGAACGTTTTTCCATTATCATATCATATAATATGGAAGTAAGTAAACAAAATACATTTATCTAGATAAATATACATTATTCCAGTATAAATAAAATTTCATATACATGATAATTAATCAATATATAAATATACATTTATAATAATTCTTGAAGGGTTATCATTTAAGATGAATCTCATCGCATCATGGAGATGGTAAACCGTACGTATGCACGAGTGACAATATCATTCTATGTATGGTGAAAAAGTGTTTAATTGAATTTTATATTATATATAAATAATCATTAAAATTTTATTTTTTTATTTTCATCAATTAAACTTATTATTATACTCATCTAAATAATAAAGTGTTTAATAACTAACTAAACCACACCGAGGAGACGGTAAGCCTTACGTATAGACGTATGATGACTTTTTCATTCAATGGATGTATAGAATAATGAATATGGTTATACCATATTTATGATAACATATAATTAGGTATACTATAGAGGATTTATTATTTTATTATGGAAATAACAAAGAATGAGGATGTAGAAGAAGAAAAGAACTTTGAAATAGGTGATAAAATAATTAACTATTCTACTAGTGCTTCCTTTTCATTTGAACAAAAGGTCTCATTAGGTTGGATAACCAAAGTAAGGCCTCTAGGTTTAATTGAGGGAAGTTGGTAGGATATTTGAGCAGGGGTAGGCTGATCCAAATGTATTTGGAGGTGTGAATTGTAGAGAAGGGGAAGTACCCTTCTATAAGAGAGTTGATGGGCACTTTAGGAAGAGCTTGAAATATTATTTTATTATAAAATTATTTTCGGTTTCTAATGGTTAAAAATAGATTTATTTCTAGTAGAAGGTTTTTATGGGCCAAAATACTCTCAAATAATAGGTTTTAGACCAGTTTAGGTCATCATAATAACCTTATCTTTTATATTTAACCCTTAGTTAAATAGTTTAACTCTTACCATGCCTTTTTGTATTCTTACCCTATTTGGTTAATAAACATACTATAATATGAAAAGGGAAACTAAAGTGGTTAATTAGTGGCATCTGTAACATATTTAATTAATTTTACAATAATTTTATATTTTTACGAATATTATATCATTTAGTAAAATTGTATTTGTTTTAAAAACTCATTTATGTCAATTTTGACACTATTTAGTATTTTATTTTAAGTGAAAGTCATAAAAACTAGATTACTTAAAAAACACATTGAATCAACCCTTACACATCATATTAAATTAGAAAATTCATGGATGGAATCAGAAGATTCAATTTACATTTATTTTAATATTTATAATATCAATTATTTTAATCATTCCTTAATAAGGTAATTACTGCATCATCATTTTTTCATAAATAAATTTTTTTATTTAATGTCTTAAAATTATAAATAAAATAATATGATGTATTAAATAATTTATTTTTTCCAATTTATATTTATAGTCGAATTTATCTTACGTATAACCCTATATTAAAAATGATTTAGTTATTAAAATTTGAATTTAACACTTTGAACTCTTCTTTAAATAAAATATAATTAATGTCAAAATCTTCCCAAGTGAATAAAAAAGGATAAAATTTTTGTAATAAGGTTTATTTTGGTTGAAAATCACTTATCCAATATAATTAGGACATTTTTTGGGGTAATTTTATATTATTATAATATTATATTTACCTTTAATTACCCTATTTACTTTTAACCGTTGTAAATAAAATTCAAAAGATACTACACATCAAAAACTATTTTCATCTTATTGAATAAAATTTAATTTAATGATTTCAACCATGTCTCTTGGATTTTTGAAATTCAATTCACAGAAGCCGTAAAATTATTTTTATGCAAATGTGCAAATGTTCCTATAAGGTGGGTAAAGGAAGTTAAAAAGTTAAATAAAAAGTTCTATATCTAATATATTTATAAAATGACTCAAATGAATTAAATTGGACTAATATATGTATTATGTTTCTATTTTTACATTAAAATAATTTTAAAAATAAAATATTTATTTAAATAAAAAGTTAGTTTCAATTTGCTATGCTGTATTTTCACAATTCATCAAACATTGAATGCTTTTAGAAAAAATACCAGAAATTCAGAATGATCTATTTCTAATATTTTGAATTAAAAAATGAATTCTATTTTACCAAATTCAATTCTTTAGAGTGTCTAAAATTTATTTTATAATTGTTCACAAAAAAACATAAAAAGTAGTTATTTTAGGAAAATATTTTTTCATAATATATAATTATTTTAACAGAACTTATACATTTCATTATAAACACTATAAATAACATTTAAAATTTATTTTTTACTATTCATATAACAATATTTAGTTTATAAATACCTATATCATTTAAATTATTGTAATACTAATGTGTTGTTGCACAACACTCAATCTCAAGTATAATACAAGCCAAGTCAGTGTTTCATGCAATATAAGCTATTAAATTATTTTAAAGAGATAATGTACTATGAAATATTTTGATGTTACAGAAACTCCCCCTCCTCTACCTCCAACTATAGTCCCTACTCTTTATCCTACTTCTAAACCGTTCCTCCACAGCTTCCCAGTTACAATGATTTATATGTTGATGATCCTCAGTAACATATTATTTCATATGGTATGATATTTTAAATAAGAGACATTGTTCATTATCAGTAGATAGATATAGAGCATCAAATGGTTATTGTATAGGATATTATAGATAGATCAGTTGGAGTATCGGTAACAATAGATTAACTGAATACCATTTGAAAAAGTATTAGCCACTTTTTAGTTTGTCCATCTAGACATCTGAGACATATTTCTATAAGGGTATGTTTATATTTTATATTTTATTTAATTATTGTATTAAATTTTTTTAAAATTTTAATATATATATATATATATATATTAATTATTTTATTTGAATAATTTAAAGGTAATAAAATATTTTATAGTTAACAACAAACACAAAGAGTGATGTCTTTAGATACAGGTTCTGGTAGTCTATATAGATTGTCAAGATATTCATATTTTTTGTCTGGTGTTCACGAGATTCCAATGGAAGATGATGTTTGTGGGAGTGAAATTACTATGGGAATATTGAAAAATGATATCATGGATCTTGTAAGTATAGATATGTTGGGAATAAACAAGATGTATTTTTTTCCCTGTAAGTCTTAACTTAAAAACTCCCTACATTTAATTTATTAAAAAAATATACTTTGTTTTTTTATTCGTTATCTTTATACAAAGATTATGGAGAAGTAGATGACATATTTTTATAGATTTATAGACCCATAGTTCATTTCACTTGTAGCACAGACAATGACTAAAGAAGAAAGAACAGTTTATATTGCTAAAAGACTTCAAAAGAATGTAATTATTTAGTGTTGGATATTTCCATGTCTTCAAGAGTAATAACCATTTATCTATCAATGTATTATATATTTTTCAACATAATTACCATTAACATAAAATTTTATATTAAATAAGTGGCCATTAGATGTTAGGTGGTTTTTTAAAGAGATAATACACTTTACTGCTTATGCCTTTCCATGGTGAAGTGTGCCAAAATTTTAAGGATGTATTGGAAATGTAAGTTTGAATTTCTTTATATTTTTTTTATTTTATAATGAATTTTAAATTTATTAAATTGTTAATATTTTATAACAAGGGAAGGAATTTCTTTTGAGAGACCACAAAGAAATAGAGTTCCAATATCAAATATGTTTATGTAAAGGTGATTTTTTAATTATAATTTGTAAATTTTGGATATATTACATAAAAATATTATTTTGAACTGAAAAAATGATTTAAACATAATTATCATAAAAAAGAAGGGGACAAAGAATGCATATATTATGTGTTATGATTTATGTATGAAATAATTTCAACTGGCATAATTACAAAGTTCAACCAGGTTAGATTACTTCATAGACTACTATTTAATATTTCATTTGTTTTATTCATAATAAAAGATAAATTCTTTCCTATTATTTTTTGGCTTTTTGATGACTCGCTTCCTTATAGTGAAAAAGAGGTCACACACTTAAAAGTGGAATACAAGAATCATTTTAAAGGTTTATCAGGATTTTAGTTTCTTTTAACTAAATATTGTAATTTTGAATATTATAATTGTAAATGTATTTCTAGTTTTTATGCTGCTGATTTTTCTTTTTCGGTTAGTTGAGGAGAGGACAGTTGAAAAGAAATATTAAAAAAAAGAAAAATTTATTTTCATGTTGGTTATAAAACAACTAATGTTAAAAAATATGTATAGTTTTCCATTCCTATTATGTAATTTATCAAATTTAATCTTTTTTTATTTTTATAAATTATTTATGAAAATTACAAGACCGGGCCCTAAGATGATGTGAGATTTTGAGGCCTAGTGTGCCCAGAATGATATGGTGAAAAATGTTAAATTTTTAATAAATCGTGCAAGTAGTTTATTCTTTAAACAAGAATAACATATAAATGGTTGACCAGATCTAAAATATGAGGGAACCTTTGTGTTCAGAGCAGTGACTTTACCATAACTAGGCTTTAACATCGACCGGCGTGGGTCGACTATGAAAGTTATAAATTGGACGTAAACGTCACTAAAATATTTTTGTAAAAAAATATTTTATTTGACACTCTGTTGGTTTATTTTAATTAATGCCTATTTTTAGGAATCTAGGGAAATCACCATAACCCTAGAAATTTTTTTGATTCAGGGAGATGGAATCCTCTCTGACGAACAGTGATGAATACTGGTGCATCTAGTATCAACGATGATACCGAACACCATTCTTCATCAACAACTGATCCAACCTCGAGTTAGGGTGTTGGCCTCATTTTGATTTCTTGTATCTTCTTATATTCAAACAAAGAATGAGGACCAACCAATGAATAGGTTGATCTATGGTTTGATCATTCTTAGAGGATTAATTTTATTTCAGTGATTAAAGGGATGTATGATAATTGTGAGTATCAGTTGATTGTTCTTTATTAAACCTTAAAACATGAACCGGTCATGGCTGACATGATCAAGTAAAATATCCATCTAATTGGGTGTTCATGTTCTTTATCTCTTTCCCCCAATATTCTACATTCTTTATTTCTCATTCCTCAGGAATTATGATCAAAATATCCTGGTGCCTTCGATCTGTGGTGTAATAATCCAAGTCTCGGGATCTTATCCTGTAGTGGTGCGAGGCAGTGGTAGCGTAAGGAAATGGTGACTCCGACCGACTAAGGAGGATTACGGCAGGCTGATGACATCAGGGGGGGGGGGGGATCCGGACAGGATAGGACGCTGGGGGGGGGGGGGAATAGTGGCGGTGGCAAGACACAGTCTAGGTGGGACCCTATTATAGGAGGCACTCAGCGGCCGAGGCTATGGGGGTGACAAGGGGAAGTTATAGGGGGGCACGGATTGAAGCCACGTTGGATGGAGGACCCCATAGTGGTGGTGAAGCCATAGGACCAGGAGGATGGGGTGGGCCAGCAGCATGAAAGATGGTAAGGTTCCACGTTGACTGGGAGAGCCAACTGGCCACACGGTTAAGCAACCATATGGACCAGAGGGATTTAGCCATGAAGGGCTGCGTCTGCGAGAGAAAAGCTGGCCCATGTAACACAGGTTGGGATGGTGATCTGGGACACTCTAGCGGCCTAGAAAACCGCAGCCTTGAAGCCCATCGGGCCATCCCAAACTGACAGGGATAGGTCAGGTCGGACGAAATGGGTCAGGTCAAGTCGGGACAGACCCATATCAAATTTTCCCCTTTTTACTAAATTGGCCATATCTGTTAAATGGTGGTCTATTTTGATATTCCATTTTCTGTGTTAGGACCCATTAAATGAGACAATCCTTCTAAGATAATCTAATGGAGTTTTTGTTGAAGTTGTTTTACGGCCTAATTGCTTGACGAGTAGGTTCTCCCGGAACAAGCACGCTACGAGCGGAATCCTGCGGCTAGCTGTGACTATGTTACTTAGGGGATGGATGACCCATTTATTATCTATGTTAAATGGAATCTTTGTGTTCTATAGATTCTACATGCACTATCAACACTCCCTAATACAACGATGCCCCAGGAACCATCGTTTCTCTAGGTTTGACGAATGATCCGTGTTCCATTGACACTCTGTGCTCCATGGATGCTCCATGCACCATCGACACCCCGTGAACCATGGAATCACTGTGAACCATCAAAACATTATGCACCATCAACACTCCATGTGATTTCCACACTTTTAGTGTAATTGGTACTGGGAGATCAGTGGACTGAAACTATAAATGATTCCCTTTAGGCTTTATCATTATACCTATTTTAGCTGAACATATTGACTATACATAATATATTTCCTTTTTGGTGCAATTCATGTGTTTCCTTGGTGTTATAATTCTTGTATTTTCATAGTGGTATTACCTATTTGGTTTTAGAGTGACCTATCGAGTATTGTTTTACTCACCCTTTCATGGGGAATTTCCCTCACATGTCTTGTCATATGTAGATAATCAATGATTTGATGGAATCTGAGGCAGAAAAGGACCAGGTGGTTCCTAGAGTGATTAAACAAGAAAGGTGTGCTCCTAGGTGTTCATAAATACATCCTAAACCTGTAACACCCGTGACTTTTATGAGAAATATTTTGTTTTTATGTTATATAAATCATCAAAGTAATCTTTTACTACACACAACACTTGCTCGACTTTCTTTACACGCAATCACTACCTTCCTCGATAGCTTGCATCGTACGCAATACCAAGTTTCACTAAACAACGATATGCTATTAAAATATTATTAAAACTAGCCATTATGAATAGTAATAACCACTTTTTTAAATTTTATAAATTTTATTTTTCAAAATGGACTTCATTTTTGGATTCGGAATATCGAAATAGGCCTAGGGTGAAATTTTGGTATTTTTCTGAAAACTTTCAATTTTTGATGAATAGTGAAACCACTAAGTGGTAGTTAAAAAATTGAAATTTTCATAAAACTTAATTTTACCGCTTCTTTGAGTGGAATTTCAAAAATTCTAGAGACACGGTTGATGTCAGTAAGTAAAATTTGGTTCAATGAGATGAAAATAATTTTTCGTGAATAGTAACTTTTTACTTTTATTTACCACGGTTAAAAGTAAATAGGATAATTAAGGGTGAAAATGATATTATTATTACCCTAACTGTAGAGACCCGTATCTTGATGTACATATACATTACATTACTTTTTCGGAATACTTAGTACATAACAAAAAATACACACACAAGGATCGTAATAGTTTAGTGTCTTTGGAAACTCGGAACGTAACCTTCTAATCGTGGTGAAAGATCTCCAATATCTCCCATAAAGATCTTCCCTTTTTTTTACCTAAAACCTTTCTTTATATCCTGGGGAAAAGAAAACATAACAGGGTGAGCTCAAATGCTCAGTAAGGGTAAACAAAAGAAATATAAATCTCATCGTATACACAAGCACATAACTTTTGGAAATATTAACCTGTAAAAGAGATCATAATTTCATAACATGGGATAAATCATGGCAGTGAAATGTAATCACAATAATCATAAATTAAAACATGAAACTTTGTGGCATACACACATAATCATAGAGAATCATTTCTTGTTAGTCAAGACTCATTTCCAAGACTATCTTAGTGGACAAAGTCCCTTTCTGAACCGAGTCACCCTCGTTTCAGTCCTGTTTCACTGAACCGGTATAACCTACCATTCCAGCCATGTCTATCTCATGAGATATAAAATCTTTACCCAATGCATTGGAGGGAGATATAGGTCCCACCCATCTTATAATGAATCATTTCTTATGTGTGCCACATAATCATAAATCATACATCATTCATAACCCATGTAATAAAAATGGGATTCTTAAACAACATGACATCATAAAACAATTCATATTAGATAAAGGAATTCATAAAAATACTTCCATCAAAACATAATCAAATCAATGTAATAATATGGATAAAAACAGAACCATATATTATCTTATATGGAAAATAATTTTGATAAAACACTTGAAATGAATTCTTGAGGAAAATATCCTTTCTTCTTCAAAAACACTCTTCCATTCTTAATTTGTCATACAATTATAAATTAAAAGAAGTTGATTAAAAATAAACTTGAAAACTTTTAAAGAAATATTCTTGGAAATAATGTTTTAAAAATCCATTCATGCCGTATAAGTTAAATAAAACATTCTTCGTACTTTTGTCAGAAAAGTCAAAAAGTACCTCGTACGAAAAACGAAAAAAGATTTCTTTCATTTCTTTTACTAAAAACTCACCGAAGGGTAAAAATGGATTTAAAAAATTTTAGGTGGATTTAAATAATATTACATATTTATGAAACATGCATGTGGATGATAAAATACACCCCAGCAAATACTTACGAATAAACAATCTCGGATAAAAATGAGATTGTGATATTTCCCTTACCTTAGGTCTGATTTGCTTCGTAAGTGTCCGAACCTCCTGTATAATGATTTAAATAATGTAATTTACTTATTAAAGAATAATATTCATTGTTATGATATCATATATGGTTCACTTATGACTTTAAATTACCTGTTCTTTTGTAAATTCCATGTTAAAGAGCGTTTTGGGTAAAATTATTTCATTTGTCATCCGTGTTTTGACTTGTAATTATTCATATGATTACTTAGATCATGATTACTTAATTCCAGAATATAAAACATGATTTATATATATATATATATTCATAATATACATATATATAATAAATAAGTAAATGGAAAGAAATACACCGTTGATGGAGACGGTAGTCCGCACGTACGCATGAACGCTGTTTTCGTTTCCTTATTGAATTGAATGGAATTAAGTAGATGACATACATATAAATTTTAATAAATCCAGTATAATTATTATGTCATATATTTCATTATTATTTCTTATATATACTTTTTAATCATTCTTAAATGGTTAACATGGAGAATGAATCTCATCGCGTCGTGGAGATGGTAGTCCGTACGTACGCACGAGCGATGATATCGTTCCCATGGTCGTGGAATTGTGTTGAAGTGTTTGTATACTATTTCAGTATCAATATCACTTTATAATAATCATATATAGTTACTCATTACACCATTATACCCATCGAATTATGGTGGTGGCAGAAAATAGATTACACCACGGCGTGGAGACGATATTCCGTACGTACGCACGCGCGGTGATTTACTTTTTCCGTAGGATGGATAGAAGGTTAATTAGAGTTGTTTCATATTTATAATAACATATCAGTATATAATAAATACTGATGTTATTACTTTATCATGAAACAACTAAATAAGAATAAGTTGAAGAAGAAAGAAATTGAAAAGATCGGTAATGGATGTTACCTCTTCTTTGGAACGCCTCTTTGAATCCTCCACTTAGGAAACTATGATTGGTCTTTGAATAAGACCAGGACCTCTATGACTATTCTAGGGAAGTGGAGAAGGTATTTTGGCAGGGGTTTGCTGTGCTTGAGTTCTCAAATTGGTGTGAGGAGGAGGGGGAGGAGGTGCCCTTTTATAAGGGAGGAGAGGGGCACCTTAGGAATATCTCAAAATATTATTTTATATTAAAGTCAAAATCGGTTTATAATGGTTCCAAAGGGTATTATTTCGAAGCTAAAGTGGGGATGGGTCTAAATCCTATCAACCAATAGAATTTATACAAGTTTAGCGTTTTATTTTAACCTTATCAATTAGATTTAACTCTAAGTTAAATAATTTAACTTTTACCGTGTCTTTTTGTTTTCTTACACTATATGGTTAACACACTTACTATAACAAGACAAACGAACCCCAAATTGTTTATTATTAATATATATATCCTTATCTAAGTCATTTGGACGAACCTTGATTTTTAGGAATAAAATAACAATTAATAATATAATATTAGATTTAAAAACTATTTTGTGTCAATTTTGACACTATTTGATATATGATTTTTGTGAAAGTCATAACAGAATTATATGTTCAAACAATGTTTATTAAATCAACCCTAATATATCATAGTAACCTATAAAATTAGTGGAATTCATTAAAAGTCTTAAATTAAATTTATTTTGGTATTTATTATATCAATTATGTCAATATTTCATTAATAAGATAATTACTTCATCATCTTTGTGTCATAAATAAATTAAATTATTTGATGTCTAAAAATTACAAATAAAATACCATTATGTAGGAAATCGTTTTATCTTTCTAATGAATATTTACAATCGAATTTATCTTATTTACAACACTATATTAAAAATGTTTTAGTAAATAAACTTTGATTTTAACTCTTTTAACTCTTCTTTGAATTAAATAATAATAAATGTCCTAATCTAATACAAGTGGGCCTAAATGATAATATTTTACACTTAAGGTTGTTTTTGGTCGAGATAAACTTGTCCAATAGAATTAGGACATGTGTTAGGGTAATATTAATATCATTCTTACCCTTAATTACCCTATTTACTTTTAACCGTGGTAAATAAAAGTAAAAAGTTACTATTCACCAAAAATTATTTTCATCTCATTGAACCACATTTTACTTACTGACATCAACCGTGTCTCTCGGGTTTTTGAAATTTCATTAATAGAAGCGGTAAAATTATGTTTTATGAAAAAGTCAGCTTTTTTAACTACCACTTAGTAGTTTCACTATTCATCAAAAATTGATGTTTTTCAGAACAATGCCAAAATTTCATCCTAAGCTATATTTCATATTCCTAATTCAAAAATGAAGTCTATTTTACCAAATTCATAACATAGAGATTTCATTAAATAATTTTATAATTAAATCCCGCTGTTAAAACAAATAGCGTGTTTTTAAGAAACAATATCTATCAAAAGATTGACACTTGATTATGTCTGGCTTATATGTGAAATTACATCCAATGACCAACATTGTATTAAATTGTAAAAATATATTCTAAATATACTTTAAAACCACTCAAATTAATGATTTATCACTATTAATTATTTCGATTAAAAAAGTTGTTTTTAATTATAATTTAGTTATTTTCACTATTCATCAGAATATGGAAGTTATCCGAAAAGTACCAAAATTTCACCTTAGGCTAAATTCGATACTCCGAATCCAAAAATGAAGTCCATTTTGAGAGCTAAAATTTCTAAAATTTAAAAAGTGGTTATTACTATTCATAACGGCTAGTTTTAATAATATTTTAATAGCATATCATTGTTTCGTGAAACTCAGTATTGCGTACTACACACGCTATCGAGGAAGGTTGCGATTGAGTGTAATGCAAGGCAAGTCAAGGATGCGTGTTGTGCAAGCTCATTTTGGTGTAGTGTACAACACAAGACATTAGTGAAATTAAAAATAATATTTTTCATAAAATCTTGGGCTGTTACATTCTACCCCCCTTAAAATGAATTTTGCCCTCGAAATTCGTCGGGGTTATAAATGGTTTACTATTCGAAAGTTTCTTTAATAGAAACCCACATCGTAAAAAGGAATACCAAAACCAATATTTAAAAACAAAAGTATGAAACTTAACGGTTACCCAAATAAACTAATCACTGGGTTTCCACATAGGTGAAAATATGGATATGAATGAAAAATCTAACCATCAAGTTCTGATGGAGAGTGGTAGAGAACATGGCTATGGAAAAGCCAACAATCACAAATCCATAAATTTTTGACGATCTAAGGTACCATCCGATTAATCAGATATAAGATCACTAGGACAACATTTTTTTGGTTTTCAAGATCGTTTCCCTAAAGTTAAAGAATTTGAATTAGAATAAATACTTATTTTATTTTTGTACAGTCGCACTATTGTTCGTGCCTTGAACAATTTCCACTTCATATCTTAAATAAATGAAGTTGAATTTGTTATTCGTGAAGTGTTAGCAGATCATGTGATAGAATGACGGGTCATTCCATCTGTCTCAAACAAAAGGTTAGCAAAAATTATATACATAAGTCGGTCTATAGTGAGATTAATCATATATGGTTCTAAAATGGACTTATACTTCATATATCATACTACTTAATATAATAAAACTAGTTTCTACTAAACAGGGACTTCCTGTAGGCCAGTGGTAGGCGATAAAGGCCAGTCGCACTTCGGTTGTGGGTTCGATTCCCACAGCCTTGTCCGAAGCGATGGGCTGTCGCCCGTCCTGCAGGTTTTCCTTTTTCTAAAACTACATTACTATAACATAATATCGAAAATCTTCTATCCTTAAACAATACTAACTTATGTCCAACATAATCCATTCTAATCATTAGGCTTATCCATAATACTACAGTCCACTCTCATAATATAGTGAAAACGTTTACCAGAGATTTAATACTATCGTTAATCCCCATATATCATAAGATATGTCTTGTTGGTCACATTCAAAACATTCAAAGGCCTTAATCATGTATTCTCTTGAATACCCATTGAACCTTAGTGAAAACATGAATGCAGTTAAAAGTTAACTCTTTCCACATACCAAAATCCAAAAATTCTCTATACTCAAACCATGATATAACCTTCTCCTTATATCAGTCATGAGCTCATGAATACAATCAAAAACCTCATTATCTTATTATTCCTTCATTATGCGCATATCATCTAAATTCCAAAAATATCTGAATAACCTTTCATGGATAGTGGTACCATTAATCATACACTTTCATAACTCAAGGAAAGACAACAATGTAACAATCCTTATATGTCTCTTTATTCCATAGTACCATGATATTTCTTATACAACATTACACATGATAAACATGTAATCATTCCACTACATTCTTAAACCATTGACCGAGCTTCAACAATTCTTTCATCTCACATATCATTTGTAGTCTCTTCATCATCATCAACATAAATACTTCCCATACGACCATACTGATTATCTTCATGAGACTTTCCCTTAGGGCATTGGTTTGCATAATGCCCGTACATTCCACATTTAAAACATTTAACCATTGTTGATGTCGTAGCAATACCATTATCCTCATCCATGGTGTTAACTGAACCTTTTCCTTTGCACTTACTTGCTTTGTGTCCTTCTTTTCCACACCGAAAGCATCTTACAGTTCCTTTGAAACATTCTCCTTGATGCCTCTTCCCACATGATTTACATAGGTGAAATTGAAATTTATTTCCACTATGATCATCATAAAACTCTATCTTTCTCTTATTAGCCGAGTCAGGAAACTTACCAAATTTTACTTTATTGATCATATTATGAGATTGCTGATTTGGCATAATAATGATGTTTGGACTTCCAAATCCCATTTCATTATGAAGAATATCATTCCATTGTCCATCATATCCTCCATTATCGTGAATCACCTTGTTTCCATCCATTTTCTAAAACCCAAAAAAAGAATAGTGTGAGAGGCAAAAATCATGCTAGGGAAAACAACATAATAAAGGTGGAGTATCCTCAATATCTAACATCTTAGGTTAAATTCTATGATCGTTACCGTAGTTCTAGGACTGTATCCTATACGTATACTTATCCTTAGGGACATCCCTAGACATACCTTATAAATATCTCTAGGGATCTCACTAAAGTTCTCGCATCCTAGTTTCCAAAGGTTGACTAAACCTTTCCTCTGATACCAAATGTAGAGACCCGTATCTTGACGTACATAGACATTACATTACTTTTGCGGAATACTTAGTACATAAAAAAATACACACACAAGGATCGTAATAGTTTAGTGTCTTTGGAAACTCGGAACGTAATCTTCTAATCGTGGTGAAAGATCTCCAATATCTCTCATAAAGATCTTGCCTTTTTTTTTACCTAAAACCTTTCTTTATATCCTGGGGAAAATAAAACATAAAAGGGTGAGCTCAAATGCTCAGTAAGGGTAAACAAAAGAAATATAAATCTCATCGTATACACAAGAACATAACTTTTGGAAATATTAACCTGCAAAAGAGATCATAATTTCATAACATGGGATAAATCATGGAAGTGAAATGTAATTACAATAATCATAACTTAAAACATGATACTTTGTGGCATACACACATAATCATACAGAATCATTTCATGTTAGTCAAGACTCATTTCCAAGACTATCTTAGTGGACAAAGTCCCTTTCTGAACCGAGTCACCCTCGTTTCAGTCCTGTTTCACTGAACCGGTATAACCTACCGTTCCAGCCATGTCTATCTCATGAAATATAAAATCTTTACCCAATTCATTGGAGGGAGATATAGGTCCCACCCATCTTATAATGAATCCTTTCTTATGTGTGCCACATAATCATAAATCATACATCATTTCATAACCCATGTAATAAAAATGGGATTCTTAAACAACATGACATCATAAAACAATTCATATAAGATAAAGGAATTCATAAAAATACTTCCATCACAACATAATCAAATCAATGTAATAATAGGGATAAAAACAGAACCCTATATTATCTTAGATGGAAAATAATTTTGATGAAACACTTGAAATGAATTCTTGAGGAAAATATCCTTTCTTCTTCAAAAACACTCTTCCATTCTTAATATGTCATACAATTATAAATTAAAATAAGTTGATTAAAAATAAACTTGAAAAATTTTAAAGAAATATTCTTGGAAATAATGTTTTAAAAATCCATTCATGCCGTATAAGTTAAATAAAACATTCTTCGTACTTTTGTCGGAAAAGTCAAAAAGTACCTCGTATGAAAAACGACAAAAGATTTCTTTCATTTATTTTACTAAAAACTCGCCGAAGGGTAAAAATGGATTTAAACAATTTTAGGTGGATGGAAATAATATTACATATTTATGAAACATGGATGTGGATGATAAAATACACCCCAGTAAATACTTACAAATAAACAATCTCGAATAAAAATGAGATTGTGATATTTCCCTTACCTTAGGTCCGATTTGCTTCGTAAGTGTCCGAACCTCCTGTATAATGATTTAAATAATGTCATTTACTTATTAAAGAATCATATTCTTTGTTATGATATCATATATGGTTCACTTATGACTTTATATTACCCGTTCTTTTGTAAATTCCATGTTAAAGAGCGTTTTGGGTAAAATTGTTTCATCTGTCGTCCGTGTTTTGACTTGTAATTATTCATATGATTACTTAGATCATGATTAATTAATTCCAGAATATAAAACATGATTTATATATATATATATATATATTCATAATATATATATATATATAATAAATCATTAAATGGAAAGAAATACACCGTTCATGGAGACGGTAGTCCGTATGTACGCATATACGCTGTTTTCGTTTCCTTATTGAATTGAATGGAATTAAGTAGATGACATAAATATAAATTTAAATAAATACAGTATCATTATTATGTCATATATTTCATTATTATTTCTTATATAAACTTTTTAATCATTCTTAAATGGTTAACATGGAGAATGAATCTCATCGCGTCGTGGAGACGGTAGTCCGTACGTACGCACGAGCGATGATATCGTTCCCATGGTCATGGAATTGTGTTGAAGTGTTTGTATACTATTTCAGTATCAATATCACTTTATAATAATCATATATAGTTACTCATTACACCATTATACCCATCCAATTAAGGTGGTGGCGGAAAATAGATTACACCACGGCGTGGAGACGGTATTCCGTACGTACGCACGCGCGGTGATTTCCTTTTTCCGTAGGATGGATAGAAGGTTAATTAGAGTTTTTTCATATTTATAATAACATATCAGTATATAATAAATACTGATGTTATTACTTTATCATGAAACAACTAAAGAGGAAGAAGTTGAAGAAGAAAGAAATTGAAAAGATCGGTAATGGATATTACCTCTTCTTTGGAACGCCTCTTTAAATCCTCCACTTAGGAAACTAAGATTGGTTATTGAAGAAGACCAGGACCTCTAGGATTATTCTATGGAAGTGGAGAAGGGATTTTTGCAGGGTTTGGCCGAGCTTGAGTGCTCAAATTGGTGTGAGGAGGAGGGGGAGGAGGTGCCCTTTTATAAGGGAGGAGAGGGGCACCTTAGGAATATCTCAAAATATTATTTTATATTAAAGTCAAAATCGGTTTATAATGGTTTCAAAGGGTCTTATTTCGAAGATAAAGTGGGGATGGGTCGAAAGCCTATCAAACAATTGGATTTAGACAAGTTTAGGTTTTTATTTTAACCTTATCAATTAGATTTAACTCTAAGTTAAATAATTTAACTTTTACCGTGTCTTTTTGTTTTCTTACACTATATGGTTAACAAACTTACTATAACATGACAAAAGAACCCCAAATTGTTTATTATTAATATATATATCCTTATCTAAGTCATTTGGCCGAACCTTATATTTTTAGGAATAAAATAACAATTAATAATATTATATTATATTTAAAAACTATTTTGTGTCAATATTGACACTATTTGATATATGATTTTTGTGAAAGTCATAACAGAATTATATGTTCAAAAAAAAGTTGATTAAATCAACACTAATATATCATAGTAACCTATAAAATTAGTGGAATTCATAAAAAGTCTTAAATTACATTTATTTTGGAATTTATAATATCAATTATGTCAATATTTCATTAATAAGATAATTACTTCATCATCTTTGTGTCATAAATAAATTAAATTATTTGATGTCTAAAAATTACAAATAAAATACCATTATGTAGGAAATCGGTTTAGCTTTCTAATGAATATTTACAATCGAATTTATCTTATGTACAACCCTATATTAAAAATGTTTTAGTAAATAAACTTTGATTTTAACTCTTTTAACTCTTCTTTGAATTAAATAATAATAAATGACCTAATCTAATCCAAGTGGGCCTAAATGATAATATTTTACACTTAAGGTTGTTTTTGGTCGAGATACACTTGTCAAATAGAATTAGGACATGTGTTAGGGTAATATTAATATCATTCTTACCCTTAATTACCCTATTTACTTTTAACCGTGATAAATAAAAGTAAAAAGTTACTATTCACCAAAAATTATTTTCATCTCATTGAACCACATTTTACTTACTGACATCAACTGTGTCTGTCGGATTTTTGAAATTCCATTCACAGAAGCGGTAATATTATGTTTTATGAAAAATTCAGCTTTTTTAACTACCACTTAGTAGTTTCACTATTCATCAAAAATTGATGTTTTTCAGAACAATGCCAAAATTTCATCCTAAGCTATATTTCATATTCCGAATTCAAAAATGAAGTCTATTTTACCAAATTCATAACATAGAAATTGAATTAATTAATTTTATAATTAAATCCCGCTGTTAAAACAAATAGCGTGTTTTTAAGAAACAATATCTATCAAAAGATTGACACTTGATTATGTCTGATTTATATGTGAAATTACATCCAATGACCAACATTGTATTAAATTGTAAAAATATATTCTAAATATACTTTAAAACCACTCAAATTAATGATTTATCACTATTAATTATTTCGATTAAAAAAGTTTTTTTAATTATAATTTAGTAATTTTCACTATTCATCAGAATATGGAAGTTATCCGAAAAGTACCAAAATTTCACCTTAGGCTAAATTCGATACTCCGAATCCAAAAATGAAGTCCATTTTGAGAGCTAAAATTTCTAAAATTTAAAAAGTGGTTATTACTATTCATAACGGCTAGTTTTAATAATATTTTAATAGCATATCGTTGTTTCGTGAAACTCAGTATTGTGTACTACACACGCTATCGAGGAAGGTTGCGATTGCGTGTAATGCAAGGCAAGTCAAGGATGTGTGTTGTGCAAGCTCCTTTTGGTGTAGCGTACAACACAAGACATTAGTGAAATTAAAAATAATATTTTTCATAAAATCCTGGGCTGTTACACTAACACATGTCCTAATTCTATTGGATAAGTTTAATTCAACCAAAAACAACCTTAGGAATAATATATGACCATTTAGGCCCACTTGGATTAGATTAGGACATTTATTATTAATTTTTTTAAAGAAGGGTTAAAATAGATAAAATCAATGTTTAATAACTAAATCATTTTTAATATAGGTTTATACATAGGATAAATTCGACTATAAATATTCATTAGAAAGCTAAAAATATTTCCTACATAATGATATTTTATTTGTAATTTTTAGACATTAAGTAAGTTAATTTATTTATGACACAAAGATGATGCAGTAATTATCTTATTAATGAAATATTGACATAATTGATGTTATAAATACCCAAATAAATGTAATTTGAGACTTTTTATGAATTCCCCTAATTTTATATTTTAATATAACATGTTATTATTGATTTAATTAACATTTTTTGAACTAAACATTCTATTATGAATTTCACAAAAGTCAATTACTAAATAGTGTCAAAATTGACATAAAATAGTTTTTAAAACAAATATTATATTATTAATTGTTATTTTATTCCTAAAAATATAAGGTTCGGCCAAATGACTTATATAAGGTTATATATATTAATAATAAACAACTTGGGGTTCGTTTGGCTGCTTATAGTATGTTTATTAACCTTATAGTATAAGAACACAAGAAGACACGGTAAAAGTAAAATTATTTATCTTAATGTTAAATCTAAATGATAAGGATAATATAGGAACCTAAACTTGTCTAAATTATATTGGATGAGATGATTTAGACCCCTACCCACCTTAGATTCTAATTAAATCAATTTTGAGCTATTTAAAACCGAATTTGGATTTATAATAAAATAATATTTTTTGTTTTTCCAAAGGAGCCCCTCTCCTCCCTTATAAAAGGGCACCTCCTCCCCCTCTTACTCACACCACTTTGTGCCTTCAATATCCGCCAACCCCTGAAAATTTATCCTCTACACTTCCCTAGAAACATCCTAGAGGTCCTGGTATTCTTCAAATACCAATTTTAGTGCCCTAAAAGGAGGTCTCAAAGAGGTGCTTCAAAAAAGAGGTAATGTCCGTTACCAATTATTTCATCTTTATTTCTTATTAAACTTTATCTTCTTTAGTTGTTTCATTATGAAGTAATAACATCAGTATCACTCATATACTGATATGTTATGAAACTACCCTATTTAACCATCTATCCATCCTACGGAAAACGAAATCACCGCGCGTGCGTATATACGAAATACCGTCTCCACGCCGTGGTGTAATCTATTTTCCACCACCACCTTACTTGGATGGGTATAATGGTGTAAATAATGACTATATATGACTACTGTGAAGTGATATTTATTCTGAAATATTATATATACACTCCAATACAATTCCACGATCATGGGAACGATATCATCGCTCGTGCGTACGTACGGAATATCGTCTCCACGATGTGATGCGACTCGTTCTACATGATCTTCATTGCATAATGATTATAGAAATGAATTGAGTGAATAAATATGATATATATTACACTAATACCATTATGTAAATTAGGTATCTATAACCTAAAAATAAGGATAAGAATTTATTCGACAAAACAGGCATAAGAACAAAAAAGTAATAAACACCCGAATAAACAAGTAGTAATGAAATATTACTAATAAAAAGCTAATAATATGACCATATATGATATCATAAAAATAATTATGATTCTGGAATAAGTCAATAACATTATTTAAATCATTATACAAGAGGTTCGGACACTTACGAAGCAAATCGGACCTAAGGTAAGGGAAAATATCACAATCTCATTTTTTCCGAGATTGTTTATACTTTGGTATTTACTGGGGTGTATTTTATCATCCACATACATTTTTCCTCAATATGTAATATTATTTCCATCCAACTACAATTTTTTAAATCCAATTTTACCCTTTGGTGAGTTTTTAGTAAATGATATGAAAGGAATCTTTTGTCGTTTTTCGTACGAGATACTTTTTGACTTTTCCGAAAAAATTACGAGAAGTATGTTTTTTTAACTTATACGGCATGAATGGATTTTTGAAACATTATTTCAAATAACATTCCTTTAAAAGTTTTCAAGTTTATTTTTAATCAACTTCTTGTAGTTTAGAATTGTATGACATGTTAAGAAAGGAAAAGTGTTTTTGAAGTAGAAAGGATATTTTCCTCAAGAATGGAGTTCAAGTGTTTTATCAAAATTATTTTCCATATAAGATAATAGAGGGTTCTGTTTCTATCCCTATTATTACATTGATTTGATTATGTTGTGATGTAATTATTTTTATTAATTCCTTTATGTTATATGAATTGTTTTATGATGTCACGATGTTTAAGAATCCCATTTTCTTTACATGTGTTATGCAATGATGTATGATTTTTTTGATTTTGTGGCACACATTAGAATGGTATCATTATGAGATGGGTGGGACCTATATCTCCCTCCAATGAATTGGGTAAAGATTTTATATCTCATGAGATAGACATGGCTGGAACGGAAGGTTAAACCGGTTCAGTGAAACAGGACTGAAACGAGGAATGAACTCGGTTCAGAAATGGACTTTGTCCACTAAGATAGTCTTGGAAATGAGTATTGGCTAATAAGAAATGATTCTCTATGATTATGTGTGTATGCCACAAAGTTTCATGTTTTAGGTTATGATTATTGGGATTACATTTCACTACTATGATTTATCCCATGTTATTATGATCTATTTTGCAGGATAAGATTTACAAAATTTTATGTTCTTATGAATATGATGTGATTAATATTTCTTTTGTTTACCATTACTGAGAATTTGAGCTCACCATTTTGTATGTTTTATTTCCCCAGGTCAGGAAGAAGGTTATTAAGTAGGATATTCCAAAAAGGGACTCTAGATATGATGAAATAAATGGGAGGAAAAGTAGATGCTTTATAAACCAGTTGTTTATGTTTCCAAGTTTCTAAAGACTCTATACCTATACGGTCCTTTCCTGGTTTTGTTATCTGTTGTAATAAGAGTGCATCAATTCTGAAGTAATAACAATGTATGTAAATTATGGGTTGTTACAAAACTCACCCTTCAGATAGGGTTTTATATGGATGAGTTTCAGGATATCTTATATTCACGTTGGAAAAATTTTCTTGTAGTGGGCTTGTATTCTGGCCTTGTTAAATTTTCAGTTTTCCTACTGTCATACTCTGTTGTTTGAATATTAGTGGTATAGATACATGTTTACATAGTGGTTTTTTACATTTTATTATTTTGGGATAGGATATGTGTGCATGTGTATAAATACATAGTTAAATACCTCCCTTTTGTGGGATATGCCAACTCGTTGCTAGTCGCCAACCCCTGCCCTATCAGAGGAGGGCTTAGGGTAGTCATAGAAAAGGAACCTCTAGGAGGGGTCATGAAATAGTTGAATCAAAGGAGTTCAGTTCTACCTAATGGAAAAAGTCTGTGATATTGGTTTGGGGCAATAGTTTTAAGTGTTTTATGTTTGGATTTCATAACAGAGACCGTAGTGTTGGTGGAACAACTGACGTATCTATACACCAGGACTCTGAATTTTTATTTTCATCTATGTACATGAAAACACTAGTTGTATGGAAGATAGATGGTACATTTATCATATATGATTTTGAGTGTGTTCTCATGTCTTTCTCGTGTCATCTCACCATGTTTACTCTATTGACTGTGGTATATCTTGATTTTTTCAGGTTGCCTCCACACAGATAACCAACCAGGATTGTGATGTGTGATCAAGAGGATGATCTACCTAGTGATGAGATGTTAGTACGGGGACTAGCATCAGAGATAGCAACCCCAAGTGTTGTAGTAGTGATATCACCACCCATATAGTAGTAGGTACTACCAGTGCTACTATTAGAGGGTACACACATGATGAGTGTGTTGCATGAGTTCTAGGGGAAGAAAACTCCCAAGTTTATGGGTGAGAATGACCCCCAGGTAGCTGAGGTCTAGATGGAGCCGGTTACTCATGTCTTTATCCATGTGAGGATGACTTCTTACTAGATATAAGTTCAATACATGAATCTTCTTGGGGGCTTAGCGTGGCGATGGTGGAGCTTAATGATCTAGAAACATGATGAGAAGACTCTCTCTTGGTAAGACTATGAACGCCTCTTTAGGAATGATCTAGTTCTCAAGATGTTACTCTCAGTGCACATATAGGAGATCCTACATATGTAATAGGACATTTAGACAATAATGGAGTACTCAGAGATATTTACAGATCTTTCTCACTACTCTATAGATATGGTGCACGACCTGTACTTCAGGTCCCGAACCTTCAAGTAGGGGATATAATGGGAGATCATGGAATCTATGATATCTCTTATCATCCCTACATATGTTGGGGTACTGGAGAAATACCATCTTTTGGAGATCATTATGGTAGAGTTGATTCTGGCTATGGTAGCTACAGGTAGGCACCATACAATCGAGTCTTCAGTGGTGGGTAGTCGATAGTAGATGTAGGGGCCCAAGTGGGTCAAGCACTCTAGGGGACGACCCCGGGACATTGAATCAGTAGTGAGGGGAACCATGTAAAAATAAGGACAGCTAAAGGACATGTTTTTGTACTCGTGTTGTGGTCAGGGGCACATGGATCAAGATTTCTTAACTGACCATGCGGATGATCAGAATATCATTGAAAAACCATCAAGGCAGAAGATGATGCATGAGAAGGGTGGTCCATAGGGTGGTGGACATTGAATAGGACTATGTAGAGAAGTAGGCGGTGGGTGGAGGTTCTATGTACTACCAATTCCACCTACAATTTGTCCGCCATGGGATTATGGTGCTGGTTGATAAGGATAAGGCCAACCTTTGGTGATGGAGGCTTACAACCCCGATTATTGAGAGATGATTAGAGGTTTTATCTATGTTTTCTCTACCCTAGATATAGTTTTAATATATATGGGTCTCAGTCACTCTTTTTCAACCATGCCCTTTGTTAGAGACTTTGAGATTCCAATGAATCCGTTTAAATGATCCATACACTTAGAGATTACTTTTGGGGGAGATTTAATTATAACACATTGGTGAAGAAAGATTACCCTTACTCTAGGGGTTGAGAGTTTCGGTTGGAATCTCTTGGTGATAGTGTTGTGGCCCTAAAACATCATTCTTAGTATGGAATGGTTATCCATAGTTCATTCCTAGATTTAATGTTTTAGGAATCAAGTATGGTGTTTCCACAGAGATGGGATAGGGTTTTCCTTTTTTGTTAAAAGAAAACAAATGCAGAATAGGACATACTTATGCTTAAGATAGTACAACCGATTACTCAATAGTTAGCCAGCCTCACCCTCAAAACAATGGATTATAGGAGTCCACATTTTCCTACAGTGATGGTAGAGTATGAGGACGTATTTTTTGAGGATGTCCCTAGATTACCTCCCAATAGAGAGGTAAACTTCTTCATTGATCTATACCCATGAAAGGCATCAACATGACACCTTCATATCGAATAGCTCAAATAGTGATTCATGAGTTGAGGGTACAACTAAAGGATTGTAGAGGAAGGGATTCATGATACCTAGTATTTCACTCTGGGTGTCCTCAGTTTTGTTTTCCATGATGGTAGATAGGATCTTGATATTGTGTGTGGACTTTCAATGACTGAAGCAGGTGACCGTGAAGAATAAGTATCCTCTACCAAGGATTGATGACCTCTTTGATCAGCAAAAGTGAGTGAGGTGGTTTTCAAATATATAACTTATATTTGGTAATCACCAACATCATGTACGGGATGAGGAAATCATGAAGACAACCTTCCAATGTTGGTACAACCACTAAAAGTACAAATTGATTCCATTTGTCATGACGCACACCTGTGTAGTGTTCATGGGACTCGTGAAAAGGATCTTCCATCCTTACTTATACCAGTTCATCATGTTCTTCATTGATGACATCCTGATGTACTAAGCGTCTAAGGAGGAGCACACATTACACTTAAGGATGGTCCTGGACACACTCCAAGAGAACTAGTTTTATGGAAATCTCTCAAAGATTCAGGTCTGGATTTGGGTGGTCCTCTTTCTAGGAAAAATAATTTCAGAAGATAGGGTTGTGGTAGATCTCGTATGGATTGAAGTGGTTCTTGATTGGGATCCACTCATGAGTGTTACCGAGGTGTGATGTTTCGTAGGTCGGGATGGGTACTATTAGAGGGTTGAACCCTATTTTTACAGAGTAGAATCACCCTTGATGGTCTTGACAAGGATGGGCCAGAAATTCATGTGGGCAGAGAAGTTCCATAAATTATTTCAGTGGATGAGGATGAGATTGAATATAGCCCCCATCTTGAGATTATTGTCGGAGGGTGTTGAGTACACGGTGTTCTGTGATGCATCATGGAATTGTCTTGGTTTATTCCTGATGCAGGGAAAATCGGTGATTGCCTATGGTTTACACTATTTCAGACAACATATGAAGAACTACAAGACCTGTGATCTTGAGCTAGAAGTAGTATCCATCACATTGAAAATGTGGTGACAATACCTGATGGGCGAGCAGTTTTCCCTCTACTCTGACCATAAGATTCGCAAGTGTATCTTCCCTCAGAAGTATCTGAACTTGAGATAGAGATAATGGCTAGAGTTCATCTAGGGATATGACTTTTTGATTTTCTATACTCCAGGGAAGGGTAACATGATAGAAGATTATATCAATAATAGATATAGCATACAGTTTTTGAGTATGGTGTCAGAGCAGTTGGCAGCATTATAGATATCCATTGTGGATGGATTACCTCCAGTTGATGGTTTTCTCCCCTCCACTATTATAGTGAGTTAGGTAGGTACAGCTCAAAGACATCGACTATGAGACACTACATGCTTATATACCCACCAAGAATTCCCTTAATAGACATTCGAATGGTGGAAAGCACCTCATCCTTTTCAAACAGTGCACGGTAGTGCTTGTGATGTTGCGGGAGGAGGTCACGAGTGAGTTCCATACATACCCTTTGGTTCAATATCCAGGAGTAGAAAAGATATATTAGGACCATTGACATCAGTTCTGGAAATCGGGCATGAAAAAAGTAGTGGTAGATTTTGTTTCCCGATGCTTTACATGATAGCCAGTGAAGGCTGGGAACTAGGTTCTAGCAGGATTGACCCAAACACTTGAGGTTCCAGAGTGGAAGTGGGATGGGATATTGATGGAAATGATGATGGGTTCTCCACAAATGTACATGGGTAATGATACCATCTAGGTGATATTTTACTAACTCACCAAGATGGAAACTTCATACCGATCCATGAGAAAATTTTAGTAGAGAGCTTGAGATGCCTCTACTTGCGTGGGATAGTTCACCATCACAGAGTTCTCTCAACAAGAATATCAGATTGTGATGCGTGTTTCAAATCCTGGAAATGGAAGTGATTTCAGGAGGAATTTGGGACTTAGTTTCATTTGAACACAACATTTAATCCCTAGATGGATGACCAGACAAAGAGGACCATCCAGGTTCTTGAGGACATGATACGTGTTTACATCTAATACATTTGATATAGATCATAGAATCACCTACCATTGGTGGATCTTGCATATAAAAATAGTTATTAATACACCATTTTTATGACACCATTTTAGTCCTTTTACTTGTGACCATGTAGGTCACCGCTATTCTAGAAGGACCTAGAGGAGTCTGCACTCCTAGGTCTAGAGTCGGTGAGGGAAACCACTGAGAAAGTGTAGATCATCAAGGAAAGTTTTAGGACTTCACAAAGTTAGAAGAAGTGATATGATTACATGAGATGAAGGATTCAGAGTTTTAGGAGGAAGAACATGTGTTCCTTCAGGGCTCACCTCGACAGGGATTCCAAATATTCGGCTAGGAAGGCCAGTTATCTCTGAGATACATCACCCCTTTTCAGATTTTGAGTAGAGTTGGTGAGGTGGCGTTCCACATCCCTATACCCATGCTGTTTCACCTTGTGTATGATTTCTTCTAGATTACGTAGTTTAGGAGGTTTGTACATGATTCGTCGCACATCATCGACTTGGGTGATCATGAAATTGATGATGGGGTGACTTTTGTGGAGAACCCGATGGATATCGAGGATCGACATGAGAATATCCTTCATGAGCATTCGATTACTTTGGTTCACGTTTGTTGGCATAACTGAAATCTCTAGGAGAGCACATGGTAGCTGAAGGATCATATTTCTGCTTAGTTACCTCATATGTTTTTTTGTGTAGTCCCTATTTTGGATTTTGAGGATGTAAATCCCTAAGGTAGGGATAATGTAATATCTCTGATTTTATCTGGTTTTATTTTTATAAATTAATTGGGAAAATTTTGAGACCAGGAACTGAGTTGGTGTGAGATTCCAAGGCCTGGTATGCCCAAAACGATAGACTTAAAAAATGATATATTTTTAAGGAAGCGCGTAGTCAGGTAGTTCTTTAAATGTGAATAACTTCTAAATGGGTTCCCTACTCAAAAATAAAAGGGCATCATTACATTCAAGAAGATGATTTACCATAGGTGAGGCCTAACATTGACAGGAATTAGTCTACTGTGAATGTTTGAAATTGGCTGTAAGCATCATTAAAATATTTTAATAATAAATTTTTTATTTTACGTTGTGTTGGTTTAATTTAATTAAGGCATATTGTATGGAATCCAGTGGTGTCAGTATAACCCTAGAAATTCCCCTAAGGTATGGAGGCGAAAAACTCTCTGACAAATGATGATGAACACCAGTGGATCAATGATCATCAATGACACGCATCTTCATTATTCTCCAATGATTCATCCAACCTCGATGTAGGATTTTTATCTCTTTGTGATTTATTTTCACTTCTTAGATTCAAATGAAGAATGTGGACCAACCCACACACCGGTTTATCCATGGTTCTATCATTTCTGAGAGATAGATTCTATTGTGGGGATTAAAGGGATGTTAGATTTTGTGAATATCAGTTGATTGTTCGTCGTTAAAACTTATAAAATGAATAGATCAGGGCCGATGCAAATAAGGTCGAGATATATCCAATTGGGAATTCATGTGATTTGTCTCTTTCCCCCAATCACTTGTGTTCCTCATCCCCATTCCTCAATCCTCGTTCTTTTTTCCTCATTACTTGTTCCTCAAGAGTTATGATCAAAGAATAATTGATCCTTAGATATGTGGAACAATGATCCAAGACCTAGGATTAGATCTTGTGATGGTACAATGTGGTGGCAGTGCAACTTGGAAGCAGTTTGGCTAGCTCAAGTAGAGCACAAAAAGGTGAGACAGTTGGCGGGACGACCAAAGACGGAGGCCACAACAGCACTACCGACTAGGCCTGACCTGGTATAGTGCAATAGGAGGGGATTCCAGTAGGTCAACCAATGGCATCAATGAGATGCAGTCAAAGCAAGACCATGTCAGAGGAGGCTCATGGGGGAGGAGGGAATGAGAAGAAACCAGGGACCCCGAAAGGAGGCATTGACGACGACTACAGGACGTGGCCCAGAGAAATGTTATATAAAGGGCCTCACGATGATGGGGAAGTCATGGGATTAGGTGGATGAGGTGGGATAGCCCCATAGGACTTGGTCTGGAACCACGAGGACTGGGGGAGCCGCCTGGCCATGGGGTCGAGCGATTGTGTGGACCAGAGGGATGCATCCAGGTTGAGCTGCATTCAACACAGCAAAGCCAGACCATGTGACATGTTTCAGGATGGAGAACAAAGACACTCTGGTTGCCCATAGGTTCTTGGTCCAACAGCCTATTGGGTTTTGTCAGCTCATGCCAACCCAGGCAAACCGGGTCAGGTCTGGTCGGATGAACCAGGTTGCATCAGACCCGGACTAGGCCATACCCTTTTTAGTAAATTGGCCATATCATTCAAATAGGAGTTCTGTATAATGAGCCATTTGTGGCATTGGATCCCTTAAGACAAGATGGAAATTTTGAAATACTCTAATTGAGTTTTTTGGGAATTTGGTTTATGACCTAATGTCTTGAGGTGTTGGTTCTCTCGGAATAAGTGCGCTATGAGAAGAATTCTGCAGCTTGCTGTGACTATGTGATCTTGGTGACTATGTGACTTGGGGGATGCTTGAACCACTGATGCTCTATGTACCATAGATGCTGCACATACCATCACCACTCTAGGCACCACCATCGCTCTATGAGCCATTGACACTCCAAGCACCACCCATGCTTCATTCACCATTGATGCTACATGAAACATTGAAACTCCATGCACTATTGATGCTCCGTGCACCATCGACGATCCACGTGCCACTGAAACTTCTAGTGTCATGGAGACTAGGAGATCTATGGAGTACAACTAGAAATCCTTTTCATCGTGCTTCAGACTTATACCTGTATGAGATGATTGTATTGACCATACTTCATGTGTTTCCTTTGTGGTGTACTTCATATGTTTTATACTTGGTTTAATTCGTGTATTTTTTAGTGGTATTACATTTTTGGTTTCTAGGATTCTTATTGAGTATTGTTCCACTCACCCTTGCATGGGATTTTCCTACATGTGTCATGTCTTGTGCAGATGATCGATACATTGATGGAGTCCTAGGTGGATTATGATGAGGTTGTTTATAGACTGACCAGATAGAAAATGTGTTCTCCTATATCTTCAAAAAAATTCCTTATACCTGCCCTTCATGTAGGGTTTTATATGAATGAGTTTCAGGAACTCATGCATTCACTTTAGAAGATGTTTCTTCTAGTGGGATCATATTATGGCCCTGTTTATTTTTTTGTTTTCCGACTTTCACACTATGTTGTTGGTATCTATGTGGTATGCATGACTTTTTACTTATTGTTTTTTTATATTTCATCATTTTGGCCTTGAAGATGTGTGTGTGGGCTCAAGTACTTTGGAAAATGGCTCCCATTTTTGGAATATACCTACTTGGTGCTAGTCAACACCCCTTGACCTATCAAGGGTGGGCTTGGGGTAGTCACAAAATGGGCCCCTTAGGGATTGGTCGTTCTACGTTATTAAATAAATGATATAAAAAACCATTCTAAGTGGGTTTCTACATCCATTACAAAATAACCGATGTAAAAAACCAATTTTTTGAATCATTTATTCCATTCATTTTTTTAAGCGACATAAAATACATACTTACAATACAACCTTCAATAACAATGTCATATAGTAGACTTAAAAAAATAAAAAAAAACCTATGTTAAAAAACATTTCTACACTAGGGGATATAATAGATCTCTCTATTGATAAATCCATAAATAGTTTTACTATGAGAGAATTGTATTAAAAACTTATATTATATACTTTTACCACATACAAGATATTTTTATGACACTTAAAATTTATATATATTTTATAAATCAACCAACACCCTCAATTTAATAATTATATATAAAATTCATTCCCATACTCATGCTCTCTTTCAATTCACTACATGATATATTTTCATTGAAAATAAAATGAAATAATCTATATATTAAATTCTCAATAACAATACTTTGAGCGGGTTCATTATCATTCTCTAATAAATTCTTTCCTCTATCATAATATTGAACATCATAATTCATTTGGAAACTATATTTTTTAATTGGGTAACTCATTTCTTCATGATTCAACCACGGATTTCCAACACAATAATAACAAGGGAATAAAATCTATCCTCCATTAGAATCATTATTGAAATAAACATATTAAAATAATTTCAACCCATTTTGAAACTTATTTGAGATCCAATAAAAATTATACACCCAACTTCTATCCATTAAAATATAGAATGTTTACAATTATTAAATGGGATATATGTTAATTAAATAATCAAATATACTGTATAATAAAATACAATATTAAATATTCAAGTAAATAGAAGAAACAGAGTAAGAAATTTAATTTTTACCTCATCCCTAAATAAGAATCTAATCACACCATTTCATCATAGTCATAATACTATTCAAATTAATCACCAGTTTATTTTTCCTAAACAAATTAAAACCATCGAATTTATTCTATACAAATATATAAACATTAAAGATTCAATAAAATAATGAATAATTCTATTATTTTAATTCACACCATCTTTACATGGTAAGGTCATGTATACAATTTCCCAATCATATTCATTCAATATATTAATCACTATAATTCATCATAAAAATCCACAGAAACTTATAAAAATATGTCATGTTCTAATAATTATAGGCCACACCATAACATATTTATTGTAATTTAATATATTTTAATCATGTTTTGTTTAAATAATTTTCTATTTTTTTCAAATATTATTCCAAATGAAATTTCACCATTTTTATATAGTATGTAAAAAAAACACATGATTTCGTTCAGAAAAATCATAAACATTTACCAATAAAATCACCTTAGGATTTGAAAATTATGATCAACTCTCCTAGATCAAAATAATTTTAAATACATTTTACCTTATATATATTTACCAAATAAAAAATTAGATTAAATTTATTTTAATAAGATGACAACATGATAATTATCATAAATTTAAAGGAAATAATTTTTTTATACTCTTGATATTTTTAGTTCAATCAAAACATAAAACATTTTATCCGTCTCAAAAATAAAATTTTAAATTAAAAAATCCTTAATTCATAATTTTTTTATCCATTCCTAAGGAAATATAAGCGTCATGTACAATTATAACCACACATTTAAAAAATATAAATCACAATTTCTTATTTATTAACCATTACAACACCTAATATGTCATCTGAATCTATCATTCAAAATAAAACTCCATCATATATTTTGATATCAAAATATATAGCATATTTTATTTTATTTTATTTACTTTAAAAAAAAATTATAACATAGTTTATAAAAATATTACCATATTTTTAAAAGGTTTATATTCATTTTCCATGTTTTCTAAAAATTTCCAATATAAAAAATTCAAATTTATAAAAATTAATTTTTTATTTTATGTATTCAAATCACATTTTTAAATTGGGTTTAAAATAGAATTTCTAGATTCTGTAATAACATTTTATCCATAATGAATTATAATTTCCTTATAATAATAATTATTATTCTTAAGGAAATGAAATCTTAGTAAATTATTTTGAAACAATGTAGATTATCAATGATAAGAAAAATTAAGATATGGTGATATGGGTAAAACTTATTGATAAGATAAGTATTACATATATCAATACTTAATATAACCCCATAAAAATGTGAAAATTAATTCATGGTTAGGGGGGAAGGATGTAAAATATTTTAATAGTTATATTATTTTTGTTATTTTCAATAATCCAAGATTTATTTTGGTATGAGTGGTGAGGTCGATGCCATGATCGATAAAATTAAAGGAGATAGTTTTATTGTGGGGAGGATGAGGGTTACATGGGAATATATAAGAAGAGGAATGTGGAGGCATATAGAAATTATTTGAATCCTATAAGTCCAAAAACTACTAAAATCATATCCATACAATTTCCTTTACGCAAGATCTTCATATTTATGGTTATAGGGTGAATATAGGTTCAATATACATGGATTGTGTTGGTAAATTAATTTTAAAAATTATATTATCATGATTAAAAATTGACCATTTCTATAGGATGGATTGTAGACATGATCCGCCATGAACATGGATATAGTCTTATGACTATACCCAGTCTTCTAACAGTATTGTGTTGGTATCTATGGATTTAATTTCTTATTCCCATTTTTTTCTAGTGTCATTTGTATATATGTGAAACTTTTTCCCTTATTTATCAGGGTTGATGTCTATATTTTTTGTTTTAATGAATTCTATTTATGAAAAATATCATTATTTTTTACATTCCTTAATTTTCTTCAAAGCTGTAAATCTTATAACGGGTTACAGTTTTTGAATATGTAAAATATTTCTTACCACTTTTTTTCTAGAAATTTTTTATTTTTTCTTTGGGATATAGTGATTTTACTCCACAAAATGGGGTTGAGTTCCTTAAATAATTGTATTTGGGTATTAAAATAAAATTTCTCCTTTTTATAGGATAGGTTGAATTATATTTTCTAAAATAAGAAATTATATTAATGATATGTTTAATGGTGTATTGTTTTTTTAGTGTGTCCCCATTGGTTGCACCCATTTTTCTTACATCGATGTGAGATGGTAGCTTGAGAATCTATAATAATAATAATTAATTTGACTATGAAAAAGTAAAGAACTTCTATCCTTTATCAAGTAATAATGATATAATTAAAAAACTAATGGTGCAACTCTAGTTTTTATTGATTGATATATATTAAAAATAGCATCATTTTATGATTTTGGAGGTGATATATCATTATTTAATTTTTACTATAGGTATGTATATTATAAGTTTGATTTAATTATATTTGGTTTGAAAAATAGACCGCTGGTGGATACAGGATTGACATAGTGAATCATTGAATAATTTTATAATTAATTAATAATGGTTTTCATTTATAATATTATTAAATATACTTGGTCTAAGTACGAATCATTAAATAAATTTATAATTAATTAATAATGGTTTTTGTTTCACATATGCTTATTTTTCAAGGGAAATTGCATAAGTGAGATTTCTGATGGCATGAATTCAATTTACTCGATCATGTTATCTCAGAGAAGTGTTTTTTATATTAGGAAACAATGATAAATTTGGTTTTCCATGGAATTTTCCCATAATGTTAATAGATGTTTTCATCTTTCATTTTTAAACAGAAAATTTTAAAAGGTCCATGCCTACTTTTCATAGATTGTTACTCTATTATCAAGAATGATTATAAAGGGTAATTCCTTTATTTGGATGGAATAGTTATAAAAAATATTTTATTTATGGAAAACATGATGTCCAATGTACTATTTTTTGAAGATTATAGGGGGTCCTTATAAGTTATATTCAGATTCTTCACATCAATTTTTTTTTGAAATGTTTGTTAAAATGGCCCACATGACAGTGATAATTATATGGGGAGAATCAGTTAATTCTAATTGTTTTACATCAATCCTTAAGAAAAATTAAAAACCAATTATAGTGAATGATAATATCATTTTCTTAGATATAAAATAACATCAATGCATAAGAAATTCATTTGTAATAGATTCTTATACACTCAATATAAATTTCTATATCCTTAAGAAAGGTCTAGAATAAATTCTTTATTTTCTTCTTCTTATTACTTTTCATATTCTTCTCTAATATCTACGGAAACTTACTAAAAAATATTTTATATACTTTTATACTAAAATACTATATAAAAATAACTCAAAAATAATTTTTGTTCCTCTTCATTCCAGTTATAATTTTCAATTTTAGTACCAAAAAATAACTTCCATGAAACTAGTTCTACTTTATTTTCATTATAAAGATCAATCAGGACCTTATTGTATTTTTTATATGTAATTTAAGGATATAGAGATGTTGTTTGAGTAGTACAATATTGAATTAATTTAGGTACATCATCAAATTATACTAATTATAATAATCTACTATCATTATGGATTTCTAGGGTTCATTACGTCATGTTTCAACATGTTTTTATTTAACTTCCCCAAACTAATTGGAATATAATTAATTTTTTTTGGTCTAAAATATGTCGTAGAGAAAGACACAGTATGATGGTGAACTGAGTCCTTTAAATTATTTCACCAAATTAAAACATATTTCTATAAATTTTTTAAAATCATGAAATCCTTTTAAACCTGACACTGAAAAAGAATTTAAAATAAATGAAATAGGAGAAATATGATGTTTTCATAGAGATCCATGGTTAAAAATGAATTCCCCCAGTCCACTCTGAAAACTCCCAATGAAGGAATAATGATTTTTATTTAGATTCATTTTATTAGGATCTCATAGTTGAGTCATACCGAGTGACACATGGTACAAGGTGTAATAGATTTTATTGTGTTTTACCTAACAACAAGGATTCTATCTTGAATTTGGATCATTTTAAAAGGGATATTAGAAATGAATTCATGATGCCACCACTTAATCACCCACAGGTATGCATAAGAATTTTTTACTTAGAACTGAAAAAATGTAGAATAATAAATACAGTTGAACGTACATAGTTGACCCCCCAACTGATAGTTTAAGAGTTTTATTATAGATAATGAGTATGTATTCAATGAGAAAATTTGAATATCAATATGGTTGGATATTTAAGGTATAAAAGAAGTGAAAAATTTCATTATTTATCGTTCATTCACTTTATTCATAATTTTATTTTATTTATTTCAGTGGTAATGTAATATTATAATATAACAAAACGAGAATAAATGAATATGAAAAATGTTTCACTTTTTTTATTCAATTTTTTTTTTATATTTAACTAACATCACCTATCTTGAATACATATATATAATATAGATAATATTTGTGATCATTGATGTGTTTTTTATCTGATTATTCAAAATAAGAAACTCAAATAAATTCATAATCCTTAACATTAAAATTGGATAGATGATTCAAAATGTATTCCATGAAATAAATTATTACAACATATATTGTTATGTGTAGAAATTCCCATATTAATTTGTGAATTTAACTTTTTTGGGTCCTTGGATGTGTGGAATTTTTTTATTTCTATAACGTATTTTAGAGTGTTTTAAAATCCTTTTTAATAGTTCATAGTTTTCCCAAACTACACTGATCCTTCGAGAAACCATATTTGTAATGGAAGAATGCTAATGTCGTGGAATATAGTTTATGTGTACAGTTTATCAAATCGTGAGGCCTCACCTAAGATACTATGAAACATATTATAATTCAAAAAGAACAAATGGTATAAAGTTTGAAAAACTATGCATTTTTTAGGAGAGGTAGTATCCTCACACTATTGGCACATAGTTAGTCAAACCGTGTGATCAAATTATATGCATTTTTTATTTAACGAATTGAAACTTAATTAAATTATCTTTAAGTATACAAATTTATTGGTTTTTATTATTATTCTCATTGTATCTAAAAAATATATACTCTTAAGGATTCCTATATTAATTCAACCCCAACATTGTGTGTTTTTGGTTGATATAGTTTTAAAATATCAATGAACTTCACAGTATTTTTTCCTCTAATTCATCAGTTTTTTGGCCGATATTCTCTTATTACTATGAATAGATCTATACACCTTGGATATGATGGAAAATATGATGAATTTATCACGTATTTGTAACATATAGGCCTTGAATCAATCATATTAAGATGTTTCTATTGATATTTTCCAGATCTATCACTGATTGTGGAAGTCATTTGAAATTATTGGTATGAAAAGGCATGGATCTGGATTCACATAGCTAGTATGATGCTTCTCAACACTTAAATAATGCTTGTTATTTCTCATTGATCATTGAATTCCTTCATTGAGGTAGGTTTCCCCTTTGAGACCTCATGAATTGTGAATTTATGAAAGGAATTTTTTGTGTGTATCTACATTTCTTGGATTTCTTATTTTTGACTATACGCATTTTAATTTCTTTTGTGTTCCTTAAAGATTTCATGATTTTCTTGTTGTATGGGTATATTTTGAGAGACCTTTTGTCTTTAAAATGTGGTGACTTTGATGCTCTAGACCCATGATTAATGGACTTATACATGTGGGTCATGATAAAATAACTTTGAAATTTGGCTTTTATTTGGTGAAAATGATGATTTAGGTAGAGAAAGACCATAGTGGTACCTTTAGTGAGTTTTAAGACATAGGTAGCCTTGATGGTGTGCCTTAGACATAATTATTCATCTGGGTCATGGTTTCTAAGATGAAGAGGAGTATCCCCTCATGTCATTTGAGCAGTATTCCTCAAGATATGAGTGAGGTAACCTAACATGGGTCGAGGTTTGCGGACATGTATATTAATCCCTAAAGATATTATGCAATCATGTGGGTGTTTTAGCTGAGAATTTATGAATCTTATCTAATGACGTGTAATGATATCTTGGTGTAGGTCTTGAGCATTGAATTATAACATTTCACTGGGAACCAAGTGGTTCTTGTTTGGGATGTGACACTACCCATTGAGGGAAAGGGATAGTACAATACCATGGGTTATAGAACCACTATGTCATGATGTTTGGTGTTCGTATTAGTGAGCATGGATCTATGTTTATTATGGATCCCTAGTAGTTTTTCATTGATTTACATGTGTTATTCTATGACTTGGGTTTTTAGCAGAGGGTTAGAAAATGTAATGTGAGAAGGTGAGTAATGTGTTGATTTAAAACCAAATTTCATGATGTCATGAAGGTGACCATTGTGTTATGCCCATGTGGTTGGATGACCTTTCTTTAGAAATTATAAGATTTTACATTCACTAGTGTGCATGAGATTACCTTAGTTCATGTGGTTGGGATGTTTCTTGAATGAATATGTTTTTCATGAGACCTTTGGTTCATGTGAAATTCATCAACATGAATGTACTTCCCATGTGACATTGGTTGTCATTACATGTATAGGGGTGTATATGTGTACAGCCATTAGAGCCATTGTATGATGTGGAATGCCTAGTATGCATGTGAGAAATGTGATACCTATGTTTCTGTTTTAATATTAAGGGTGTGTGAGTGGACCCTAACGCCCAAACTTGTTATGTGAACTTTTTATTTATGTGTAGATAGATAAGGAATATTCTTGATATGAATTATTATTCCTCATTGGGAAATGTATTGCTTATGGAATTTCATAAACTATGTTTCCCTGGTTCGGGTATTAAGATTGTTTGGATGCTCAGTTTCAGTTAAATGACCCCATAGAGGGGGATCATGGTAACATGATGATGACTATATAATATGGATCATTTAATGTCATGGTTCAAATAACAAATTTTTTTGTTGATGTGCGAATAGACAATGTATTATAAATAATAATTCATCAGCTTCAAGAGAAATTGGTAGAATACGATGAAAGGGTGATGTTATTATCAAATTATGTCACACATATCTTTTATTACCTGACATCATATATGGATAATTACCTCTATCAAAGTGGGAAGAACAATGTTCATGATAATGACCACCATCAAAGTGAGGAATTAAATATTTCATTAAAAGTGGAATATAGAGTTAGGACTGATGGGAGTAGAGTGCCAAAAAAACTGGGACTTATGGAACATCTTATGAAATGTTGTGAAAGAAATTAATATATATACCTGCATTGAGAGGAATTTGGTTTGGATGGGGTACATAGAGGCTTGTTTAGCACATGATTTCCCAACAAGTGGTTGATTTTTAGGGCCTTTATCTTCTCTGTGCACACTCATATTTGATTGCATTGATTAGGGGTTCTTAGTGAGACCCTATATAGCGACACATGATTTTATAAATAATTATTAAATATTTTTAGGTTAATATTCAATATATTTCATAAAAAATCACATGGGTAATGTAATACTTTAGTGTAATTAGAGACTTGAAACACAATATTCTTTTTTGATGGAATATCTTCAATATATCCCACAATGATATTCTTATATAATAATCCTCTTTGGAAAACCGTACAAAAACCTTTCCTTTAAACCTGGGGAGGTAAACACAAGAAAGCGTGAGATCAGATTCTCAAAAAGGTTAAACACTTGAGACATAAATCTGTGATCAAATGAAATCATAAGATAAGTATAAGATAATGTGATGTTGAACATAAATTAGAACATTCACACCCACCCTATAATAGATCATAAAAACGAGTCATGACATAAAAATTTATCATTTAATAAAACATGGAATATAATATTTATAAATAATTATAATTAATTAATTATCCATAAGATCATTTCATAAAATCGTGGAACTATCATAAATATAGAAACACCATTTCATATTTCAAGGTTATCCACCAATACCATCAATATACTAGATCAAGAATTATCAATTGTTTCCCAGTATGGATCAGGACACACCTGTTTCCTAGAGTGGATCAGGGAACACCTATTTTCTAATGTGGATCAAGCCCATCGACTTATTTTCCATTATTATCTCATGAGATACAAAATATTTACAAATTCATGGGAGATAGATATAGGTTCCATCAATTTCATAATGAAGGTCATACTTATGTGTCATATAATATCATAAAACATTCATCATATAATCATATCATATCCCATGTAATCAAAATTGGATTTGTGAACATTTCATCACTTTACTATATCATAAACCAGGAAAAATAATTGGGTTTCATATACATTTCATCAATAAAAATATTAACCATACAAAGAATGAATAAATATAGAATCACGTAATATTATACCAATTAAAACATAAGTAACATCAAATTATGTCATCTATCATGTCCTAACCAAATGGGGATCAAGACGAAACTACCCCAAGCTATCCTGTAGAAGCCAGGGATTGATGTAAAGTTCGAAATGGAAAAAATAATGTGGGAGGAATTTTTATGAGGTACCTATAAACATGTACCCAACCATATCCATGAAGAAGTGTAGAGAAATAATAATAAAATATGAAACAATTAGTGAATAAAAAATACTTGTAAAACTTATTTGCAATACAAGAGTATGACCATATAAATTGAAAATAATTTTTTGTCTAATAAACAATCAACCATAATGATTTCCATCATGATAAAATTGGAAATGTAATGTATTGAGAGAGCATGAATCAATATCTCCAAGCCCCACCCCCATAAAAAATAAAATACACTATTGTGTCCCTATGATTCTATGTTATATATATATACCTATTTATTTTTTATATAAGACATGAAATGTGCAAGAAGTGCCCATGTAAGGGGTGAGTATATACAAACCGAATTGTATTCCTTAGAAGCTGTTGGGTAGAACTAAGTGACAAGATAAAAGAAAAAAATCAACACATAAAAAGAAAGATATAATAAACTGTCAATAGGTATATGATCTCATGAAAGAACCCCAGAAGAGAGAGAATAAAGATATCCATCTCTCATCCCATCCTAGGTAAATATTCTTCCCTTAGTTCCACGAGGGGTCCATCAATGAAACCCAAAATCTCATGAATTTGTTTGAAGAGACATCCATGATTATCCCCACATCACCACTATGAATCCTAGAAGAGAGGTAATAATATCTTGGTATAGGACCTCTAAATTGGTAGGAGAAGAGGGTTGCACTCAGTAGATATGAAGACCCATACCCTAACCCAGTAAGAGAGTTCCACTTCGATGGTAGATGAACCATGCCCCTTATTCATTGGTGGGTAACACTCTAATGGTATAGGTCCCATGTACTTAATCGGCATTAACGTTCCACTATAAGGGTAGATGACCCATGCCTTGACTATGTAGGAGGGTTCCACTCTAATAGTACATAGATAGAGGACCGATGCCTTGAAACCACAGGAGGGTTCCAATCAAAATATGGATAGAGGACCCCAGACCTATCTCAAAAAGAGTGTTCCTTACTAAAGATGGATAGAGGACCCATGACCTATCCCAGAAGAAGGGTTACAATTTATGGGTAGAGGACCCATGCCCAACCCCAATAGGAGGGTTCCACTATAGTGATCATGTGGATCACAACCATCGATGATCACTACGAAAAGAATAATCACACTTGGAAAATCACACATAGTCTCTAAAAATACAAAATAAATGCCACCATAGAAAAAAAATTAGTATTGGCTAATAGTGAATGAAAAATTGTGTCCAAATATAGGAGATATAAGAGGTATAAGATTCCTAAAAAAGGATGGTACACAGTGTGTTAGGGTACCCGCACAGTGTGTGTTCCTGCCTCACGACATGGATGTTTCCTCTATAGTTCCTAAATCATTGGTCATGTAGCCCTACACATCATACCTCAACCACCCGAGGCTGATCCATGTCCACTTGGACATGCCCATGTTTGTGTACACGGGTCCTGTGACTAGAAATTCCCATGTTTGTCTACTCCTAGATTACACACCAGGCTTCCAGCACTAGGTCATGTGGTGAATGGGGGGGGGGGGTCCCACAAAATTTCTAATATTTAACTCACCCATAAACTCTAACCACAATAGCTAAGGGGCCACACGATGTGTTTTCATCAACATTTATGTTGTGTTGTTAGTTTTTGTCCAGAAAGATAGATATAATCCAGACAATCTAAATTTCCACCCATGACCATGAATCCCTCCATTTAACCCCCCCAAATTGGTGGTATTTACCTTAAAACATCATTTCTATCCATCTATTAACAGTAAAATGGAATCCTACAAGTCCATAAAAACCCACCGTGCACCGCCATGTCTAGGGTCGTCACATGTTCCTTCACTAGCTTTTTGATCCATGGTGAAATCAACGAATCTAAAAATCTATTTGAATAAATATTTTATTCATTAATATTTTATTCACATATGTATCTAACATGAATCAAGGGGATTTATCACTCTCATATCCACCTGACAATGTCCACCTGTGGCCCTGTAGGCCAACAATGAAGAACATGAAGAATGATTGGGTGAAAAGAATAAGAACACGGGTAAAAAATCATTGCCCAATTTTTCAAGGCTAAAAAAATAGATCAAGAATAACTAGGGTGAGAAATCAATGATCAATGAAAATTAATTTAATAATAATTTAAAAATCGATACATAAGTTCTTACAAAGGATCAATTTAACACATATCAAACAAAAAAAATTATCATGATTAGTATTTTAATCTTAATGGAAGGAATTCACAGTTGATGAGCCCTAAATCAAGATTGAATTATTTTATGATTAATAAAACATATATCAGTGATAGAGAGAAATTTCTACATATGCTACACATCAATTATACTAGATCAAAAGGCTCATTTTCGTTTGATCTCAATCCACCAATGAAGAATGTGGAATTCTACTATCGAAGATCCCATTGTTATCCATCAAACCCTATAGATTTTTTTATAATATCATATTAATATATGGAATAAAAAAATTCCATTTAATATATAAGATAAATAAATAAATAATTAATCCACTGAACACACCCACCAACAGTTAGTTTATTCGAATGCCTCATGATGACCAGTTTTTGGTGGCACCAATGGTAAACCCCATGTTCAGAATTCCACCACATCATCGAATTTCCATTTAGAGAATATATTTAAGAGATATTAAATTATTTTTAAAAATCATATGAATTTTATATAAATTTTTTTCATATTTTTTACAAAATTAATTCTGAGAACATCGAGGCTCGGAATCAAAAATCATCTCATAACCTGGCTCCAAATATATTACTATATATATATATAAAATTCTTAGATAGGAAATAATGGGGCTTCATATTATTACCATTTTCAATATTTTTATCAATGAAATGAAAAACTAAAAAAAATATTGGGACACTAATCCCAGAATAGGACCGCCCACTACAATTAGTTCTCCTGCATGCCCCCCGGTAACCAATGTACACAAACCAGGGAATGGTTTGTCTATATATGTTCCTCTTCTACCAATCCTGAATCTCCACTAGGTTATCTGCTAAAGTGAATCCATCCTCAATTTTTATCTTTCTCCATTGAATAAAATGCATGGGTTCATACAAAAATCCCATCACAAATGACATATGGAAGTTTTTGTGCACTCAATTCAACTGTGGTGGTAGGGAAAGGTGGTTGGAAGCCTCTCCAACCCACATCAAGATCTTAAACAACCTGATGAATCATGGGAGATAAATTACCTCCCCATATGAATCTCCTAAATTTTTAACTTGGGGATAATCTCAATAAAACATGATCTCCATAATCAAAGTCAATGTCCTTACTACATCGATCTACATAATACTTTGAAGTAATCTGATTTATCCTCGTTCGTTCACAGATCGCTTGGACTTTCTTTGTCATTTCCCCAGCCATATCTAGACCAAAAATTGATGCCTCACTGATCTCATTCAAGGATAATGGCGACCTACATTTCCTTATGTATAGGGCCTCAATTGGTTCCATGCTAATAGAAGTTTGGTGGATATTATTATAAGAAAAATACATCAATGGAAACTGAACCTCATAGATATAGTTGATGTCTAACATGAAATACCACAGAATATACTACAGCACTTGGATAGAGTAGTTATTATGACCATATTTTTGGGCTTGAAAGGCTATACTCATCATGATCTATCTCTAGAATGCCTCTTATAAGCCTTTTCACAACTATGATGTAAAATACACATCATGGTTGGAGATAATCATTAAGGGAATTCAATGAAGGAAAAAATATCTTGTATGTAAAACTACCCCAAAATATCCACCAAACACCACTCTCTGATAGAAAGGAATTGTGATAACATCAAGAGGATACAAATAACCTATCAGAACCAGGTCCTCATCCTTTACATGATAAAATATGTTGAACCAAGAGATTAACTCTACCACACTACACCTTATGAAATCTAAAAAAAAATACCTCTAAAGTTCTATTTAAATTTTCCCCACTCCGAGTTGTACACCCCAAGAGATGTGTGAAAGTATCTCATCACCTCCTCCCACATCATGATAGGGACCATCATCCATCCTTTGAAAAGGATGAAATGATTCCATCCTTCAGAATATACATCTGGTGAATCTCATGGGGATATTTTTTCATATAAGAAATTATAGAAAATTGATGAAAAGATACACCATCCTTCTCAACCAGGGTCATCTAAAATGATGTCAACTGCTCTATTCCCTCATGAACCAAAAAATCAAAGGATTTCTTACTAATGGAATCTTCCACCACATTTAGCCTCCCAAGAGTGTAAGATACCTTGAAGACATAGTCTTGAAGGAACTCTGAATAGCGCATATATTTTAGGTTCATGTCTCTCTCCATGATGAAATATTTGAGACTCTGATGTTTTGGGTAAAAAGTAAGGTGATATCCCAAAAGATAGTGCCTTCACATCCTTAGAGAGAGGACTACATTTACAAACATTAGGTCATGGGTCACATAGTTCTACTCATGGGGTATCAACTTCCTTAACCCATATGTGATTACATAATTTCATTGCATAAATATATTTCCAAGACCAACACAAAATGAATCATAATAATCTATGTACTACACACTCTTTTTAGGTAGTCACAAAATAGGATCTCACATCAGCCTCAACTACAACTCCGCGAAGGATCTCTGGAAGTAATTAATTTAGATAAATATACTTCCATTCTATATTAAGGCAGTAAAAAGGGTTGAAATTCTAGAAATTTCTTCAATGAACCTTCTTTAGTACCTTTCCTAGCCAAGAAAATACCACACTCCCAAAATAATCATAGGTGGATCCCATGAATGCACTCTGTCGATCTCCATTGGGTCAAAAAAATCCATGTTTAGAAATGACATGAATTGAACCTAATGGATCTAGAATTAGAATATAGTGTTCTTACAATAAATATGGTTCTCTTGAAGAAAGCATAAAACTATCCTTATGTGCTCATCATGCTCCTCCTCTGATGTAGTGTATATGAGTATGTCATCAAAAAAGTCAAAAAAATGTTGTTCAAGTATGACTAGAATTTCTAGTTTATCAAAGGTATAATAACTATTAGGGAATTCATCACACCAAAAGTGATCACTGGGAACTCATATTTTCTATAATGACATCAAAATACCAGCTATGGAATATCGCCAGCATTAACTCTCAATTGGTGGTATCATAATATGTGATAGATCTTCAAGAACAGCATTTCACCTCACAACTGATCAAAGAGCTATTAAATCCTTGTAAAGTTGTAATTTTTTCATTATCATGGACTAGTTTTGGTGACGATAATCCACTCAAAGATTAAAACACTCATCCTCATTTTTTATGAACAATGTCAGAGCTTCCTATGGCGAGACAATGGATTTGATAATACCTTCTCTCAAAGTTCATCCAACTCTAAATATCTCTCTCATAACCCAATAGGGTGCAAAACATATTCCACAAAAATATCATTGTGGTACTTGGATACAAGTTGATATAAGACACCATCTCACATCTAGAAGGTAGTCCAAGAAAATACATGGGGAAAACATCGATAAAATCCTCCACAAATAAGGGAATATAGATACTCAAGAAGCCTATTATTCAACATGATATATTATCCAATTTATGGGTGATAGGTTAAAGAATCCTACTCATGTAACCAACTCATCCTGCCATTGGTTCCCACTCATCTACAAAGTAAAATCTCATCCCAATAGTGTGAAGGAATCTAAATCGTTTGTGGTGATAGTCAATATAGCCACAAAATGTGGACAACCAATCCATGTAGAATTTGATGTCATAAGGTCTCATTATGATGAACAAAATGTCTCACAATAAAATTTATAGACCATGATATAGTTTTTACTACTAGAATCTAGAATATACTAAAGAATCATTCCTCAAAGGAATTGCAAGGAAAAGCTTTTGGGAAAACATATCAGTTTTGGACACCATCTCTCACACCCAGAGTAAAGATATGAAGGAGTGACTCACACCTATTTCTACTAGTACTAATGAATGAGTATAATAAATGTATATCGTACCTCTAATAATCTTATGATCCATAAGGTCATATTTCTCCATAGACTATAGCTTTCCAAATCCATTGACTGCTAGCACCCTAAGCCTGACATGTGATGACTGTTGGTGGTCTTGGAAGGAACTCATAATGTCATCCACCACCCATAACACCTCCTCCCCAAGTCCCACCTACTCCTCTTTCTGCTTTTCCCCCATGGGGGCCACCCTTCTCTCACATGGGAGATGAATGATCAAAGAGCTTCCTCTAACCTTTTATTCCATTCAATATCCTCCTACAATCCTCAACATGCTGGTTTGGAAAATCATGTTCCATGTGACCTCAACCATCACATGCGTAGAACGGAACCCCTTTGGGCTTCCTTAGTCTCATACGTGGTCCCTAGGACACCTGACCACTTGTATGAATCTGGTCATTAAAAGTTATTATTCACCAAGACCATGACATAAAACACTTGATAACTGCTAAAAATGACTCAACATGATGACACCCACTTCTAGATCCAGCTACATGGAGTCCCTTTGATAGGAAGCTCTTTATCACCAGCGACCTCTATTAAACTCTGACATACATGAGAATTCACATGGGTACCATAATAGAATTTATATCTCTATGGAGACCCTATTCAAACACTCATTCTCATAAGTATCCATCTCAAATCATGTTGTGGTAGTATCACATATAGTTAATGATCCTCATTGTATACTCAAAAACATTAATCCTGCCCTATTATGGATTTAGAGGCATCTAAATCCAAACTGAGTGTAATCATGAGGTGTAATACTACCCAAGAAATAGATATTAGAATTTGTTCCATGAGAGTGTTGACTCATCACATATCTATGTGACTAGGTTCTACTATCTCCCAACTATGGGGCAAGAAAGACTGATTTTTAGCACAACCACCTGATCTATCTATGTCTGGATAATCCTAAAAACATAGATCACCTACTCTAGACAATCCTCCAATGCCTAGGGATCTATAACAATGAGGATCCTTGACAACCTATAGTGCTAGAACTCTCAGAGTGTACTACTCTTACTTGAATCCGTATCCTACTCTACTGGTACAATCTACTACTCGATAGGGGGGGCTGTTGACACATATCTAAATAAAGGAAGTATCTTTCATGATGAACCTGGAACTAATGTTCCATTACTCATTGAATATTCAACATGTTCTACAATAGGTAACCTGATTGGATGTCATCACAGTGGAATCTGAAAAATTGAATCTAGGCATACCACAATTAGGTGAGCACATATATATGGGGAGATGACCAAAGAAGGATAGTCAAAAGACGAAATTATATATTATGCTTTTACCCAGGTTACGTACAACCAATGTCTCGGTATATCAAGTTTAAAAGAAGCTGTTCATAGTCTTGATGTATGAATACTCCATCCCCTGCACTAAAATTTGGTTAGATGGATTGAATTCCACAATCGAGACACTTTGAAAATGTTTCATTATGTTCCTTTTATTCATCGTATGGGGAAAACATGAAGCATAATTCGAGGGAATTAAATTCCTCTGATACTAACCTTTTATGACCTGAACAAGTGGTTCTTGTGCCACAGATATCCCAATATTTCCTCTATAGGCCAGAGAATGGTGACATGTGACTAAAATAAAAACTAATATGGGAGGCCTTTTTCAGATGTTCCATAATGCATGCACTGAACCATCTCTATGTATAGGTTCATAGGAATAATAAAACAGATGAAATGTCTATAGAAAAAAAATGAATGAAAAACCAATAGAGAATAAAAAAGCATGAAAACATAAACTAAAAAAGGAAAAAAAAGAAAAATACATGCCAAACCAGAATGATGTCCCAACATGATAAAACTGGAAAAGTATATTACTGAGAAAGAATTTATCTATATCACTAAGGACTAAAGAAAATATTCTCCAAAATGAACCAAGGTTTCCTTTTGCACTTCCTTGATCACTGTTGACCTATTAGTCACCTTCATAAGACAAGAAACATGCAGGAAAATCCCATAGAGGGGTGAAGATATACATACCAAGCAGGGTGCCCAAAAATATGATAAGGGAGCAGTTTGAGATAGGATATAAGTAATCAAATAAACCCATAGAAAAAGGGACATGATAACCATTCAATATATATATATATATAATCCTAAAATTGAACCATGAAAGTTATAAATGGGATTTCCATCTCAAATCCCAACCCAGGTAATGATTTTTCGATGAGTTTTATGTGATCCATCAATGATTCTATGAATCTCGTGCATCTATCCAAAGAAATATCCATGTTGAGTCACCCTATTCCACTATTCCACACAATTGAGGGGAAATAATATTTATGTAGATAAAACATTCCCAAATACAAAATTAGGGTTCTACTTAGTAGATATATAAGACCCATAACCTGACCCAGTTTTAGGGTTCCACTCTGATGGTAGAGAATCCATGCCCTATCTCTATAGAAGGTTTTCACTATAATGGTAGAGGAACTATTTCCTAACATCCTCGGATGGTTTCACAGTAATGGTAGAGGAACCATGACCTGAATACATGGGATGGTTCCACTCTAATGGTAGATAGATAAGGGATCCTGGACCTAACACGGTAAGAGTGTTCCACTCAGAAGATAGATATAATATCTATGACTTGTCCCAATAAGAGGGTTCCACTTTAATGATTGATAGATGCCCAACGACCTATCCGAGAAGAAGGGTTACACTATAAATATGGATACATGACCCTTGCACATTTTCAGTTGGTGGGTTCCACTCTATGGGTAGAGGACCCATGCCATGCCCCAATAGGATGGCTCCTCTACGATGAAACAGTCCTATCAAAGCCATCATCGAGAACTTCCTAAAGTGGTGTCACCCTCAGAACATCTCAAATAATATAAAAAAATCAATTGTGAAGGATACTATTGAAATATAGAATGAAAAAACATAATATAGGATAATCGAGGCCTAAAATCATAGTAAAACTGAAGGAGATATGATATGTAGAAGATTCCTCAGAAGGAAGGTATCTAATGTGTAATGGGGCCCACACTGTGTGTGGTCCCACCTCACTGCTTGGTTGTGTCCTCACGAGTACACGGATCAAGGGTCCTATATCCCAATAAGACCCATAAGGGGACTACATGGTGTTCCTTATATACCCTGGGAAGATCTGTGTCATCTTGGTCGTTCCCATATTCATACAGAATAGCCATGTGCATGGTCGTGTCCATGTCTGTTTTGTCCTACATTATATATCACATTACTAAAAATGGGTCATGTGGCATACATGGGGTCCCACATGGTGTTCAATATTTAACAAAATTGAAAACTCTATCCACCACTTTAAAGGGGATATATGATGTGTGTTTAAGTGACAACACACATTGTAGTTAGGTTTTTCATAGAAAGTTAAATCTACTCTATGTGATATATATCCACACTTAACGTTGCGAATACCACAATTTGACCACAAAAAATTGATGGAAATCCCCTCTCTCCATCATTCTAGCCATTCATTGGTTGGAAAAAGAAATTATTCTCACCCATAAAAACCCACTGTGGTTCATCGAATCTTTACATGTCACCTTTTACCTCACTCTATTTATATTATATGGTGGAATTGGTTGTATCCCCCAATCTATCATAATCCATCCTTGATTCTTCAATTTGTTCATCACATGATAATCTTCCCTAAATATTGCGATCTGATCATATTAATACCCACTCGTAAATGAATAATCATTTCGCTATAGACCAATAATGAAGAATTCAATGAATTATTACGAGAAAATCAAACTAACCAGGGTTCAAAAATCGATGGGAAATCATTATTATCCAATGTACTAGATCAGGAACAGATGAATTGGGAAAACATGGTAAAATATGGATTGATTTAATAATCAATTAAAAATCTATAAAAAGTAACATGAAAAATCTCAATTTAAGGTAGATCAAAGAGAATAAATTATCATGCTCAATATTTTACTCATAAGTGGAAGAATCCAAAAATGATGATTCCTACCTTGATATTTGATTGTTTTATGATGAAGTCCTCAATTAAAATGATGGATAGAATTTTCTACATTCACTAAAAATCGATTCACCTTGTTTTGGAGGCTCATTGCCATCTAATCTCAGTCTACTATTTAAGAACACAGAATTATTGTCTCTAAGATCCCAGGGTTATGCGACTAACCCTATATATTTTATATAATAGCATATTAATATAGGGAAGTTGGTTTTGGGTACTAAACCTCTTGACTTGACATCCAATAGGTCCTAGTTTCAATACCTAATGGGTGTTGGAAATATTCCAGTACTATGCTAGCAATGATGTACAAGATAACGCAGGTAGGTGATGACATTGAAATGATGTAGAGAGGATGATGTATTCTTGACACTTTACTGGGTCTTGGGCCTACATGATATGTAATGTGTCGATAAACCTTATATAAAGAGTTATTTTTTCATAATAAAAATGTGTATACCCCCCCCCCCCAAATAATCAATCCACTTAACACACCCTCTAATGGCCTCGTTTTCTAAATTCGTCATGTAGACAAAATTTAGGCCACGCCTAGGGTAAATCTCACATTTTATATTTAACAAAGATCTTAGTCTTCCATTCCTATATTTTTAGGAGATGTTAATTTATTTCTAAAAAAACATACACACGTGATATAATATATTTTTAATATTTTTATTAAATTACTTCTAAGAACACTAGGCCTCCTAATCAGACGTCATGTTCGCATAAGGCTTTAAATATTTTCCTATATATATTTCAAAATATTTTAAGTAAAAAATATGATCTCTCCAAGGATATATTTCAAATTCATAAATGGAAAAAAATAGGTTCTTTGAAATATATTTTACAGAAATTAATTTTCAATGATCACTTGGTAATTTTCTTGAGAATTATATAATTTTCTCATTAAAAACACGTTTAAAACATGAAAACCTTTCACAAATAATTTTATTTATAAATAACCTTGAAAAATTATAAAGGATGCTTTAAAATCATTTAAAACATTTCATGAGGAAAATATTCTTTCTAGTATGATTTTTAAACAGAAAACATTTTGAAAATCCATTTCCGTGAAAATAACCTTGAAATATTATAATATAATCTTTAATGGAAATAATATTCACGAGGGTAGGAAATTCCATTCATGTCATACATGTTAAAAACATATTCCTTTTGAATTTCTGATAAAATCCAAAATGGTATTTTTAAAAACAATAGATATTAATTTCAAAATATTTTGTAAAAAATTAAAAAATGGATAATAAAGTTTTTGATAAATAATTTGTATAATGATAATAAAAATTTGAAAACATTTTATAGAAGACATGGTTTTGTAAAAAACGTTTTCGACTAAAGAGAGAAATAAATTCAATTTTTATTATAAAAAATATTTAGAACTCTTGAGTATATAAAGACATAAAAATAAAGTGAAACCATTTATTCTCATGGAATAAACAAATAAAAATAAATTTCATGAGTTTACTTAGATGTGGATCATAATATTTTATCATTGATAGTATAAACCAAAACTATTCTGATTAATGATAATATAGTATCATAAAACTCTTACCACTTTAGTAACTTTTTTAATGTAAACTCCATGAAAGAGGGATCCCCAAATATAAATTCAAATCATAGTAATATCTAAGAGAATCAAAATAAAATAAATTATTGGGATGTATATACCCCACATAAAATAAACACATGGTGAATATGACATTGGACTCACAGAGAATAATAGTGAGACAAAAACCCCTTACCATAACTCTAGAATTATTTCATACAATTTCAAAAATTAATTATAATTGTAACACCCCAAGCTTCCACGGTACGCTTCTCTTTGAATAATACAATAGCGTGTGTTGTATGCAACATTGAGTTCAAGCGCACCCTGACTTACCAAACTAGCCATTCAAAAGCGGTTATGAATAGTATTAACAGAATTTTAAATTTTGTATTATATTTATAATTTTAGAATCCATATTATGAGTTTATAAGACATAATTTATGAACAATTTCATTTTTTCAGATAAAAGAAGTATTTTTTAAAAAATTCAATTTTACAGCCTTTTAATGGAGAAGCTTTTTTGAATCAAATATTTGAAAGTTTTATATATTCAGTTTGACAAAATAAACTTCTTATTTAGAATTGTGACATAAGAATTTAGTTTCAATAATGTTTTGGTATTTTTCTGATAACTTTCATATTTGTGTGAATAGTTAAAAGTACTATATTTTAACTGAAAACAACTTTTTTAATCAAAATAATTTATATTGTTAAATTATAAATTTTAATGGTCTGAAAGTATAAATAGATTATATTTTTACCATTTAATCCAATTATGTTCATTTTATGTAATTTAACTTTGGAATTGGACATAAAAAAGTGGCAAACGTTTGATAGTTATTATTTCTTAAAAATACGCCTTTTGGTTTTGACAGCGGGAATTAATTTTAAATTAAAAAATGAAACTTTTATGTCTTGAATTTGTTAAAATAGACTTCATTTTTGTATTTGGAATATCTAAATTATCTTAGGGTTAAATTTTGGTACACTTCTCATAACTTTCATATTTTGATAAATAGTGAAAATTAGTAAATTTTAATTAAAAACAACTTTTTTAATCGAAATAATTAATAGTGATAAATTATGAATTTGAGTGATTTTAATGTATAATAATATTATAATTTTACCATTTAATCCAATTTTGGTCATTGGATATAGTTTCATATTTAAACTGAACATAAGAAAGTGTTAATCTATTGATAGTTATTATCTGTTAAAAACACGATTTTTGTTTCGACAACGGAAACTAATTTCAAATTACTTTCTTCCACTTATGTGTTTGGAATTAAAAAAAATTAATTCCATATTTATAATCAGGAGTTCTAAATTGTGTAAATAGGTAACTTTTATTTTTAGACATTTTGAATAATTACTTAGGTAAATATTTTATTTACCATGGTTAAATGGTAAATCCGGTAAATAATGGTAAAAAATAATATTATAATAATAATAAATTACCATAAAACCTGTCCTAACCCTATTGGTTGATACATTTCTGACCCTAGGCATCTTTGGGTCGATTTTGGGACCCCATAGATCCACTTGTAAGTGACAATTACACTTTATATTAATTAAGTTAAAATAAATACAAAAATGACATAAGCATATATTTTTAGAAAAACAATTTTTACATAGGTTTATATACGCTATATTTTCTAATGTAAGTATTTTTTAGATATATAAATGTATTTCCTACATAATGGTATTTTATTTATAATTTCTAGACATTGAGTAATTAAATTTATTTATGACACAATAATGATGTAGTATTTTCATTATTAATGAATGAATCAAATAATTGGTATTATAAATATTAAAGAAAATATAATTTGAAAGTTTTGATGCCATAAATGAATTTTATTGATTAATATGACATGTTAGGATTGCTTAAATGAAAATGGTTTGAATTAATAAAGTTGTTAATACTTTTAATTTTTTTTATTAAATTGTGTCAAAATTGACATAAAAGTGTTTTTAAAACTAATATTATATAATTAACTCATATTCTATTCCTAAAAATCTAAGGGTCTGCCACATGAATTATATAATTATTCTTGTATCATTAATGGACCACTTGGGGGTCTCTTGGAATTATATAGTATGTTTATTACCATATAATATAAAAATACAATGTGACATGGTAAATGTCAAACTATTTAACTAAGAGTTAAATATAAATGGAAAGGTTAATATAGTGACCCAAACCTGTCTAAAATCTATTGTATGAAAGGATTACGACCCATACCCACCTTAATCTTTGAATAATCCACTTTGGAGTCATTATAAACCGAATATGAATTTAATATAAATTAATACTTTAAGTTTTTCTTAAAGATCCCCTCCTCCCCCTTATAAAAGGAAACCACTTCTAACAAATTCCTCAAACCTCTCAAGCCTTTTGGATCATCTAAACTCTGCCCAATTAAGCTCCATACATCCATCTAATACTCCAAGAAGCCTTACCTTAGGCATAGGGCACTTCAAGAGTTCTTTTTTGGTTCAAACCAGAGTGAGTTACCCAAATTAATGGTTACAATTTCCCTTAAGTTCTTTTCTTTTGTTTTACTTATCCAACCCCTATACTCTTTTTATTTTATTCTTTTGTAACAAAACCAGTATCGTCAATATACTAGGGTGTTTTTATGAGATGTATTGGAACTACACTTACACACACCTCCATCTAATGGGTGAAGAACATAATGTTTCTGTGGATGGCAACCAAACGCCTCACGAAACTATGATTGTTCAAATTATCTCCTACCGCATCTCATGGTGGCCATTGAGATGGAAATGTAATTAAATATGAAATTTATGAAATTTATATCATACCATTATTCATTTAATGTTGTATATATATACACGATAATTTCATTTGGGGAAGTGCAGACTACCGCCCCCTCAAAGTGATATGACTCGTTCATACCGTACATGGAACGTATAAAGGATGGTGGTAATGAAATTAAGTAACGTATATAATATATTATATTATATTGTAATAATAATATAACTATGTATCATTTTGTTTTTATTCCTTTTATAATGAAAAATGAAATGGAATTAGTGTTCCTGTGTACGTACGGATTAACGTTTCCATGAATGCGATGAGATTCATTCCCCATCGTATCCATTCAAGAGTAATTTCATTTGATGATTAAAAATAATGTTTAAGGACTTTATATAATTCTGGATATGAATAAGATACCACCTATGGATAACAAAAATGGCTTATATAACAAAACATATAAAAGAAAACGAGTAAGTGAACACCCGAAACAACGATAATACTAAAATATTATTAACAAAGCAATATTAAAAGATCATATATGATATCATATTTATGTATATGATTCCTGTATAATTTTAAAAAAATTATTTAACTAATATACATGAGGTTAACCTACCCTCGACCATGGAATAGTACAAGGTAAGGGTTTATTTCACAATCTTTTCATTATCCGAGTTTGTTTATATGTAATTATCTATTGGGACTTCTTTATCATCGACATCCATGTTTCATAAAAATGTATTTCAAAACACTCTTACTATTTTACAGAATATGGGTTAAAGTCATTTATACCCTTGTTTGACTTTTTATAAGAAGTTTATAAAGGAATCTTTACGTCATTTTCCAAACAAGGTCCTTTTTAACCTTTTCGACAAAATTAAGGTAAGAATGTCTTTTTTAACTTATACGGTGGGTGAAAATATTATCTACCATTGTAAAATCTTCTAAGCCTCCCTTAAAAGCTTAAAATATTTTTTTCAAAGAAAATGTTTTATTTTATAATTATGTGACTTTTAAATTATTTCAAATAAGAGATATCCCTCTCAAATAGTTTTGATTTTATCTATGTCAACATTCTTTGATGGATTTTAAGCTTATTTGAAGTTGATTTATTATGATTCAAAAATTATTAAATGTATTGAAGGTTTTGTGATATGTTTGACTGTGGATATGTTATTTTTATACCATTCATGGTTTATGGAGAATGTATTGACATTTCTTATGCCATTTTTAATACGAATGTTTATGTTATGTTTAAAACTTTTTATATAGGAATGCATTGGACTTAGTATGTGACGGATGGAGCCCGCTATAGCTTTTCAATGCGTCGGTAGGTCTCATGAGACAAACTAGTGTCTTGGAATGAGGCCTTGACAAAATCTTATTTGCAGTCTTGTCACGAGGCCTTGGTTACGTGGTTATGATAGTCCGAGATTATGCATTCCATCATTATGAAAGTGGTTATTGATATTTCATGTGATTATTTGACTGGTAGAATATCCATGTGAATAATTAAATGGAATTATTTCATTTTATTTCTACCATATTCTGCTGAAGTTCAAGTTTAAAAGGATTTTGTTTTAGCTATACATTGCCTTAAATGTTTATACTTATTTATGAATGTTTCTGCTATATTGTTATCCTTACTGGGCATCTAAGCTCACCCCTTTCTATGTTTTATTTTTCCAGGATGTGAAGAAGTAATTTATGAATGACCTACATGGATAGTATGAGGGGATATGAGTGTGGACTATGGAGACTATGTTGTTTTAGTTTTCATTTTATGATGTAATGTAAGACCAATGAATGTATCTAGTGATTCCAAGGGTACTAAATTAACCAGTCTTTCAAGACTTGATCTTTTGTGATCATCCCAATGTTATGTAACAATGCACCGACTCTGGGTAACTGGGGTCGGGGCATTACTGTTGGTATCAGAGGAAGTTTATTACAAACCTTGGAAACTAGATTTAGATATACTCTGATTAGAGAACATAGACCTAAGATGTACTTTGAGGATTAGTATAGAAGAACTTCCTATATTTTTTGGTATTGTATAGATTTTGTGAGTTTTCTGAGCAATACGTCCCTGTATGGATATTAGTAGGTTGAGGCGGCTCTGGCATAGATGTACCTAGGGGTAAAACCCGAAAACACCTCTTTTAGCTACACTCGAATGGGAACTGGTGCATGACAACGGGCCTTGCTGCACTCTTAGTTACGACACTCCCAGAGGATTGGCTTTGGATAATTATCATTTTACTTAAAAACCATTATTAAGGGTTTATGAGTATATACTTACTCAAATAAAACATTTTATTATATATTATATCCATAAACTATTCAATTCATGTTAAGTGTTTTACATGTTTGGAATTATTCATTACAATTGATAAACTGACCTAGTTTATTATATTATATAGAAATAGTTCCCAGTAGAAGTAATGTGAACTTCAGCAATACGTATGATCGAAAGAGTAAGAAGGATCATATATTTCATGGTATTAATCCAACATTTAAAAGAGAAATAGTCTGCCATGTATTCTCAACATATGAAGAAATAATATCATGTGTTAATAATATAAGTAAAAAATTCTCTGAGTCTTATGGCTTTGAAAGGAAGTAAGAGAAGAAAAGGATGGAAGAAAGAAAGATGGATAAAGGGAAGAGGGAAAAGAAGAATTTATCCATATGTGATACCTGTGGGAAGAAACACCCTGGAACTTGCCTGAAGGGAATGAGAGTTTTTTATAAGTGTGGAGAAAAAGGACACCTTGTACATGACTTCAAAGGTAAGAAAAAGGTTTCAAATGTACAATGCTTCATCTACAAGGAGTTGGGACACTATGCGAACCAATGACCAAATCATCAGAGTATTCCCCAAATGATGCTATTGGATAATGATGAGGTTATGATACTACCACATATGAGGAGGAATGATTAAATTTCTTATGTTGTTATCAAGGAATTATGTCATTTGATTGTTGTATCAATGCTGTACTGGTTATAATAATTATGGAGTATATAAGGATTGTACTGTAGTACAATTTCATTAAGAACTTGAGATTGTGTGGAACCAAGAAAAGTGACTCAATAGCAGGTTATATTTTTGTAAAATATATGGTTGAGAGAAATATAACCCATAATATGGTTCTGATACCGAGTTAGTGATTTTGCAATAATACATGATTGATTTGGATAAATTATATTGGATATTCTTGAATACCTTGAAACTGATTAATGATTTGTATATTCCATCATTGTTGGAATATACAACATTTTTGGATGGACGAAGTATATCCAGTATTCTATAAGGAATAAGGGAGCATGAATGTAATCAATAAGGTTTTATGGTAATTCAGGATGTTTCCGTGTTTTAAAAGAATTCACAATGAAGGTATTCATATGTTATTACGTGGTAAAAAGGATCTACATTATGTTTACCTGACATATAAATTTTGGAATGAGAGTTTGGAAAGAATTATTTTGGATAAGTATAAAGGTTGGAATGGATTAAATTTTACATTGGATTCTATTGTTATGGTTATTTTTGGATATATATAAACAAGACAACACACAGACAGTTTGACAACCTATCTCGTCAGACAAAGCTTTGTGAATTGAACCCACAACCATAGTGCGATTGAGAATTATCACCTACCACTAGACTACATGAAGTCCCTGGAGTGTATAATGTATTTTTTTTAGTTCTCATTGATGAATTATAAATTTATTTTTAGAACCCTATACAGTTAGGATAAATAGATTATTTTTGAGTTTTATTAACTTTTGGAGTGAAAGATGGGTTTGTGGTAAACATTTAGTAAGGAATGAATGTATACATGAAAAGTAAGTATATTTCCTTACGTTCTTAGTAAATCTCATAAATAAATTCTTCAACTTTATGAAAGGTAACTTAAAACAAAAACTTTTTTTGTTAACTTTTCCTATTGGGGAATCAAAGACGATTTAAACAATCACACGTTTGTGATTTTCTTGTAGTTATCTTTCACCTAATCCCGTTTTCTACAACTCTCCATCAGACCTTGATGGGTTTTTTCTCCTCCATATCCATGTTTAAATAGAATCCTAGTATGGGATATCTCGGGTGACCTTTATACTTCTCTTTATTTCTTTTAAAGTAATATTTTTATTAACCCTATTTCTGATGTGCGTTTTCCAAAAATGTATATTCTATTTTCAACCTTTTATTTTCAAAAAAAATTCAAATTGAGAGGGCGGAATTTGTTGAATGTGGGGAGAATGTAACACCCCAGGCTTCCACGATACGCTTCTCTTTGAATAATACAATAATGTGTGTTGTACGCAACACTGAGTTCAAGCGCACCACGACTTACCAAACTAGTGGTTTAAAAGAGGTTATGAATTGTATTAACTGAATTTTAAATTTCATATTATCCTTATAAATTTAGAATCCATATTATGATTTTCTAAGACATAATTTAAGAACAAATTCATTTTTTCAAATAAAAGAAGTATTTTTCAAAAAATGCAATTTTACCGCCTTTTAATGGGGAATCTTTTTTAAATCTAATATTTTAAACTTTTATAAATTCAATTTGACACAATTAACTTCTTCTTTAGAATCGGGATATAATAATTTAGTTTCAATAACGGTTTTTTGTTTTTCTAAAAACTTTCATATTTGGGTGAATAGTGAAAAATACTATATTTTAACTAAAAACAAATTTTTTAATCAAAATAACATATATTGTTAATTATAAATTTTAATGGTTTCAAAGAATAAATAGATTATATTTTTACTATTTAATCCAATTATGTTCATTTTATGTAATTTCACTTTGAAATTGGACATAAACATGTCTCAAACTATTGATAGTTATTATTTCTTAAAAATAAGCCTTTTGGTTTTGAAAGCGGGAATTAATTTTAAATTAATAAATGAAACTTTTATGTATTGAATTTGGTAAAATAGAATTCATTTTTCGATTCAGAATTTCGAAATTATCTTAGGGTGAAATTTTGGTACTTTTCTGATAACTTTCATATTTTGATGAATAGTGAAAATTAGTAAATTTTAATTAAAAACAACTTTTTTAATCGAAATAAGTAATAGTGATAAATTATGAATTTAAGTGATTTTAAAATATAATAAGATTATAATTTTACCATTCAATCCAATTTTGGTCGTTGGACATAATTTCATATTTAAACTGGACATAAGAAAGTGTCAATCTTTTGATAGTTATTATTTGTTAAAAACACATTTTTTGTTTCGACAACGAGAATTAATTTTAAATTACGTTCTGCCACTTCTGGGTTTTGAATTTAGGAAAATTTATTCCATATTTAGAATCATTAGGTATAAATTATGTAAATTATTTTTAGACATTTTGAATAATTACTACTGTAAATATTTTATTTACTATGGTTAAAGGGTAAATGCGGTAAATAAGGGTAAAAAATAATATTATAATAATAATAAATTACCCTAAAACGTGTCATAACCCTATTGGTTGATACATGTCCAACCATGGGCATCATTGGGTCGTTTTTGGGACCCCATAGATCCACTTGTAAGTGATAATGACACTCTATATTAATTGAGTTAAAATAAATACAAAAATGACATGAGCATATATCTTTTAGAAATACAATTTTTACATAGGGTTATATATGTTATATTTTCTACTATAAGTATTTATTATAAAGACAAAAATATTTCCTATAATATGGTATATTATTTATAATTTTTAGACATTGAATAATTAACTATATTTATGACACAATAATGATGCAGTATTTTCATTACTAATTAACGAATCAAATAATTTGTATTATAAATATGAAAATAAATATAATTTGATAGTTTTGATGCCATACACGAATTTTATTGATTAATATGACATTTTATTATTTCCTAAATGAAATTTTTTTGAATTAATAAAGTTTTTAAGACTTTAACATAAATCAATTATTAAATAGTGTCAAAATTAACCTAAAACGGTTTTTTTAAAATAATATTATATTATTAATTCATATTCTATTCATAAAAATATAAGGTTCGGCCAAAGGACATATATAATGATAGTTGTATCATTAATTGACCACTTGGGGGTCTCTTGGAAGTATATAGTATGTTTATTAACCATATAATATAAAAATACAATGTGACATGGTAAATATCAAACTATTTAAATAAGAGTTAAATATAAATGGTAAGGTTAATATAGTGACCCAAACCTATCTAAAATATATTGGATGAAAGTATTTAGACCCCTCCCCACCTTATAAATTGAATAATCCTCTTTGTATCCATTAGAAACCTAATATTAATTTATTATAAATTAATACTTGATGTTTTTCCTATATAGACCCTCCTCCCACTAATAAATGGACACCATTTATAACCAATTCCTCACAACTCCCAAGAATTTTTTCTCATCGAAAATCTACCCAATTAATCTTCCTACATCCCTATAATCCTCTTAGAAGCCTTACCTTAGGTAGAAGGCACTTCAAGAGTCCTTTTTGGTTCAAACCAAAGGGAGTTACCCAAATTAAAGGTAACAATTTCTCTTAACTTCTTTTCTTTTATTTTACTTCTCCAACCCCTAAAATCTTTTTATTCTATTCTTTTGTAACATAACCCGTCTCCTAAATATACTAGGGTTTTTTATAAGAAGGATTCAAACTACACTTACACACACCTCTATCTAATGGGTGAAGAATATATTGTTTCTGTAGATGGCATCCAAACGCCTCACGAAATGATGATTGTTCAAATTATCTCATACCGCCTCTCTTGGTGGCCATTATGATGGAACTGTAATTAAATAAGATATTTATGATATTTATAGCATACCATTATTCATTTCATATTGTATATATATACCGTAATTTTATTTGAGGAAGTGCAGACTACCTCCCCCTTAAAGTGACATGACTCATTCATACCATATTTGGAACGTATAAAGGATGGTGGTAATGAACATAGGTAACATATATAACATATTAAATTATAATATAATAATAATATACCTATTTATCATTTTTTTTTATTCCATTTATAATGAAAAATGAAATGGAAGTAGTGTTCGTAGGTACGTACGGATTACCGTCTCCACGAATGCGATGAGATTCATTCCCCATCATATCCATTAAAAATTATTTCATTTTATGATTAAAAATAATATTTAAGGACTTGATATCATTCTGGATACGAATAATAAACAACCTATAGATAAAAAACATGGCATATGTAACAAAACGTATAGAATAAAACGAGTAAGTGAACACCCAAAACGATGATAATACTAAAATATTCTTAACAAAGCAATATTAAAAAACCATATATGATATCATATTTATGTATATGATTATTGTATAATTTAATAACAATGATTTAACTATTATACAGGAGGTTAACCTACCCTCGACCAAGTAATATTACAAGGTAAGGGTTTATTTCAGAATCTCTTCATTATCTGAGGTTGTTTATACGTAATTATCTACTGGGACTTCTTTATCATCCACATCTATGTTTCTTAAAAATTTATTTCAAAACATTCTTACTATTTTACAGAATATGGGTTAAAGTTATTTATACCCTTTTTTTACTTTTTATAAGAAGTTTATAAAGGAATCTTTACGTCATTTTCCAAACAAGGTTCTTTTTAACATTTTCGACAAAATTAAGGTAAGAATGTGTTTTTTTAACTTATATAGCAGGTGCAACTATTTTCCACCATTGTAAAATCTTCGAAGCCTCCCTTAAAAGATTATAAGAATATTTTCAAAGTAAATGTTTTATTTTATAATTATGTTACTTTTAAATGATTTCAAAAAAGAGATATTTTTTTCTCAAATATTTTTGATTTCATCTATGTCAACATCCTTTGATGGATTTTAAGCTTATTTGAAGTTGATTTATTATGATACAAAACTTTTGTATTGTCTTGACAGTTTTGTGATATGTTTGAAAATGGATGTGTTATTTTTATACCATTCATGGTTTATGGAGAAAGTATTGACATTTCATTTTCTAGTTTTAATACGAATGTTTATGTTATGTTTAAACCTTTTCATATGGGAATGCATTTGACTTAGTAAGTGACGGTTGGAGCCTGCTATAGATTCTCGATGCATTAGTAGGTCTCATGAGACAAACTAGTGTCTTTCCACGAGGCCTTGAAAAAATATTATTTGTATTCTTGGAAGGAGGCCTTGGCTACGTGGTTATGATAGTCTGGCATTATGCATTCCATCATTATGAAAGTGGTTATTGATATTGCATGCGATTATTCGACTAGTAGAATATCCATATAAATAAGTAAATGGAATTAATTCATTTTATTTCTACCATATTATGCTGAATTTCAAGTTTAAAAAGCTTTTTTTAGTTATACATTGCCTTAAATGTTTATACTTATTTATGAATGTTTCCACTATATTGTTATCCATACTGGGCATCTGAGCTCACCCCTTTCTATGTTTTATATTTTCCAGGATGTGAAGAAGTAATTTATGAATGACCTTCATGGATAGTATGAGGGGATATGAGTGTGGACTATGGTGACTATGTTGTTTTAGTTTTCATTTTATTATATAATGTAAGACTTATGAATGTATCTTGTGATTCCAAGGCTACTAAACTAATCAGACTTTCAAGACTTGCTCTTTTATGATCTTGCCAATGTTATGTAATAATGCACCGAATCTGCGTAACTGGGATCAGGGAGTTACAATAATAAAACAAAAGTTTATTATTATTCTATTATAGAACCATAATTATATATACCCTACCATATATTATTTATTAATAACATTTTACTACCCGTTTATTAATAATTCCATGTGAAAGTCACATTTCAGGCAAAAACTACTTTGGTTTTTGTGGAGGATATGATTTTTTGTTTTTGGTCTTCAAAATTTGATCACGATTCCATAATATTCATAATGTTAAAAATGATATAATTTTCATATTTATTCATTATATATATATATATATATTTAGAGTGATATATAATATCTAGATATGGAAAATGATATAAACTGTTCATGGAGATTGTAGGTTGTACTTAAGCGTGAATGTTGTTTTCATTTTTCTTCTGAGAAGAAAGAAAAAAGGTAAATAATATATTATCTCTAAAAAATTATTTTTTATTTCATATAAATCACATATTTTAATTAAATTAATCTTTATTACCCTCTATTTAAAACATGTAGAAATCACATCGTTTCATGATGTAGTTGTTCATCGCACACACAAACGATGTTATTGCATTCGCACAGAATGGAGGGTAAGAAAGAACAAGTGATATACTGAATAAATAATAATAATAATATAGTTAATATAATATAAAAATAATAAATCTAAAATTATATTAATCCATTATAAGTGGTGATGGAAAACAAAAAACATCGGTTCAAGAGGTGGTAGTCTGCAGTACACACGACTGATTATTTTTTAACCCATTAGATGGAAGATGAGAATGATTTAGATTACTAATTTAATATAATAACATCTCATTGTATGGAATATATTGATTTTATTATATAATCATTTTTAATAACAATTGAAGGAGTTGGATGAGGAAATAAAAAATACTCAACAATGGATGTTACCTCCTCTTCGGACAACTTCTTGTGGCTTGAACCAAAATGTTTCATAGAAAGTATTTATAAACAAAATAAGGCTTTTAATAGGGGGATAAGGAATTAAGGAAGTGATTTGGGATGTTTTTGGATGAACCAAATGGGGTTTAAGTGTGAATATTAGAGGAGTGGCAATTTCCATTTATATGTTAGGTGAGTGACATAATTGTTAATTTTGAAAAGAAATAGTTTTACCCCTGTTTTTCAGATTCCAAAAGGCTAAAAAATTGTCCATAATGAATTTGAGAGGATATAATATCTAAAAATGATCATAAGATCAGGTTTTTACATGTTTTTGTCATTTTTAACCCTTATCTTTTTAGTTTAACCCATGGTAAGTCAACTTTTACCTTAACCATAGTAAATAATTTTTACTTATTTTTCTATTCTTAATGGTGAAAAATTATGTTACCCTTATAAGATAATATAAATTATCATGAATATAAATTTGGAATCAATTTTTCAAAATTCCATTCTTATAAGTGAACATTTTTAATATAAAATTAATATCATAGATGCGATGAGAATGATCATTTCCAAATAAAGAATGTTCAATTGTAAGAATGACAACGAGCTTGTACCCAAGTGGTATAGGCTTCTGCATGGAATCCAAAAGACCCATGATCAAATCCAGGAAGGGAAATAATTCCGAGTACTATAACAGTGATGAAACTGTAGCAGCGACGACACTATAGCAGTAGAAGCATTGTATAAGGTACTGTTGCGGCAGATGTACTGTAGTAGCGTGGGTACTATAGCAGTACGGTTAACTAAGGGGTCCTTTAGGACAAAAAATGGGCTTTCAAGCCTTGTATTCAGGCTACTTGGCCTTGGGACTTCAAGCTATGTAATAGGTCTCCCTCCACCCACACTAAAGAGATGTTTGCTTTAAATAATAAATTGAGGCTTCGGCCCCAACCTTTAAAAAAATGTTCTTTTGTATGAATGGTTTTAATATAAAAAATAAATATAAAATTGATTCCAATGACCTAATTTGGATTGATTGTTGTATAAATGTACTAAAACCCGATATTTTTTTACTATTCACCGAAAAGTATATAATTTTAAAAAATTATAAAAAATCACCCTAAGATAATTTGGACATGATGATTTCCAAAATAATTCAATTATTTCAAATAAAGTTTATGAAATTGTAAAAAATTCATTATAAAATAATTTTAGAAAAGGCTACCAAACTGATTTTTTGAGAAATACAATTTTTAAACATGAAATTGGATTTATTCTTATCTCTTTTACAGAAATAATGATAAATATTAAACATTTTATTTAGTATATAATATATAATTTTCATTAAAATCATTCAACAAAAGTGATTAATTAATTAATTTAGATAAAAAAGTTTTGTGAGAATAATTTTTTTAGAAAAATGATATATTTATTTTTGAATGATATTTATTTTCATTCATGTTAATTGGTCACCAAAGAGTTCATTATGTATACATGTGTAAAAAAATATTTCCACAATTTAGTTAATCATATTTATAACTAGTATTCCAACGGCTAGTTGATAACTATGGTATTAAATTTCAATATTTTAATAGTATGTAATGTTTCCTTTAAAATTTTAGGTTTTATTTAATAAAAGATAATCTTAGTGTTACCTGTAAGAAAAAATATATACCAAAGATTAATTTTTTCTGATTTGTTTTTGAAAAATACTAGGGTGTTACACCCTTCTTTTTTTTATAATAAGACACCCTACATGAGAACCATTGTGCACACACATACCTTAAATATTCTAGTTTAGGTTGTTTATAGAGACTTTAAAAGGTTTTATTTAAGGTTACATAGTGTGTATGTGGAGATCTTGAATATTTTTTCTCAGATATATCATTGATTCCCTTTTTTTGTAATTCAGTTATATCTTTTGTATATGATTGAAAAATTTGATGAATAGTGGTATTTACTATTTAAAAGCATCATTTTTTATAACATTATGGTTATTAATATTTTAATATCTTGAAGGTCATGCATTGTTATATGAGTTTTCTATTTTTTTCAATTTACCTTTACAAGAAGGTATAGTCTTTCTAGGGTTTCCTGTATAACCTTGCCTATACTTGGAAATCTTTACTGTGGGGAGGTTAACTTGAAGATACATAACACTCTATCTCAGAACCAATGTTTTATGTTGATGTACTAACAAATACAAAATTTCAATTTCAGTTATTTTTAGGGGTCAGTTGCGACGAGATTCCAATGCAACTGATCCGTAGAGGAAAATGGCATCACAAAAACATTTTTTCTTTGCGATGGGACATGTACCTATCACAATTATACTGAACCCTATTTATTAGAATTATTATTTTTTTAGAATATGATTTTCATCCAAAATTATAAAAATAGAAAAATGTAAAAAAATTAAAACATAAAAAAATAAGAAATTTAAACAACATCCAATAAATTTAAAAAATGAATATAGAAAACTATATACATTTGAATTAAAAACTACGGACATAATATGTTTATCTAAAACTCATAATAATATTTTTGTTGAAAAAATATATCTATCACTATGGGGTTAGTGGATCAACTATTGGACCTGGTGGAGGGATCTCCATCCCTATACCCCACATAATTCAGCGCATGTAATCTATCATCTTCTTGTGTTTCTAATCCTAAAATCAACACTACTTCTTCAATTTCTAATCCTAGTGTAAATGAATCTCCTCATTCAATTTACCGAGGTTCTCTATAAACTCATTCTAAGATCATATATTATCCTTATACTCTATAGATAAATATTAATTCTATGAACTATCACCCAACACACAGGACAACAATGATTCCACAATGACATAATAATTGGAAGGCCTCAATATAGAATTGATACCAACCACTAAACCATTCTTGAAACCATATTGATTCACCAACAACCATGTTTTCCTATTAAATCCTGGAATACTAGTATCCTCACCCTTAATCTTGAACTTACTCTCATCATGTATGTGGTATGTTATAACCAGAAATTCCACCTTTAAATATAATATGAAATTTTAATAGATAAAATATTAATTTTAGTTTATTTAAAAAAATATTGATTTTTTTACAATCTCTGCAACTATTAATTTATCTAGTTGGATGATAATTTTACATACTCTTAGTGACATAAAACTCTATAACATTGTGATTATAAACTACCTAATTAATATAAATTAATAATTTATCATTTAATTTATAAAATAATTTTTAAATAAAATTACTTATCATTTGTCTTCGATGAATGTTAAATGTACAACTACCATCCCTATGGCTGACATGCAGTCTCCCTTGGTTCTACTAGATTTATAATTATCTCCTTTAAAAAAAATCTATAATCTAGTAAGAGAACAATCCATCCCATAAATTAGATGATATATAATATAGTTGATGGCTTAAAAAGACTAATATAAAATATTAGATCCATATTCTTCTAAGTATCTTTATCTCATATTGTACAAAAAACAGATGGAAATGTTCGCACATCTAGATCTCCTTGGACTTCCAAATAATACATCTCATGGTATCTTTGATGGAGTACCATACTCTCTAAAAATAATTAATAAGAAAAATTTAATAATTTAAAATATTTCAAGATAAGTGTTATTTATTTATATACCATCCAATGATAAAAAAATGTGGTGATAAACATCAATAAGAATCAGAACCAACATCACTAATAGTATAGAAAAATAATTTGATAGAATCATAGCCCCTATCCAATAGTTATATGTAAGTGTAGGAAAAAGAAAAAATAATCAAATAATCAGTACATAAATAAATTAATGATAATTAATTACAAATAACTAAATATATAACTGAACATACCTCCATACGTAGAGATCAAAATCAAGAGATGGACTTTACTCTATAATTGGTCCTAGAATCATCAATCAAGATAGACCATGATCCCTATGAGTCTATGATAAATGGGAAACAATATATAGGTTAGATGATGAAGCATGAGGCTGATCATAAGGAATTATAACCTTTTCAAGCCTACAGAACAAGACAACAAAATTGTCGAAAACCATCTGAAATAGGGAAATAATCTTTTTTCTACAAATAATTGAAAATTTTTATTATATATTAATTAAGCCTATAATTGAAATGTAATTGAATCATTAATCATCATCATCATCATCATCATCATCATATTCATGTTCATCATTATTTTTATCTTCATCTTCCTCCTCAGTACCATCAATTTCCATTGGAGCTTAAGATTTATCATCCCTTTATATTTAAAATTCATTTATTACATCATTAAAATTATCAACCCCATAATTATATAACTGTGAATTTTTATCATTTATATTTTTATATATTCTTTCAAATGATATATTTGGAGTTTCTTCTTGAAAAAATATAATTACTTTCACTTTATTAGAATAAATTTCAGTTTTCATTAACTAATTGTCATGAGATTTGTTTTTATATTTCTACATCAGTAAATTAAATCTATTAAAGGAGAATAATAATTTAAATAATAAATTTTACAAGCTTGATGATCTATCATAAATAGTTTATATACTAAAACAATTATTTTTTATTTTATTTCAACTATTCTATGGTGTGAAAAAATGAACAAGACTCTATAAGTATCAATCCAATGACATTAAAATATTGTTTCTTAATTCTATCCCAGATAACATAAATCAATTATTTAATCCAATATGACCTAGAATTCAACATCAGTTTCTCAATTATTATATCCTTTTAAGAAAACAAAACAAATAATTGTTTTTAATTCACCATCTTCACATGTTTCAAATCAAAAAAATTCACCCCATTTTCATTATTTGATTTTTCCAATTTGGATAGAGGGTTACTAAATACATATAATGGATAAACAATTTTATCTGATTTTTGTGATAGTAGATAAATTGAAAAATAGTTATTAATATAAATAATATTTAATTGACTTTATATATACAATAATTATAATTTACCATTCCATTATTTCAAACCAGTGGGAAAAATTATGTTTTTAACGTAATTGAAGACCAACTAATGTAATTTTTAAAAACTATTTCTTGATATGATCCAAAAATAATCTACAAATGAAATACTATTAAATTATTTAAAAATATAAATAATAGGTGAAATTAGCAGTCACTGTATAAATCATGTCATTACTTCACAATTGAGCATAACTTATGTATGTGCTTTATAATATTAATAATATAAATTCTATCATTCATTGACTCCTCAAAATCCATGATTAGGAAGATTATAAAATTATAATTAATGGTTAATTTCATTATAAACCTTTATCTTTTTAGGATCCATTTTATTATCTTTTTATGAATATCCAGGTTGAAAATAATTAGAGAATAAAATTGAAATTTACTCTTTTACATAATCTTCTTTGATTAAACCTTCTACAGACTCTTTATTATATACCATTTTTGTTAATTTTTATATGTGTCTCTCATATAGAGACTTCCATTAAAACTAAAATTATCTTCCACAATTTTATTCTTGAATAAAATAAAATATTTAATGATATATTGAATAAAATAAATATTGTGGAGTTTGTTTCCTTGTTTACAAAAAACTAAAATAACTTTTTACGGACTTCTATGTGAATCAGATCCTTTTTCCTCTAAAAAAATATATAAAAATGATATTTCTATCATCACACCCCAAATCGTGGAATTTAAGAAACCTGTAAGAGAAACCCAATGTATTATTTCTATTATAAGATGAAAATAAAGTTATTTTAATCCGGTAATATATCTATTTCTGACACATCGATCGAAATTGGAAAAAATAAGAATTTAGTAATATCAAATCTACAATCCATGGGATGAATAAAGAATGATTTTCTTTAGAAACTATATGTGGTACTTTTGGTTTCATAACTATTATGATCTGCCATTTTCAATTAACTCATGTTCTAGAAGCCAGTAAATTTGGGAAAGATATAATCATGCCATTAAATTTTTTTAGTCCCACTATCCATTTACAAAAAAAAATGTGTTATCAAAATAGTTCTTATCAATATGCATGAAATATAATGTGTGAGGGACAAAAAAGATCAATATTGGGGTTCCAAAAAAAGTACTCAATTTTATCTAATTGTGATTTTTCCCAAATCCATCTATTTTTGTTGTTTTAGTTTTGTTCTTAATTTAATAGAAGGTAATGAAGAGATACTAGATTTAAAATCAATAACTAATATCATTTTTAGAGGTCTATCAATTTCAATTATTCCTGTCTTAAAATTATATATATTTCTTTTAAAAGGAAGCTCTGAAGGATGAAATCAAAGATGACAGTTGAATTTTTTTTATTAAAAAGCATAAACATTTTGACATTAATAATATTGTATGGAAAATATTTTTGACCGTTTCCAATCTATCCATAAAATATATCGCACATAGTAAAGTTTATTATTTTCCAAAAAAATTATCCCCTGTTATGAAATTCTATTTTTCAATATTGTCATGTGTATTGAATATAATACCCAATAATAAATATAACTCATTAATAAATTTATTAGAAATATATATAAAAAATATTACTAGGAATTATTAATGTGAAAAATATATATTTTTCAATCATGAATATCCATGTAGGTGTTTTATACAGAGTTATCAATATACGAAAATATGAATATTGACTACTGTAAGAACTAAATAGATAAAAACCATTTTTAGAAATAATTAATTACATGTTAATGAGATTCTGAAGGGAAATAAATATGCAACTGATAAAAATGTTTCAACTGATAAAAATGTTTCCATGTATCACCATCCTTATGATGATTTAATACTTTACTAACAAAAATATTGCATATGTTCCATTTCATCAATGGAGTTATTTTATAAGACATAAATGAAGACTAGAATATATCTATAAGTGGAAAATATGTTAAATTTTTAATGGGAAACAATCAAGAATTACCATGTTATTCTTATTTGAACCTTGATTTTCCACATGTAGGAAAATTAAAAAACAACTCATTTTCTATGTAATATTGGATGGAATACTTAGAACACAAATGGATCATATGACAACCATGGCATAAATTATTGAAAACCCTCTTGATTTCATAAAAATTTATGGGAAAAACCATTATCTTAGGTAATAATGATTAAACCAATGAGAATATTTGATCAAAATAAATATTTTATATTGAATTATCTCATTTAATATCCATAAATTTGGTAATATCATTATTGTTTTCCATAAAACAGGGATATAAGGAATATTTAAAAGACAATAAGAGATAGACACATGAAATGGTTTTAACACGAGAAATTAATCATCATTCTGAGTTTCTATTTGTTGAAAAGAATGTCTAAAAATCTAATGTACCAAAATTTGAAAACAAGATTGATCTTGAACTAAATTATTTGTATCTTCTCCTAGATTATGCTCACCACATGGACACCACAAAAAATAAACATCCCAAAAACCAAAACATAAGATATAATCCCCAATTCAATCAAATGTCTCATATATCCTTAGATCATATTTCTCAGAAGGAAACATAATTTTACCTTCTGAGAAAAATTATTTTTTCATGATGAAAATGATAAAAAGGTTTCATAACCCTAAATATATACAGGATTTATACAAGATCCTTTTAGATTTCTATGATGATTTATCCGATTGAGATCTAGTAATAATTTTTTTTCTACTTCACTATTTCATATTTTTATAAAAAATATAAAATAAACATATTTATTATATGATTAATCTTATATAAGGAAGGGATGATCCACGTAAAAACCCAAAAATCAAAAAAAATAAAAATTAATAGTAACCATTAACAAATATTTATAATTAATGGTTATTATAATTAAATATTATAAAATATTACAGAACAAAAAAAGAATAGTGAATACAATTATTGCATAATAATTATTTTAAAAAAAGATTAATTATTAGGAAATAATTCTATTTTTTTAATATTACTAATTATTAGTAAATATTTTTAATTATTGATAATTAATACTAATTATTTCCAATTATCAGTAATTATTACTAATTATCGATAACCATGAAAAATTAGGGCAAATGATAACTATTTAGAGGTAGTTATAACTAATTATTACAAATTATTTGTAATTATCATGGATTATCTATAATTATCAATAGTTATCCAAAATTATCACTTATTACAACTTATTATCTTTAATTATTTATAATTATGCATGAGTATCCCCAATCATCGGTAATTATAACCAATTAGATGTAATTATGGTTAATTATGACAAATTAGTGGATATTTTGATTAATATTTGGACATTATAACTATTTGTGATTAATTATTACTATTTATTAGTAATTATTGGTAATTATTACTAAATATTGTAAATATTAATAATTAATATTAATTATTAATGACTATTAAAAAATAACAGAAGTTATTAATGATTATTATAAATTATCAATAATTATTTTTAATTATTATTAATTATTTTTAACTATTACTAATAATCGACATTTATTACTAATTATCAGTAATTATTAATATTTGTTTGAAATTATAAATATTTATTAGTAATTATTATTATCTTTTTGTATTTATTATTATTTGTTGGTAATTATTATTATTTATTGTTTATTATTACAATTTATTATCAATTATTCCTTTTTATTGGTAAATATTTCTATTTATTGGTAATTATTACTAATAATTGATTATTATATCAATTTATATCATATTTGTTTTATTTTTTTTAATATTTATCTGTAATTATTACTAATTATTGGTAATAATAAGTATTTATCAGTAATTATTTCTATTTATTGATAATATTTACTACTTAATGTAATTGTTACTAGGTATTGGCAATTATTACTATTTAATGCTGATTTCTATTATTTTTTATTATTTTTCCATAATTATTAATAATTATTACTAATTATTTGATAATATTAATATTTATTTGTAATTACTGAAACATATTAGAAATTATTACTATTTATTAGTAATTAATACAATTTTTTTGGAATTTTTTTTTTTGGAAATTATTTCTATTTATTCGTGAATATTACTATTTATTAATAATTAGTACTAATTATTGGAAAATGTTAATAATTATTTACAATTATAAATATTTTATTGTTTATTTGTTTTTTCAAATTTCTACTAATTATTAATAACTATTACTAATTAATAATTATTAATAGTATTAATTATTAAGTATTGTTAATGATAATTGATTATCACTATTCAATATTAATAATTAGTGATTATAAATAATTATTACTAATTATTAACAATTATATATAATTTTTTTAAATAGGTTGGGGATCAAAAGGCCTCTATTGAAAATAAGAAATGTATCTGATGAAGGGAAAAAAACCATAGAAAGCAACAAAAGAAATAGAAAAATTCTAATCCTTTTGAGAGTGGGTGCACATATTGTAATGTGGAAGACGTCCACCCTCACCTAGAGGATGTGCCCCTCTTCTTCAAGTCTTGATATGAACCTAAGCTCCCTCATTATCATCAAAGAGCTTCTCCACACGATCATCCAATGGATCTGCCGCATAATCGGTCTTCATAATTTCAGCTCCATATACACCATCCTTCTTTGTCCCATCATCATCACTATTTTTAGAGGCTTGAAAATAAAATGGGTTATAAATGATAACATTCATTTTTTACCTTTCCTGACTGAGCTCAAGTGCTTCAAGTTGTACTCTCAATCTCCCTTGGATTGGATTCATGAGACTCCATCAATGGCAGAAAATCAGGGGGCTGTGAAGTCATGCCATATCTTCTATTGTTAACAACTAAATAGGGATTAAAAGACAGAGCCTCACTTGCTACATATGTTGTACCTTTAGATCCTCGATAAACAATATAGGTGGACACTAGGGTTATTGAATGCTATGTTGTTGAAAAAGGGAGCATTTCAGAATCATTTCTGTCATGACCAGATGTTATTTCCAGACTCAAAGGAGTCTCCCTCACTGGAGTAAGAGGCTATTGGAAATGCTCGCCAATATTCATTGATATAGCCATGGAGAATTTTCTATCCTCATCAACAGGGAAAATTTCATTCCATTCAGAGGGAGAAAGATCTGGAGCCTTTGACTTACTCTGATCAGGACTAGTAGATAGTCCATGGGGTTGCTGAGCGTCTGAGACTTCAACGTTTGGACTATATGAAGTTCTATCTATCTACTGAGATTGATTTATTTCCTTACAATCATTTTTAGCTACCAACTCAATAGTGGGAGTGGATACTTTATAGGAAACCAAAGGTTTAACTATTGATTTAACACGATTAGATTGAACCCGAACTAAGAAATAAGAGGAATGGGGAATCTTGATTTTGGGCTACATTGATGTTGAGACTTCCATTTTTTATTTCCCTTTTATGCAGTTGGAGGAAAAAATAGATTTTTCCTAAAAAATGATATAGGTAATTATTACAAAATATTATAATTATAGTTTAATATGTCTAATTTTCTTTTATTATGAATAATTATTATAATTTATCAGCAATTATGAATAATTAATGGTTATTATTACTAATTATTGGTAATTATTACTATTTATTGTGAATTATTATAATTTTAGGAAAATTATTATTATTTAATAATAATTATTAATAATTGGTGTTAATTATAGTTAATTATTACTAATTGATACTAATTATGACTAATTAATTGTAATTATTACTATTAATTGTTTTCTATGTATAATTATTAATAATTACATCTAATTATTAACAATTACTGATAATTATTATTAATTACTAGTAATTTTTGGTAATTATTCTAATTTTTAATAATTAATAGTAATTATTACTTATTATTACTAATTATTGTTTATTATAATTATTTTTTGTTGTAATGTCCTGGAAATTACATATATTTTTATTCAAATTATATAGAATTATTTCGAGACTAGACGCTCAGATTGAACCTGATTCTAAGTCTTGGTGAGCCCAAAATATGATTTTAACCTTTTTTAGTTCATTTAAATTAACATGTGAGTGGGTTTTTATAAAATTTAAACCATTTCTCAGATAAAAAATCTGAGGGCACTGTTGAACTCAGAACAACAATATCCACCTAAAATGGACCTAACTTTGATCGGAAAAGTTAATTTTTTGACCTTTTGGAAAAAAATAAAATAACATAAAAAAATTATTTTTTTTTGTTTTTCCCAACAGTAGGATGGTTGTTTGGCGACACTACGGTGTGGCGCCGAAGATATTATGAGTCGCATTAAATAAAGCTCATTAATGGAATGTAAATGTGTAGTGTAATGATGCATTAATGGAATTTTAATAAATATGTTGTCTCATGAATGAAATAGTATAACCTCGAGACAACGTAGTGTAACAGAAATGTAGTGACATGTTTTATTTTAATGGGTTAACGCATTGGAGCAACGAAGAGAAAGTGGTGGAACTTCTATGAAAACCCTATTATGATAGACCCTATCCAACAATGAATGCCGAATGCCAGAAGATCACTAGAAATGTCTATGAACCTCAACAAAATAGACCAAAGAGCAATGAACACCGATGGCTTCAAACAGAACTTAAAGCCTCACAAATAGATCACTTCAATGATGAAATCAAATGAGATATGGGTTTGTTTTTATATTAAGTTCCCCATTATTTTTTCTAAAACAATGAACATGGATTAACCCATGAACAGGTTGGTCCATTAATGCTCATTCTTGTAAGAGGGTACTATTTATGGGATTTATGCATTAGGATTGTTTAATAGTGATAGAAATTAAAACCTTTATCCCATGTTTGTAAACCTCTAATGTGGAGGGCTTGAGATAACATGAACAATTCTTGAGCCCCTCTACCTTGTGCATTTTTCTGCATTCTTTGTGCCCACATCTTCAAAATGATAGAAATGAGGATTTTAGGCCATTATATGTAATATGGAATCCCCCGAAGGCCTTAAGTTCAAGAGGTGTGAAGAATGAACCACCAGAACAGACATAGTGGTCCACGGAAGATCCCGTTGGTAGGTCTGGTGGCCGTCAGAGGTGGCTCGAGGCGACGACCATTGGACGACGACAACATTCCAAGACGACATGCCAAAAGTGGCATCTGCGGCCGGCTCAGGATGCAGTGAGGTAGTAGGATCTGTCTTCGATCAGTTCAGTGGTTGGTGGACATGGGACATGGCCAACTGGCCTCGTCAGATAGGGCTACACATTCTCACGGTCCATGGAACATTGCTGTAATACAGTCACTAGATCGTGTACGGACCACCAGCACTGTAAACCTAGCCTGTCTTGGTGCACTGAATCAGAAACTCTTAGGAGTATGGGTTAGAGGAGACTTGGCCCACACTCATGGGAAGATAAGAGGGAGCTATATTGTCAGGTATAGGCCATACAAGGATGTACCAATCAGGATGCTATGCAAACCATGACAGAAATGAAACCAGACTGCTTCTGCGGGCATGGCTAATGAGGTAATGTTGGGCCATTGGGAGTTAGATGGCCTGCTAGTTGCGGGCCGGGCCACATGGGACCAGGTCACTTGGTGACCTATTTGGCTTGACCCCTGGCAGAACTGGGGAATATCTAGCAAGGCCAAATGATCCTAGCCCACTGCCCAGAACGGACCGTGCTGTCATAGATCCAACAGGGTTTGATATTGCCCAGACGTAACCAACCTCTATTTACTAAAATTCCAATATCAATCAAACTATGCACTTGATTGATGAGATGTTTACAAATTTTGAACCCTCATGACGAGGAAAATATTTTGGACTACTCTTTGGAGGCTTTGATATAATTTGAATTATGATGAATGGCCTAAGGTGCGGTTCTCCCAGATTTGAGCACACTATGTGCGGGGATCCTACAATTGACTGAGGCCTGAAGACTTCTGACAGGAGACCCTATGTGGATCAGCTATTGTGAACCAGTGGGAATTGTCTTTGTGTGACCCAGTAGACCCACTGTGGGGAGAAACATTGTGTGACCCTTCAGACCGATGATACTCGATAGGGAGAAGTACCTCAGTATAATGTCCTAGGTGGGAAGCATCTTTATGTGACCCGGCATGCCCATGGGGGGGAGAATCTACGACAACATTGCATTTATTACAAACTTAAACATGATTTATTACATAAACTATTCACTTAATACAACATGGAAGATCGATAGGTCTAGTGTCTTAGGGGCTTAGGATCATTACATAACAACTGAAAACATGAAGTACAAAATCTTTATTGAAAACTTCCTTTACATGACCACTATATTCCCTCGTACTTAGCATTCCATGGGATAACCTGAGGACATGCATAAGAAAATGGGTTATCTATAAAGCCCAGTAAGAGAAAAATCATGGAACACATGAGGAGTATAATATATTTTAGAAAATAGGAATATCAATAGAGCACAAGAGAAACATGAACATAATGGAACAATAAATCATGATAATCATAACATGGAAATGTGGCAACAACACTTAACATGGAATTAGCATGAGCAAAGTCTCATTGCACATGGAGCATGAGTAAATCCTCTTTGCACATGAAGCACGAGTAAACCCTCATTTCACTTGAATTAGAATGAGTCAATACTCGTTGCACATTACGTATCATGATGCTATACTTTACCCAATGCATTGGAGCGCTATAAGGGTGCACCCTTCTTAAACATTTCATTTCATGCATAAGTGTGCCACATGGATCATAAAACATGGATTCATAAAACATAATCATTTATTCCATGATAAAGGAATGTTGAATTCATACATGAAACTTTATAATCAATAAGTAAATGTGTAAAAAGGTGAATACCCTTGATGGATAAATGGGCACGGTATTCACTACACAATGACATTGGCTTAGAAAATCGGTGCGATTTCGGCAGCGTAACGGCGTGATATAAGAATTTATAAAAATGGATTATGAGAGAGAAAGGAGTTCATCATCATATTTACATGTAATGGACTATAAGGAGGTAATATAGATATATTTCCCAACAATTGTAAAGGAATTTTGATTCATGATAGAAAAGCATTTCTTGAATGTAAAAGAGGAGAGAGAAGTTCCTTTTGGAATTTCTTCATAGTAACAGGTGTACATGGGAGGAATTTAATGAGAGAGAAAGGGGTCTCCCATCATTCAAACATAAAGAGAGCAGTATGAGGGAGGTGCGAAACCATACCCCAACATTCATTATTGAAATTAAAAGGGCAAATCAACTTAAAGAAAATTGGACAAAAATGAGAAAGAAAAAAAAACCCTTACTTGGAAGTTTGCTTCCAAAGGCTGGAGAGAGGATTCTTGGGAGCTTGGGGCAACTTGATTGGATTATAGAGAGAGTAGGGAAGAGGTTGGAAGAACTCCAAAGGATTTGAGTGAGGAGGAATTGGGAGCTTGGGTGGGTTTATATAGGAAAGGTTTAGGGAATTCATTATTATTTAGGTTTGGGACCACTTATATTAAATTAATCTAAACCACAAACCATCCCATCGTTTTTGCCCATGGTTTTTGGAAAAGGGAAGTGGAAAACAATATTTTATAATGCCAATGTCCTAACTTCTTAAAATAATAGGTTTTCTTATGTGGAGGTGAGTCACACTCCCATGGAAAACAATTTAAAAGGACAAGGTGTTTAATAAGTCTTGAAGGGTCCATTAATGCTTTGAAAAGTTAGTCAAACAAACTAAAAATCACATTATTTTAATGGTAAAACATATATTGGCCGAACATAAAAATTATTGTATTTTATTACATCACTATGATGTCATAACACACATTATATATTTAAACGGTATTTAGTTTTTACCAAAAAAATTGACTCTCTCGGAAAATTATGAAAAATTCACCGTTGGATAATTTCGACATCCTGATTCCAAAAATATCATTTTTTATCTAAATTTTTTTCTAAATATGTTAATTTTTACTTTTAAATAAAAACTGACATTTATCAAAAATTCACGTGTTTTGACAGAAATGGCTTTCAAACCTTAATAAAAATTAAAATTACATTCATAAAATTATATGATCATTTATATATAATAAAATTAATTTAATAATGATAATTATATTTTATTAAAATTTTATTTAATTCATAAATTCCTTAATTTAATAAAATATATTTCTTAATTAAATAATAACTAAAAACCTCTATTTGGACTTTAAAAAATATTTACAATGTATCAATGATGAAAAGAAAGTATATTCATTATTATATACAAAAATAATGTACATGAACATAGTACTAGCGATTTTTTACATAACCCCTTAAAACAGCTGCATAAGACCTAAGGGTAAGGTGTGTGATGGTGACATACTCTTGGGGGGACTTGGATAACATTGCTCGAGTGGTAATTTCTATCAACTTCTACTTTTCCCATAGACGGTCACATTTGAGCTTGACATGATGAAGCTCAGATTGGGCTTGTTCAACAGTGAAGCCCAAAGATTCCACCTCTTTTCTGAGCTCTGACAAATGGGCTTCATATGGAGCAATTCTTCTGGATGAGGCCATCACTTCCTTTGTCTATGTAAATTGGGTTTGTTAAAGCACTATATTTATACTAATCATGTTATCACTGTTCAACGACTATAAAAGCAACAATCACAATTCTTAACATAAAATCAATGAAGTTGACATTCTATATAAACATTTTACATAAAGAGACATTTAATTAGATCTATAGGGATTTCAATTAATGAAACTTTGGGACGTTACAATATTCCCCCCTTAAGAAATATTTCCCGCGAAATTTACTTTTCCCACACTAAAACAGATATGGGTAACTCATCTTCATCATTTCCTCTGATTCCCATGTCGCTTCATCAAACTTTTGGTTTCTCCACAACACCTTGAATCGGGGCATTTTCTTATTTCGTAGAATGTTTTCTCTACGATCTAAGATCTTCACTGGTTTCTACTCATAAGAGAGATCATCCTTCAATTGTACCACCTCAAAAGAGAGTACATATGAAGGGTCCAGAATGTACTTCTTTAAGAGGGATACATGAAAGACATCTTGTACTTTGGCCATGGTAGGTGGAAGTGATAGTCAATATGCCACAGCCCCGACATGATCAAGAATCTCAAGGGGGATAATGTACCTTGGACTTAACTTCCCTTTATTTCCAAACCTCATGACCTTCTTCCATAGAGATATGATTGGAAAAACCATGTCTCCAACTTTAAACTCAAGGTATCATCGATTATTATCTACATAACTCTTCTGTCGACTTTGGGCTTCCTTGACATGCTACTGAATGGTTTTCACTTTCTACACCATTTCTTCGACCATTTTCTGTCCAAGCAGCTTATGTTCTCTGACCTCATCCCAACAGGCCGGTGTTCTTCACCATTTCTGATAAAGGGCTTCATATGGTGCCATTTGGATGCTCGAGTGGAAAATCTTATTATAAGAGAACTCAACCAGAGGAAGATGTTGATCCCATCCTCCTTTAAAGTCCATTGAGAATTCTCTCAACATGTCCTCAAGTGTTTGGATTGTTCGCTCAGATTGGCCCTCAGTTTGAGGATGATAGGCCGTACTGAAGTTCAGTTCATTATTCAGAGCATGTTGAAGACTCTTTCAAAACTTAGAGGTTAATCTTGGGTCTCGATCAGACACAATAGATAGTGGAACTCCATTCAGCCTTACCAATTCCCTGATATATATCTGTGCCTATTGATCTAATGAGAAATCCTCCCGAATAGCAATGAAGTGTGCAGTCTTTGTAAGACAATCCACAACAACCTAGATTGCATTGTTTCCTTTGTATGTCCTTGGAAGTCCGGTGACAAAGTCCATGGTGATGTTCTACCATTTCCATTCTCGTATGGGCAATGGTTACATCATCCCCATAGACTTATGCCTATCTGCCTTCACTTGATGGAACACCATGCACTTTGATGTATATTCAACGATATCCTTTTTCATATTAACCCACCAAAAGTTTTCTCAGAGATCTCGATACATCTTTGTGCTCCCTATATGAATAGAGAAATTTGAACTATGTGCATCATCCAAAAGTTCTTTCTTCAGCTCCAGACGTAATGGAACACATTTCCTTTTCCCAAATCGTACAATTCCTTCTTCATTAACATTAATCTACGAGAATTTACCTTTTTCGATAGCTTCCACTTTTTATTGAATTCCCACATCATCCTTTTGAGAATCCTTTAACCTTTCCAAAAGAGACGGTTGAGAAATCATTTGTGAAAGGACTGATGATGTTCCCTTATTTATGATTCCCATGTCCATCTTCATCAAGTCTAAGAAGATTGGATCCTTCTCAATTCTCATAATTGATAGAATCGTTGGGTCCTTTCACCTTAGGTCATCTGCCACCTTGTTTGCTTTCCCAAGGTGGTAATGTATTGAAAAATCATAATCCTTGATGAGCTCTATCCATCTTCTCTGATGCATATTAAGCTCATTCTGTGTGAATATATATTTAATACTCTTGAGGTCAGTATATATCTCACATTTCTCCCCATAAAGATAATGCTGCCAGATTTTCAAGGCAAAGATCACCGCCACCAACTCCAGATCATTCATTGGATAGTTTTCCTCATGGATTTTCAACTACCTTGAGGCATAGGATATCACTTTATCATTCTGCATCGGCACACATCCTAATCCCTTCTTCGAAGCATCACTGAATACAACAAAAATTTCCCCACTTATGGGTAAAGTGAGCACGGGTGTAGTGATAAGCCTCCTTTTCAACTCCTTGATTTTTTATTCGCATTCACCACTCCAAGAAAACATTAATCCCTTTTAAGTTATCTTGGTAAGGTGGTTGGACAATTGTGAGAAATTTCTCACAAATCGTCGATAATATAAAGCTAACCCCAAGAAGCTACGAATATACATTACCGATGTTGGACTCAACCATCCCTCAATTGCATATATTTTGGAGGTATCCATAGATATCCCATTTCTTGTGATGATATGGCCCAAGAATGATACCTCCTTCAACCATAACTCACACTTGCTGTACTTTGTATTGTGATTCTCCTTGAGAAAAGTCTCTAGTATAGTTCTGAAATGCTCCTCATGATCCTCCTTGGTTTTAGATTATATTAGAATATCATCTATAAAGACTACCAAACATTTTTCTAGGTAATCTCTAAAGAATCTATTCATCAAGTTCATGAAGATTACTGGGGCATTGGTGAGTCTGAAATGCATTACTATGAATTCATAGTGCCCGTATCTTGTACGAAAAGCAGTCTTGGGGACATATTCCTTCTCCACCCTTACTTGATAATATCTCAAACGTAAATATACATTGGAGAAGTATTGTGCTCACACAACTGATCGAACAAGTCATTGATATGTGGCAGAGGATACTTTTTCTTTATCACAATTTTGTTAAGTTCACGATAATCGATGAAAATTCACATTGACCCATCCTTCTTCCTGATAAAGAGGACTGGTGCACCCCATGGTGAATCACTTGGGCGTATAAACCCTTTATCCAGATTCTCCTGTAGTAGTTTCTTTAGCTCTTCAAGTTCCACGACAGCCATTCTATATGGAGTCTTGTATATTGGTAGTGCCCCTAGTATAAGTTCAATTGAGAATTCAACTTCTATTCTAGGAGGAAGACCAGTCAGTTTCTCGGGAAACACTTCAGAAAATTCCCTCACAATAGGCATTCCTTCAATGATGGTTTCTTCCTTGGACTCAATCAACTATGCTAGATATGCATGCCCATAGGGCAGTAATATCCATGCTTGAGATGATGGATCTAAAGTAGATTCATCTTCCTCCTTACACTTGTAATGAATCAGGGGTCGATTTTCCATATGGAGTGTGATTTCCCTCTCCCGACAATTTATGTTGGCTCTATATAAGGAAAGTCAATCCATGCCGAGAATTGCATCAAATTCTACCAGAGGGAGTATGACGAGTTTTTCTAAGAAATTCAATCCATATATTATAACATGGGAGGACTTATATTCATGGGATGCAATGATTTCCCCATTTTACTTACTCACATACATCTTCACTTCCATGATTTGTGGTGGTGCTGGGATTGTTCTACTAAACTTTCAAGATATAAAATAATGCATAGAACCTGAATCAAAAAGTGTGTTTGCTATTCTTGAATGAATAACTAGCATACCTATCACCACTACGTTATCGGGGTTCTCTTTGGCATAAGTGATGGAAAAAGCTCTTCCTTGTTTCCTTGGAGGTTGTTGGTTGCCTCAAAAAACCCTTGGTTTAGGGAACTGATTTGAAAAGTGCCCCGGTTCTTTGTAGTTGTAGAAATGAACAACGTGCTAAGGTTCAAATGGAGAATTCCTCTACTCTGTCACAGCCGCGGGTCATTCTTGCCGATAGTTAACACCTAGGTTCCCTTCTCTTCCACACCTAAAGCATTTCCTCGTCCCCTGGAGGCAATTTCTAGGGTGTATCTTTCCACACTTTTGTCAAGTGGGGTGCTGGATCTTCTTAGCACCACTGGATTTATCCATCGGACTACCAGCATTGAAGTCCACCTTACACTTCTTATCCCCATGATACCCATGTGATTCCCCGATCTCCATTTTGACCGTGAGGGCACATCAGACAATTTCCTTATAGCTGTCGAAGTCCCGGATCGCTAATTCTTTCCACAGGCTAGGCTTCAGCCCACCAAGGAAGCGGTCAACATTTCAATCGATGGTAACGACAAAGCCGGAAGCGTATCGTGCATGCCTTGTGAAGTTTTCCTCGTATGCTCCAACAGATTCTTCTTCTTTTTGTTTGGGGGAAAGGAAGTCCATTTCAATCTTAAGCCGTAGGGTGCGCCGAAAATATTTATCGAAAAACATCTTCAGAAAATCCTTCCATTCCAATGCCTCAATCTCCTCCTCAGGCTTTGTGTTTCTGATCAACGTTCACCATTGATTAGCTTCACCCTCCATATGATAAGCTGTTAGGATAACCTTTTCTTGTTCAGAACATTGAAGGATGGAGACGATTTTTTCAATGGATTTGATCCATTGTTCAGTGATCGTGGGATCATATGATCCACTAAAAGTAGGAGGCCTTTGTCTCATGATGCTCTCGATAACAACATTTTCTTTCTTAGGGGGGTTTGAATGTTCCTCTTGACCCATGTTTCTATTCAAAGCTTGAGTTAGCTAAGAGAGAATCATGAAAAAATTTGTGATTCCTGCTCCCATTTGATTGGGCATCTCATTAGTATAGTCATCACACTGATCTTCACATCGGTTGTTAGCCCGAGTCCTCCTATTACTGGGAATTAGCTGGATTAAAAGGAATTTTAGGGGGTAAAAAATAATGGGTAATCCAAATAAAAAAGTTGATGACTTATAAATAAACTTTTATTTCCTTAACTCATGAGTCTATAGGATTCTATCTAGGCTTTTCATGATCTACATTCTAACATATATTCTTAGTCGATTTTTTTAATTACCATAATAAGGGTTCATACTAATATTGTGAATTTATCAAAACATATCCCCCAGGAGTGTCGTAACCAAGAGTGCATCAAGGCCCATTATCATGCACCAGTTCCCATTCGAGTCTAGCTCAAAGTGGTGTTTTAGGGTTTTACCGCTAGGATACATCTGTGCCAGAGCCGCCTCTACCTACTAGTATCCAGACATGGATGTATTTTCCTGATAAACCACTTACTCAGTACCTACCAAAACATGGGGATGTTTTTATTATACTTAGTCTTATCACTAAAGCTTTACTAGGGTTTTCTAATCCTAATACCAAAAATAACTAAACCTATCCTTTGATACCAACTATGACAACCCTGCCTTTATTACAAACTTAAACATGATTTATTACATAAACAATTCAATTGATACAACATGGAATATCGAGAGAACTTGTGTCTTTTGGGCTTAGGATCATTACATAACAACTTAAAAATTAAGTACAACATCTTTATTGAATACTTCCTTTACATTACCACTACATTCTCTCATACTTAGCATTGCATTGGATAACCTGAGGACATGCATAAGAAAAGGGATGAGCTATAAAGCCCAGTAAGGGAATAAACATGGAATACATGAGGAGTACAATACATGTTAGGCAATAGGAATATCAATAGAGCACAGGAGAAACATGAATATAAAGGCATGATAAAGCATGATAATTATAACATGGAAATTTGGCAACAACACTTAACATGGAATTAGCATGAGCCAAGGATAATTTCACATAGAGAATTAGTAAATCCACATTGAAAATGAATCATGAGTAAACCCTTGTTTCACATGAATTATAATGAGTCAACACTCATTGCACATGATGTATCATGATACTAAACTTTACCCAATTCATTGGAGCTCTATAAGGGCGTACCCTTCTTAAACATTTCATTTCATGCATAAGTGTGCCACATGGATCATAAAATATGGATTCATAAAACATAATCATTTATTCCACGATAAAGAACTGTGGAATTCATACATGAATCTTTATAATATAAGTAAATGTGCATAAAGATGAATACCCTTGATGGAGAAATGGGCATGGTATTCACTACACAATGGCATTGGCTTAAAAAATCGGTGCGATTTTGGCAGCATAACAGTGTGACATAAGAATTCATAAAAATGGTTGATGAGAGAGAAATGGGTTCTTCATCATATTTACATGTAATGGACTGTAGGGAGGTCATATATATACATGTCCCAAAAATTGTAATGGAATTTAGATTCATGATACAAAAGTATTTCTTGAATGTAAAAGACGAGAGAGAGGTTCCTTTCAGAATTTCAACATATTAATGGGTGTACATGGGAGGCATTTAATGAGAGAGAAAAGGGTATCCCATTATTCAAACATAAAGTGGTCAGTAAGAGGGAGGTGTAAAACTATACCCCAACATTCATAATTGAAATTAAAAGGGTAGAACAACTTAATGAAAATTGGAAAAAAATTGGAAAGGAAGAAAAAACCCTTACTTGGAAGTGTGCTTCCAAAGGCTTGATAGAGGCTTGAGAGAGGCTTCATGGGAGCTTCGGGAACCTTGAGAGGATTATAGATAAATTGGGGTAGAGGTTTCATGAACTCCAAAGGCTTTGAGTGAGGAGGAAGTTGGAGCTTGGGTGGGATTATTTAGGAAAGGTGAGGGAATTCTTTATTATTTAGGTTTGGGACACCTTATATTAAATTAATCTAAACCACAGACCATCCCATGGTTTTTGGAAAAGGGAAGAAGAAAACGATATTTTATATGGCCAAAGTCCGAAATTCTTAAAATAATATGGTTGCTTATGTGGAGGTGAGTCACACTCCCATGGAAAACAATTTAAAAAGTCAATGTGTTTAATAAGTCTTGAAGGGTCCATTAATGCTTTGAAAAGTAAGTCAAACAAACCCAAAATCACATTATTTTACTGGTAAAACATATATTGGCCAATCATAAAGCTTATAGTATATTATTACATCACTATTGGGTCTTTATTATGTCATAAAACACATTATATATTTAAACGATATTTAATTTTTACCCAAATTTTTGACTGTCTCAGAAAATTATGTAAAATTCACCATTGGATAATTTTGACGTCCTGATTCCATAAATATCATTTATTTTATCTAAAAAAATTTCTAAATATGTTATTCTTCACTTTTAAAATAAAAACTGACATTTATTGAAAATTCACGGGTTTTGACAGAAATGGCTTTTAAACCTTAATAAAAATTATAATTGCACTCATAAAATTGTATGATAATTTATATATAATAAAATTATTTTAATAATAATAATAATATTTTTTTAAAATATTATTTAATTCGAAAATCCCTTAATTTAATAAAATAGATTTCTTAATTAAATAATAACTAAAAAACACTATTTGTACTTTAAAAACTATTTACAATGTATCAAGGATGAGAAGAAAGTATATTCATTATTATATAAAAAAATAATGTACATGAACATATTACTAGAATTTTTTTACATAAACCCTTAAAACAGCTGCATAAGACCTATGGTTAAGGTGTGTGATGGTGACAGACTCTTGGGGTGGCTTGGATAACATCTCTCGAGTGGTAATTTCTATCAACTTCCACTTTTCCCGTAGACGGTCATGTTCGAGCTTGACATGATGAAGCTCAGCTTGGGCATGGTCAAGAGCGATGCACAAAGATGTCACCTCTTTTTCGAGGTCCAACAAATGGGCTTCGTATGGAGAAATTCTACTGGATGAGGTCGTCGGTTCCTTTGTCTGAGTAAATTGGTTTTGTTAAATCCATATATTTATACTAATCATCTGATCGCTGTTCAATGGCTATAAAAGCAACAGTCACAATTCTTAACATAAAACCAAAGAAGTTTAAATTTTATATAAACATTTTACATAAAGAGACATTTAATTAGATCAAGAGGGATTTCAATTAATGAAACTTTGGGTCGTTACAGAGTCTCTATGTGACCCAGCATACCTAAAGTACTCATTATGGATGTGTACCACAACAGTCCAAGGTAAAGGGGAAGTGGAATTGTGTGACTTGAAAGGCCCACAGTGGGGAGTGACTCTTTGTGACCAGTAATACCCATGATACAAATTGGGGTGGCTTACTTCAGCATCCCAAGGTGTTCAGTGATGTGACTGATAGTCTTACTTTCTGTACTCTAGATTATAACTAGTGAAATTTGTCTTCCTTCATGATGTTGCATCTCAATAATGCTTCGTGGTTCGCTTATGGATTTCTTTGTGGTATTTCCTTACTGGTTTGGGGTCCCTATAGAGTATTCTATTACTAACCTCTATAAGTGCTACCGCAAACATGTTGTGTATGTTGTAGATTACTGATGACTTGGTAGAGGTCTTGGTTTCCCCGGACCGGGTGGCACCCAATGAGATAAGGCAGGTCGAAGGTTCCACTACAACTTCCAATAACTACTCCACACTTACACATAATGTGGGGGTTTCATGAAAATGACTCCTACTTATAGGTTGAGGCCTTTGGTGCTAGTTTCTAACCACTGGACTTCAAGAGGGAGGCTTACGGGATGCCACACTATGGGCCCCATGTGACGGGTCAGGAAAAAGTGGTATCAGAGTTGGTCAGTTATACCTTAGAGACCGGGAGTCTGTTGTTTTGTTTTTTTGGCAACACCGTTAAATGTTTTGAGTTTAAATTTTAGATTCAGGGAGTCCATTATTGGTGAGGATTCTAATGTATCCACACACTAGGACCTTGAATTATACTTTTTTTCACTATACATAAAAACACTAATTGCATGCATTGTATAGGAATTTGGGTTTTTCTCTTGTTCTTCTTGAATTATAGTCAGTTCACCAGGAATAATCTATTGACTATGGTGAATCTTGACCTGTTTTAGGATGCCTCTACATAGACAGCTAGCTAGGGTTTTGATTTATGGTCATTAGGATAGCTCTCCAAGTGATGAGGAGTCAGTTATGGACCAGTTCTAGAGATGGTCCCGCCAGGTGGTGCACCAGCGTTACCACCCATTTTTTGATCAGAAATTACTACCAACATTAACCATAGAGGATGCACAGAAGCTCAACGCTTTTCCTGAGTTCATGATTTAGAGAACTCCTAGGTTATGGGGAGAGATAGATCCCAAGGTCTCTAAGGACATGATGGAGGCAGTGATGCAAGTATTCCACTTAGTGAGGATTCCACTTGACCATATGGTGATCTTAGATGCAATACTTTTTCAGGGTTAGTCATGGAGATGGTGGAGCTTGATGATTTAAACTCAGGATGAGGTGACCCTCTCCTAGGATAACATCAAGCATCTTTTCTAGGAAGAGTTATTTCCCATGACCTTGCACTTAGTGAACATAGAATAGTTTCTTCACCTAGAGTAGGGTAGCATGTCAGTGGTTGAGTACCCTATGAGGTTTACAAACCTCTCCCTCTACTCTAAGAACATGGTGCCTGACCCTTTCTTCAGGTCTCGTACCTTTGAGAATGGACTCATATGGGAGATCAGGGTGTCTATGATTTCTCTTAGAATCCCCACATAGGATAGAGTTCTATAGGGATCTCTTCTAGTAATGATATTCCTCGTAGAGTGATCACCGATTGTGGGAGATACCACTGGGAACAGGTGGCTGAGTCATCTATGGCGGGTAGTCGAAAGATCAATTATAGAGCCTAGAGGGACATATTATCTAGAGGGAGACCCCATGAAACAGTATTGATGTGGTGAGGCCACTAGGACAATGGTGTTTAGTAGAGAAACATGGCGTGCTACTTTTCTAAAGGGCATGGACACATGACTCATGATTTCCTAACTCGCCACATAGAAAATCAGAAAACAGTCAAGGGAACACCAAAAAATAGGTAGAGGTCTGATCAAGGATGTCTTCATGGTGTAAGATGTTGTAGGAGATCAGGCTGAGCAACATGTAGTGGGTGACGATTTATGTACTACCTCTTCCACCCCCAGGTGGTCCACCACAGCCTCAGGGTGTATGTGAACAGGGGAAAGCTCCGCTTTAGTTTTTGGAGGCCTATGACCGTGGTGCTCTAGAGATTATTAGAGGTATGATATGTATCTTCTACAACTTAGCTTCCATTATAATAGACACATGTGCCACTCTCTATTTACTTTCCATGGACCTCATCTGAGGCTCAGAGATTCCGGTGGAGTCGTTGTCTCGATCCTTATGATTAGAGACTCATATGGGAGGGGATTCAATGATTAGACACTGGTTCTAGTAGTGTGAAATTACTCGTGGAGGATAGATATTCAGCTGTGATCTCCTAGTATCAGTGTCGAGGCCTTACGACATCATCTTGAGTATAGAATGGTTATCCATCGTTCATGCTCAGATCGACTATATTAGGCATAGAATGTGGTGTGTCTGCAATGATGAGACCAGATTTTCCTTCACCTGTGAGAAGAGAACTCTTACATCATAGGGAATACATTCTTGGAAAAGGGTGCATCTGATCACTCATAGTTAGTTATCCTCTCCCTTAGTGCGGTTGATGAGAGGAGTCTGAGTTTTCCTGTACTAGTGGATGAGTATGAAGATGTCATTTATGTGAATGTTCTGGGAATAACTCCTTGCATGGATATAGACTTCGCAATTGACCTGCACCCCGTTATGAAATTAATATCCACACCATCATATCATATGTCTACGGAAGAGCATTGTGAATTGAGGTTGCAGTTAAAGATCTTGCAGTAGAAGGGCATCTTGAGGCCCAATGATTCACCATGTGAAGCCCAAATGTTGTTCAACAAGAAGATAGATGGGACTTTGAGGTTGTGCGTGGAATTATGGTGCTAGAACAAGGTGACCGTGAAGAACTAGTATCCACTACCAAGGATTTATTACTTCTTCGACCAGTTAAAGGGAGTGAGGTGGTTCTCAAAGATAAAACTCAGACCAGGATATCATCAGCTAAGGGTACGGGATGGGGACGTATAGAAGAACGCCTTTAGATGTCAGTATGGACACTACGAGTTTTGTGTGATTATTTTTGGCATAAAATATTCCCTATAAGTGATCATGAGACTCATGAAAATGATATTCCAGCCTTACCATGATGTGTTCGTCATATTATTCATTGATGACATCTTGGTGTACTCGGTGTTGGAGGAGGAGGACACTACACACCTACGGATATTCCTGGATGCACTCTGAGAGCACCAAATTTATGATAAGATATCTAAGTGATAGTTTAGAATTTGGGAGGTCTACTTTCTGGGTCAAATCATCTAGAAGGATGAGGTTGTAACATATTTGAAAAATATAGAGGCATTTCTTTCTTGGGAGCCACCCAAGAGCATGACTGAGGTGCAGAGTTCCTTAGGGTTGGCTGGATACTACTGGAGGTTTGTGTCCATCTTTTATAGAGTATAATCACCTCTATCATCGTTGGAAATGAAGGGACAAACATTCATGTGGATGGAGAAGTTGCAATTGAGTTTCTAGGATCTGAGGTAGAGACTGACGAGTGCCCCCATCTGGAGATTACTGTAAGATGGTGTTGGGTATGTAGTTTTATACAAAGCATCAGGGACTGGATTGGGTTGTCTCATGTTTCAGGAGCTTGTAGTGATCTCTTATGGTTCATAGTTGTTGATGTAGCATGATCAGAACTACACAACCCATGAACAAGATTTGTCATAAGTGGTCTTTTCCTTGAAGACATTGAAGCACTAATTGATGGGTGAACGATTTAAATTCTACTCTCACTAAAAGAGTCTCAGGTATATATTATCAAAGAAGGACCTAAAATTGAGACCGCTGTGATGGATGTAGTTCCTCCAAGACTATGAATTTGAGATAGTCTATACTCCTGGGAAGGGGAACGTGGTGGAAGATGCACTTAGTAGGAGGTCTAGTTTACAACTATTGAGTGAGGAGAAAAAGTGGTTAGCCACAATGCAGATATCCTTTATTGATGATGATGGAGCATCTTACCTTTAGTATATTACCGTCACTCCTCCACTTTTATAGCGTGTCATGGAGGCATATCATGTAGATATTGATTTCGGGGTCATACGTGCTCAGTTATCCTTAGGACAGGCTCCTGATGGATTTTCAAAAGGTGGGGAGTACGTCATCCTTTTTGTAGGGTGAACTATTTTACGAGTGATGTTGTGTTAGGAGGTGTTGAGGGAGTTCCTTACATCCCCTTTGGAGGTACTTATTAGGGAGACAAAGATATATGAGGACCTCCGACGTTAGTACAGGTGGCATGGGAGGAAGAAAGCGATGGCTGAGTTCATTTCAATATGCCTCACTTATCAGAAAGTGAAGGCTAAGAATTAGGTTCCAGCAAGCATTGCACAACCACTTGAGGTACCAAAGTGTAATTGGGATGGTATATTGATAGAATTAGTGAAGAGATTACTACACATGTACAAGAGCCACAATTCTATCTGAGCGATTGTTCACCGACTCACCTAGTCGGCTCATTTCTTACCCATTAGAGAGTAAGGATTAGTAGAGGGATCAAGATGACTCTAAGTTTAAGAGATAGTGCCACTTAATGGGGTTACCTTGAAGTTATTAAGAGACCATGATGCTCACTTCACATCCTGACTATGGAAGGGATTGTAGGAGGCTTTCGGGACTCAGTTGTTCTTGAGTACAGCTTTTCACCCACAGACTGATGGTCAAATAGAGAGGACCATATAAACCATGGAGGACTTGAATCGTGCTTGCATCTTGATTTTTGTCCCATTTGGGAGGACCTACTTCTATGACAGAAGTTTTCGTAAAATAAAAGCTACCACTCCACCATTGGCATGGAACCATTTTAGGACTTATATGGGTGTCCATGTAGAACACCTCCATGCTAGACATTGATGATGGGGTCACCTTTGCAGAGTTCTTGGTAGTGATATATGATCAAATATGGTGGGTACTTTGTGGATGATGGATTCCTCTTGTGCACATTCATTGGAAGCACACGAATCACCAAGAGTTCTCATGGTAGTGGGAGGCTGATATTCGTGCTCAGTACCCCCATTTGTTTGTTTATTATTTGTTTTGGATTTTAGGGATGTAAATAACTAATGTGGGGATAATTTAATGTTCTAGAAATTACTTGTATTTTTTTCATATTATATGGAATTATTTTGAGACCAAATGCTCGGATGACACCTGATTCCGAGGCCCAATGATCCAAAAATAGAATTTTAATCATTTTTCAGTTCATTTAAATAAATGTGCGAGTGGGGTTTTCTAACATTTAAAATGGTTATTGGATAGAAAATAAGAGGAAACCGTTGAACTCAGAACAATGTGATTTTTCAAGATTGAACCTAACATTGACCTAAAAGGGTCAACTAGAAAAGTTAATTTTTTGACCGCTTGAGAAAAAATAAAATAATATAAAAAAGTTATTTTGTTTTCTTTTTCCTACTATTATGCGGTGGCATGAATGTGTTGCGGTGTAGCGGAAAAGAGACAACATGTCACATTAAATGAAACTAATTAATAGATCATAAACGTGCTATGTAAATTTCCATTAAAATAAGCATAACTATGAGACAATGTAACATAATAGAAACTCTACGAGGTCTTTTCTTTAAATGGGTTAACACATTGGAGGAATGAGGAGAAAGTTGTGGAATATCACTGATGAACAAACGACAAGAGACCCTTCCCAATGATGAACAACAAATTCTGGAAGATCACTAGTGGTGTCAACACACCTTGAATAATGGGACCGAGGAGCGATGATCGTTGATAGCTTCGAATGGAACTTGAATCCTCATGAACAAATCGCTTCAACGTTGAACAACAACAAGGTAAGTTTTTTTTTGTTTTAATTTCACTATTCATTATTCTAAAATGACGAACGTAGATCAACCCATGAATAGGTTGATCTGTGAAGCACCCTTTCTTATGGGAGGGTAATGTTTTTAGGATTCATGTATCATGATTGATTAATTGTGATAAAGCTTCAAACCTTTATCCCATGTTTCTAAACCTCTAATGCAGAGGGCACATGACAACACGAACAATGCATGAGCCCCTCCGCCTTGTGAATTTTTATCCATTATTCATGGATGTATCTTCTAAATAGTGGTAAGGTGGATTTGGTTCCATCGTAGAGAAGAAGGCATTCCCCAGAGGTGGCAGACCCAAGCAGCGCAAGGAACGAACCACCAGAGAAGAATTGGTGCTCCGTGGAAAAACCTGTTTGCGGTGGCCCACGATGACCCATGATGACGGCCATGGGAGGGTGGTAGTGCTACATGATGGTGTGACAGAAGAGGCAGCCTTGACCGCCTCTGGCTGCAGCGAGGAAGCAGGAGCAGTCAGTACTTGATCCGGTGGCAGACGGCCAGAGGATGTGGACAACCAACCGGGTTGTACAGGGTGGCCCGCGCTCGTAGGCCACGACACCCTGCTAGCACGCAGTCGCTGGACCACAACCAGAGCCCCAACATGGCCGAACTAGATGGTCATGGTGCAATGAATATGACAACGTTAGGTGTTTGATATAGAGGAGACCCCTTCCAATCTCATGGGCCAGGCAAAGGGAGATCACCTACCAAACTGTAGGACAGACCGTGGCGTGCCAACCGGGCCGCTGTGCAGCCCGGGATGAAAATGAAACTGGACCCCTTCTATGGTCTGGGCTTGTATGGTAATTTCGAGTTACTAGGTGGCCCTTGTTTAGAGTAAATCGGCCCACTGGTTGCAGGATGGGACACTTAAAACTGGGTTGTCGGCAACCCTGTGGGATGAACCCTCAGCCGAACCGGGACTAGGCCATCGAGGCCCCAAGGGCCTGGCCCACTGGCTAGTGCAGACTGAGTCATGTTGGGCTAGTCTAACCAAACTAGGAATGCAGGGCCTTTGGGCCTGGTGGGTCGGGTCGGTCTGACCAGGTCCGACTAGGTTAGACCGGGCCCTGACGCAACCGATCCCTATTTACTAAAACACTAATATCTCTCAAACTAGACATCTGATTGAGGATATGTTTATGGAATTAGAAACCTTGTGATGAGGAAGATATTTTGGCATACTATAAGTATGATTTAATGGAATTTGAAATATGATTAATGGATTTTGGACAATTTCTCTCGGAATGAAGCACACTACTTGCAAAGATCCTATAACTGATTGATAAATGACGATTGCTAATACTCGACCCTGTGTTAATCAGCTAAGATGGACCAATAAGAAGATTCTATGTGTGAATCTTTAGGGACATGATGGAGGGAGGATCTGTGTGACCTAACAGACCAACATTACACGATTGGGAGTATTACCTCAGTATGGTGGCCAAGGTGGGAAGAAGCTCTGTGGGACCTGACATGCCCATGGTGGGAAGTGGCTCAGTGTGACCTAGCATGCCCATCGTACTCATCTGTGATAAGTACCACAATAGTCCAACGTTACGGGGAAGCACCTCTTTGTTGCTCAGTAGGCCCACAGAAGGGAGAGGCTCTGTGTGACCCGTCATACCCACGATACTCAATGGGGATGAGTAGTTCAACAACGGAAGGTGTTTAGTGATGTGACTGATAGTGTTACTTTCCTTACTATAGATTATATCGGGTGTGAGCTATATTTATTTGTGATTATTCTTCATGATCATGCTTTGTGGTTTGTTATTGATTGCTATGTGGTAATTCCTTGTTGGTTTGAGGTCCATACTATGTATTCTGTTACTCACCCCTTTTCTGGTTTTTCCAACATGTGTTGTGTCTGGTGCAGATGATAGTCTACCTGGAGAATGACTTGGTGTCCCAGTACTAGGCGGTGACCAGTGATATCAGGCATACTTTTCGTTCTTCTATAGCTTCAAACAACTACTCTTCCATTCCACATCATATGAAGTTTTTAGTAGACTGTTATAAGATTTTCCTTGGACATTCCTATTTTTAGTTTGTCTTTTTTTTTTGTGTTTCTATTATGGCCAATTTGGTCTAAAATTTTTCTTTTTTACTCAACATTTGTTTAGTTGAATGCATGTTTACCTTTCCAGCTTTGGGACATGGTTTTGTGTGAATGCGTACAGGGACTCAGGTAAATGCCTCCTACATGTAGGTTAGCACCTTCACTGCTAGTGACCAACCCCTGTCCTTCTAGACACCGGCTTAGGGGATGTCATAGAATGGGCTCTAGGGGATGGGTCATGACATTTGTTTATTTTGACTAATTATTACTAATTGTAGTTAATTATTGGAAATTATTACTAGTTATTGGAAATTACTACTAATTATTGGATATTATTACCAATTATTACTAATTATTTTCAATTATTATTATGTTTTATAAATTATGAATAATTATTAAAAATTATGCTTAATTAGTTAAAATTACGAGTAATTGTTTCTAATTTTTTTAATTATTATTACTTTTTTCTAATTACGACTAATTATGGTAATTATGAGTATTTGTTATTAATTATGACTAATTTTTGTTTTTTGTTTCTTTTAAAAATTTGGGGCTGATGTTTCTTTTTTATTGAAATAAAGCATCACTTTTTTTGGGTAGAGGAGACCCATTACATGGTCATTGGCCCTTTGGGCACTAAATGCCATTTCATGGCCCTACAGGCCCATATTTTTGTTAATTATAACTAATTATTCTGAATAAATAGTAATTATTTTTAATTATTACTAATTAAGACTAATTATCAACAATTATAACTAACTATTGTTAATTATGGGTAATTATTTATAATTAAGAGTAATTAATACTAATTATTACCTGTTGTTCCAAATTACTACTTATTATTACTCATTATTCGTAATTATTTATATTTATTACTAATTATTTATAGTCATTAATAATTTTTAGTGAGTATTACTAATTATTCCTAATTATTACTAATTATTCTGAGTTATTCTGAATTATGGTAAATTATTACTAATTATTACTGGTTATTACTAATCATTGGTAAATATTTTTTAAAAAATGTTTTATTTTTTTCATATATAAAATAAAATTAGACAAATTGTTTGTTTAAATTTATCCAGAGAGGTCATGTTTGTTACCACTAAAAAATTGATTATTTTTAATTTATTTTATATGTTTGAGTAATTAAATAAATATTATTGGATGAATAACTTGCATATTATGGCCATGATATTATTTTTAATATAATTGGTTGTAAATTTTATGAATTGAAGTGTTTATCAAGAAATTTAACTAGGAATCACTTTTTGAAAAGGAGTACGAAAGAGGAAAATGGGTTGAAACTTTTTCGTTACTGATTTTATTAATATTAATTGACACTATTTTTTAATCCAACATTATTTTTTATTCTGTAAATGTACACTCATTTACTTTTTCATGAAATAATTTTTTGTTTTCATTAACATATAAAAAACTCAAAATTTCTTAATATTAATCTTACATTATGAAGCATAAAAGAATGGTTTTTTAGCTTATTCTAAAACCCCCTTATGATCAACCTTGTGGGATATGATATTTCATTACTTGAGGATAATATATTGATCAAGATTTTACAAAATATCCATCCATATAAATTTGGTACTTTTTTGGATGTGATTTTAAAAGTTGATTTAATTTTTATTTCTATATATTGAAGTTCAAAACCAAATTTTTTTTCCTTGGTCCTTGAAATTGATGATACTTTTCACTCTATAGAAAGATTTTTTAGGACTACAGTAGAGAAAAAAATCATTTTTTTGATATTTTGATTGAATAAACTGTAATGAATTATTATCAAACTCAAAAAAACATCCACCAAAATAACAATAAGAAACTTTATTAAACCTAAAATCATAATTGTTGATTATAAAAATCGTTGAGAATAAGTTTCACTGAATAACGATAATCAACAAGACCATTCAAATTAACCAGATTTGCGTACTAGTTTCAAAAATAAATCATTTTTAATTCATCATTTTCTAAAATTTAAGGACATCGATTGTGGGATCCATAGAAAAATCTTCATGAATTTAGTTATCTTTTTTTCGTTAAACAACATGGAGTAAATAGAGATAGAGTGAGACATTGTTTTTTTTATTTAGAAGGAATTGCAAAGTAATTGTTTTTATATTGACACGATACATTAATTAGATATTAGACTGAACTAAAGAAACTATTTCAAGAAAATATTCGCTTATTTTTTGGACTAATCCAATTAGTAATTAAATCTATTGAATCTGAAAAACTAATGTTGAAAAAATTAATGAGTTTTGGGTGAGACTTAAAAGATTTTATTTTAATATTTTGCATCTATATATTACTAAATAACTTCTTACCAAATATTTATATAAAGGACTTTGTCAAAACGATATGTGCATGATATATGTTTCTATAAGAAGAAAATTTGATGATAAAACCCAATTAATATTTGGGAATCTTATTTCTAACAAAGTAAAAAATGATAAAAAAATTTGGAAGATGTGGATTGCTTCATATTAAATATACTAATGAGGTTACCAATTTTGGTTTTAAATATAACATGATTATCTTACAACTCGGTGATATTTCTACCATGGTAAGATCAATAATGATGTAAAATACATTACAAACCCAACCTAAAACGAAACCAAGATTTCAAATACAGATTTATATTTGAATTTAAGCTTCAAATTAACATTTTATTGATCAATTACCAAAAAAATAAATAATCTTTTGAATCATGGAACACATTTTTTCTTGGTAGGCTATAAGGAACCGACCCATCATGACCTAACAAATCACTTCATCTAACCCACCATAAGCTCTCAAGATTGCCTGCTTGTACACTAGACACTGTTGTCTAAAATGAGGGTCTAATAAATACTGTGGGGAGACTATAACCATATTATAGAGTAAGATAGGATTATAAATTATAAAAACAACAACATGGTTAAACATTATATTACACATATGAAATAATCTAATTTAACGACAAGATATATTAGATTTAATTTAGTATACAGTCAAACCATCTCATAATCATGATAAAAAACCAAAAATAATTTTCCATTGGGCCCACATCATATAAAAATAAAAAAATTACAATAAATACTTCATGTTCAACTACCAACTCCAAGAAGAACCAAAATATCAGTCTCCAAAACTCTCAAGATGCACTAGCCCAATCATGAGACTCCACATGAGTAACAGCACTTGATCAAGAAACACCAGGCCTCCACTTGATCCATATTAAGAAAAATGATATAGGTGAAAGTATACATAATTTTCCCATTCACACAAAAGTAAACATACATTAGTGATACATAAATCTCAGTACGCCCCCCCTAATAGAAAACTTAAAATTTATGGCCACAATGAGTGCATGCACACTTGATATGCCTTTCCTAGATGAAAACTAATAACAACAGGAATAAAATAAATAATTTCATAAAAATAAAGATGGTGGGATATAAAAAACATGTAAAACAACAAACCATGCTTCTAGCTGGACACCTGAGGAAAATCAACTATAGATATGGGGCATTCTGGAGGATTTATTGCATGTGTCTTTCATTTCTAGGCCACACATCTTGGTAAAAAATATAATGAATACCCAAGAAGTATATACTCAAAGGAATGGATTATATTCCATAGGTTGTAACCATATATGTCAAAAAAATGAGGCAAAACTGCTAGGATATAAGAATCTATTAAAATTATCTGAACTAGTGATATATCCCCAAGATAGACCCTGGAAGACTTGTAATGCCCTGAAATTAATGTGGAAAAAATTAGGCTCTAAATGAGGGCCTAGAAAATATACTATCCCAAGAATCCCTCCATCCATAAGTCAATCATATATACTCCCCGAAGTGTCCCATTTATATACCTGGGAGTTCCTAACACCAATGATAAGAAACTTCAATCTAGTGTGTAACTCTCTACTAGAGGGGTTCACTCATCTAGGAAAACTATTAGCTCCCTAAGACCTTCTATCAAAAAATTACCAATAGAAGATAGAACCTGATAAGAACTTAGGTAAAATTACTATTATAAGATATTGTAAGGTTATCCTCCTTAATCCTTATCCTAAGCTGAAATTCCCTCAAACATCCCAGTCAAGGACCACCAAAGTCTCTATAAACCCAACTCTCAAAAACAATCACCAAAAAATAAGAACTAGAATCATTGATCAACTTTCAACTGAAGACCATCAAGGATATGGGATGATTTAACTCTCATATTCGTGATCACAAATGATGAACTAAAAAAATTTATTAACTCTCATCTCACGAAACATTGGGCTCCCATGATCCATGGTGTCATTATATAAAGCGATGTACTATGAGGGACATCCCTAATGAAATTATTCTCTCATTCCACACCCATCAAATGATCTTCCAAAGAAGAAACGAATATTTAAGGATATGGAAACCCTACGTGTAGTTCCTCTATCTCATGTAAATACTCAGGCTATGCCTGATATGAGAAACATCCTCAATCATCCCTCTGCATCCACCAATAAATCATTGATAAAACCACACCACAAGGGAATCCAAATGCATGAGCCCACCTACAAGAGAACTCTCAATGGTCCCTGGTCCACATGAAATCTAATAAAACCTACAGCGGATCTTGATAATAAGTTAACACAAAGGGAAATCATATTTTCAAAACAATCATATGGCCTCCCTGGAAAAAACCCTTCCTCAAGATCTATCTCAACTGTAAAGGCATACAAATGGGTTACTCAAACCCATATCAACATAAAAAAGTACCCAGATATAACCATCATCCCACAATATAAACCAATCATAATATCTCCAATTTTTCTAATAATCAAACATAGGATCTAATCCTCCAATGACATATCCTCAAGAAACCTATCCTTATATATTGGGACAATTGATGATCTCCACTAAGATACTACTCGATCCCTCCTTCTGAGATCCATCTGAAAGAAAAACAAGACAACCTAAAATATAAAAAAAGTATAACTAATGAGATCATGACCCTCACTTGGGTGTCACATGTCACAACACTAACCCATAGGTTTTGAAACCAAATCCATGTGTTAAACCACCTATTGACCCATAAATCTCTTGATGGAACCCCATGTAGCCACGAAGTGCCTACTAGAATCATTTTCAAACCACACGCTAAAGGTGACCCTCTAAGGGAATATGATCATGTCCATGATTGGTTCAATTATTAGGAGGGTACCCATGAACCCCTTCATCACTAACACTGAATATCACAATAATATCATAAGGATTCCCTTTTAACTATGTCAAGAACAAGGTTCCATTAAACACGATATATCTTCAAGGCGTCTGATAACTAATACTTCCCCAAACCAAAAACAAAACATCAGTAGGTTATAAAAAACAAGGTAGTCATTTTTATTTAAAAAAATTAATATTAAAAGGGAAAAGTCACAAAATTAAACCCCTTTCTTATCTTATGGTGTAACCATCGAAACATCATACTCAAACCCGCACTCTCTCAACAAAAAAAGATTCCAGCTCATTCCATGTAATAATATAAAATTAATTAAAACAATTTAAAATGGATTAATAAATTTAATTCCAAGATTCATAATTATTTAATACAAATTAAGGATCATGAAATACCTAGAACCATGACTAATTGATGGTGGATGTCCCGCAATGAACCTATAAAACAATGAAAGGAATAATCCCTTACACATGACACCCAATTCTAAAAAATTTACATTAAATTTAATTGATATTTTAGTAAAAGCACATCTGGGATAATACCTTCATCAATACAATGAGTGAAAATTCATAGACAATATCTCAAGACATCATATTTCTAATCCCCATCAAATCCCCATTATCCATGGCCTATTCCACCATGATTTTTTTAAATCATAACCAAACCATTAGTCAAATAAAACAAACAATAAACCACATGGAAAGAAAAATAATAAAGGGGAAGTAAAGGACTAAAGTATACTCAAAATTTTGGTTACTAATAAAAAAATCCACCTAATATCGTAGGGGAATTAAAAAAAGAAAGGGTGAGGGAGTAGGTCCAGTCTGTGTGTGTACAAGGGAAGAAGTTGTTGTGGAAATACTATAAACACAATAGGTAATTTTGGTATTTACCAACTTTTTAATGCAACATAGAAGGTTCCACAATTTACTCATATATTTTTGACAAACTTTGAACCAATTATGTTCTAGGAACCACTTAAAAAACCACCACATTTTTTTGACACAATGTTTTCTAACAATGCATCAATTGTGCTAAATGGGTCAAGAACCCTTTACAACAACCCCCAAGTTTTTTATGAAAATAAATAGAAGCCATGTTTCATGGACATAGGAAAAACAAAAACCACATGGTTTCCTATAAAAATAAAATAGTTTTTCATATACATTTCTCATGTTGTACACATAAACTAAGTACTTTAGAATATGTACTAAAACCTCCTAATTATTCGATGGTTGCACAGTTTTCACTAAAAAATGCAAACAAAACTATACACTAGGTGAAGTCTATCCTCAGACCTCTAACTCACACTCAAATCGTAGAGATTGACCCAAATAACTAAGGTGACTTTATGTACTCAAAAAACACTTGGAATACTTTTATAATGAATCTCCAAATCTCATAATTCATAACCAAATAAAAATTCACCGAACGATATGCTAACGAGTTAAAATTTCAAATTTCCTCAGAATACTATAACCTATAATGATGATGGTAATTATAGAATCACTAACATAAATTTTTATGTCTCCCTTAAAAATCTTCAACAATAAGAAAACCATGATTTCACTCTAAGAAATATAATAAACGATGATATCTTGATGATCTAATGATTGGTCTTGAAACTCATAAAATTATCTCACAAAATGGAAGGAATTCAAACATGACTAATTTGATAGTTACTAAAAAAGTAGTATTGATATTAGAACCCTACTTACTGAATGGAAAACCACATAGACAATGTTATTTATATTATCAAATTCAATGAGAAGGCATGGGGAAACCACTCACACCTAACTTCTAACATGAAAAATACAACAACCAATGCTCATTACCAAAAGAACAAAAATAAAAATCTATACACTCAAAAAACCTGTTAAAATGAGATTTAAAACTAACAATGACATATGGTTCATTATACTATAATAATTTAATTAAACAACTACCAAATTTACAAGTGTACCCACTATCACGTCCAATCTCAGTGGGGCCTGCGTTGTGACTCCCCGAGCCCGCCTCCAATAGGTGAGGATCTAGTGACTAGCACCAAGTATGAATATTATTAATCATGGGAGGCATTGACTAAGTACATGTACAAACACACACATCTATAATCCCATAAATGCTGAAATGTAAAAACACTAAGGGACAAAATTCATGCATACAACTAACTCAACCAACAGAGTACGACAGAAGGTAAACTCCTGAAAGTAAACTGGTCCAGAATTCAAGCCCACTAAAACCAAAGTCTGAAGAATGTAAAGTCCAACCTGTAAATAGAAAAGGTACTGGGACTATTGCTTGTAGCCATAGGAACGCCTTGGCCTATAGGGAACTCCGAAAACTTGGTCCTGTCCTAGTTCACCCAGGACTCCGTCAAAAGGCTTCTCATCTGCACAAGTCACGACATGTGTGGGCGTAGACCGTGAAAGGGTGAGTATAACAATAATTAGTAGAGGGCCTTGAAAACCACAAAGTAGAACACAAAGTAAAGTTAAAATCATCTATACACTATATATGCCTACAAAACATATAGAAAAAACCAGATATGCTCAAGACCCAGACCCGTAGTCTAGAGACAAGTCACACAACCGCATACCCCAAGGTAGGGGTTCAGTTCGAAGATTCCATAGAGCCCTCATTCTAGGAGAACACAATCCACGAGTCTTATAGCTCTAATGACGTCCATAAGAGAAGTACTATTTGTCAGAAAGTGTCACGAGAGGTAGTTACACTCATTACGGGAGACACAATCCTGAGTGGGAAGATTCTGATAGATAGATGCACTCATTACAGAAGACACACTCTTGAGTGGGAAAGATCATGATACACAAATGAGGATCACTACAAGGTCTATGGCAGATACCGCGACTCATCCAGAATTCACCTACTAGGTAGAGGATCTACGCCCAGTAGAGTTTGTCATATCGATGACAGACTCTACCTAGGGTCATGAATGGATAAGGGATCTCGATCTAGGCCTCTCGGATGGATGTCTGACTCTATCACAGAATGTCCTGCTGAAGGGATCATACTCTTGTAGAAGGAAACAATGTCTGACCCTCAGGGGAATGAGAAGAAGGGGAACTAACACAAACAAAATATGTCCAAGATACAATGAACAATAGGACTATACTGTTTTCCAAAAAGTACACAGTGTGTAGAAATGTTACACACTGTGTAGTCTGACCCTGGGTACTGCCCGTGTAGGACGACCCATGTCGTAAAGTTAGTCGTGTAGAAAAAAATAGAGTACACATAGTGTAGTATAGTGTACACTCCATGTCTGAGTGATTGGGGTTGGCTTAGTGTACGCTGGCCATGTGCCCGTACGTAGTCATCAACCCGTGTACTCCAACCCGTGTAATCTGTACACGGGGTGACCTACGTTACTGGACTTGCCAGGCCGTGTGATGGGGTACATAGTCATGTACTCCATCCCGTGTCTGTGTACCCCTGGATACATGTCGAGTCCCACATAGCCGCCTCTTCCATGTTGTACATGTCGTGTTAGATCATCTCGTGTCTGTGTACTTCACAAAATACATGTCGGGCTTCGGGGAAAGTTCAACACACCGTGTGATTCCTCCATGACCCTTGAAACCCTAGCTGCCACTGCCAGCACTACACAACGTGTTCTTCGAAAGTACACGCCATGTATTATGGAAATTTACAGAAATGCAGACCTCCTCCATCGCACCTCTGGTGATGCTCTGTTCGTCAATTTGGCCATCCGATCTCCTTGAAACTCCCATGTTTTTGTCAAACCGACACCACAAATTCGATTCCATTGTTTTCAGACCTCCGATCGACTCCAAAAACATGCAACGATACATCTGCATGAAGAACAATCGAAGGATGACCCTTCCCGATTCAGTCCGATTCGTCGTCCTCTATCGTCGTCACACCTATGAAAGGTTATTGGGGCGTCGATTCTTCAATTTGGGATCGTGGAGTCGTAGAACAGATGCACATAATCTGTTTTTCGTCACCTCGCGAAGAACATGAAGAACAAGTGAGAGGAAAGAGGGAAATAAAATACAATAAAACAAAGTGAGGGACGAACCTCCACCATCGTTCATCACGACATTGATCCACTCTCATTAGTAGGCTTAAACACAGTAGGAATAAACAATAATAACCAATAGGATGTTATTTCCCCAAAATTATCCCTATAAAAACCATCCCGTAAGAATGTACAAATCCGCAGATCAACTTGTTCGTGGTTGAACCAAATTCATCGTTAAAAATCAAAAACGGGGAAACGAGATTTGAAATAACAACCCCAACCTCGAGAAGGTATCAATCAACGACAAATAGACTGTTCTACCATCTTTGTTGATATTTTCCATCCTTATTGGCGTTGTGGTTCGCTGCTTCAATCTGTCGTCATTCGTCGCTGAGAGTTTTCTCCAGCGTTTCTCTCAAGTTTTCTCCAACGATCGATGTTCGATTATCCAAATAAAAATGGAAATGTGGTTCTACATTCAAAAATACGCTACGGTATTAATGAGCCCAACTTTCTATTCATGATTCATTATGGCATGCCGTTTAATTAAGAAAACAGCTGCCATGTTGTCGCGCTGCAGCGGATGTTTCCATAAAAGAAATTAAATAAACTTGCGAATTTATTTTATTTTATTTTACTTAATACATCTGAAAATTAACTTTTTCCCTCGACCCGTGCCAGTCGATATTAGGCTCGTTATTATGTAAATTCATCACCTCAGACACAATAGTGACCTCAGATTTTTAATCTGAGCATCCATTTGTAAATTGCCACAATCGCGCACAAGTTCCGACTCACTTAACATAAAAAAAAGTTCAAACCACCATTCTGGGCTCACTGGGCCTCAGAATGATGTGCGGTCTTCGCGCTCGATCTCCAAATAATTCCATATAATATTTTAAAAAATAATACATGGAAAATATGAGACAATAAATTCTCCCCACCTTGGGGATTTATGACCCCGAAAATCCAAAACAAAGGCTACTCAAAAAGATGTGGGTACTGGGCACAGATATGGGCCTCCCGCTCCCATGTGCTCTTCTGAAGATTCTCGTACTACCACTAGATGAGCAACAAGGGAATCTATCTCTCATGAAGGATCATCTCCTGATGATCCTCGATCTCCACCGGGTACTCAGTAAAGGTCACTCTATCTTCGATGTCTAGCTCTCCCCAGTCGATGACATGTGATGGGTCATGCACGTACCTCCTCAGCTATGACACGTGGAAGACATCATGTTTCCGATGCAACTGTGGTGGTAGATCTAGGTGGTACACCACCTCACCAACTTTTCACATTATCTAGAAAGGCCTGATGAACCTCAGAGATAGATTTCCGCCTCGGCCAAATCTCCACAACCCTCATCAAGTTCAGACCTGAAAAAAGACGTGGCCTCCCTCTTTGAACTCTAGAGGTATACATCGTCTGTTAGCATAAGATTTCTTCCAGCTCTATGAAGTATTCATCTACTACCAGATGATCTTCACCTTCTCGGTGGTTTCTCTCACCATCTTTGGACCCATGAGTGCTGACTCTCCAGGGTGGGTACAGAAAAGCGATGACCGACAAGGTCTCCCTTACAAGGCATCGAACGGTGCCATACCAATGGGGGAGTGGTAGCTATTGTTGTATGCAAACTCCACCAGGGGTAGGTGGTCCTCCCAACTGTGAGCAAAGTCTAAGACATAGGCCCTCAACTTATCCTCCAGAACCTGAATGGTCCTCTCAATATGACCATCAGTCTGAGGATGAAACGCTGTGCTCAAGCGTAGCTAAGTCCGAAGAGCCTCCTTCAATCCCTTCCAGAACCGGGATATAAAACGGGTGTCTCGGTCCGAGACTATCGTTGAGAGGATTCCAAGAAGCCTAACTATCTCCCGCATGTAGAGGCACCCCAAGATCTCTACGGAACTCTGCTCCCTGAGAGCTAGGAAGTGGGCTGACTTGGTGAGTCGGTCAACGATCACCCAGATAGAATCATGCCCCTTGGACGTCTGCGGTAATCTTGTCACGAAGTCCATAAATATTCCATCCCACTTCCACTATGGAACTTCCACGGGGTGTGCTAATCCCGCTGGAACCAGGTGCTTGGACTTCACCCACTGGCATGTAAGGCATTGAGAAAAGAACTCTACTACTTCCTTCTTCATGCCTGACCACCAAAACTTTCGTCGGAGGTCCTGGTACATCTTTTCCACTCCAGGATGTACCACAAAAGGCGATGTATGAAACTCCTTCAAGACCTCATCCTACAATTCCATTGGTACAACAATGCATTACTTGATAAAATTGTGTGCTCCCCACCTTGCGAATATCTATCAGGAGCATGTCCTATGGATAACTGAGCACGTAAGGCCACACAGTCGACATATTTTAGTTGTGCCTCCCTAATCCATTGTAATAGTGGAGGGGCGACAACCATCGACTGTAGGTAAGCTGTATCCTCTCCATCCACAAAGGATAACTGCAATATGGCTAACTACACTATCCCCTCACTCAATAGCCATGAGCTCAACCTGCTTCTAAGAGCATCTGCCACTTTTTCCCCCTTCCCAGGATGATAGATCATCTCGAAATTATAATCCTAGAGGAAATCTAGTCAACACCTCTAACTCAGATTTAGATCCTTCTGTGAGAAGATGTACTTGAGACTCTTATGGTCAGAGTAGATGATAAACCGCTCACCCATAATGTAGGGTCGCCACATATTAAATGCGAAGACTACCGCTGCCAACTCAAGATCATGGGTCGCATAGTTCTTCTCATGAGGACTAACCTAGCGCGAACCATAAGCAATCACTAGCTTCCTCTGCATGAGGACACAGTCTTTCCTGGCCCCTGATGCGTTGTAGAAAACTATGTACTCGACCCCTACCTCCAGAAATCTCAATACTGTGGTTCTTGTCAAACTCTATCTCAACTACTTGAAAGCATGCTGGAACTTCTCCATCCATAAGAAGGGTTTCCCCTTCCTGGTCAAGGTTGTCATTGGTGCTGATATCCGAGACAAATCAAGAATGAATCACCTGTAATATCCATCCAACCCAAGGAATCTATGCACCTCTATCACACTCCGAGGTGGCTCCCAAGCTAACACAACCTCCACCTTGGCTGGGTTTTCAACAACTCCATCTGCTGAGATTACCTGTCCCAGAAAGTGGCCTCCGGAATCCAGAACATGCACTTTGAGAGCTTCCCATAAAGATGGTGCTATCGAATTACATCTTGAACCATCCGTAGGTTTCTCGCATGATCCTCTTTTGATGTTGAGTACTCTAGGATGTCTTCGATGAAGACCACTACGAATAGGTCCATGTACGACTGGAAGATCCGGTTCATCAGTACCATGAACACTACATGGGAGTTAGTTATGCCGAAAGGCATAACCAAGTAATCATAGTGACCATAACAGCATCTGAAATCCATCTTCAGTATATCCTCATCCCTCACTCGTAGCTAGTGATAGCCGAATCGAAGGTCAACCTTAGAAATCCAATATGCCCCTCTTAGCTGATCAAAGAGGTCATCGACATTGGCAGTTGATACTTGTTCTTCACCATCACCTGGTTCAGGTGCCGGTAATCCACAAACAACCTCAGACTCCCATATGCCTTCTATTCAAACAAGACTGGGGCCACCCAGGGTGAAACGCTGGGTCTCACGAAACCCTTTATCTGCAAATCCTCCAATTTCACCCTCTACTAGCGATGCTCTAAGGGAGCCATCTGATATGCTGATGAGGAAAATTGGTGTCAACCTGGGGTGTAAGTCGATGAAGATGTAGATTTCCTGGTGGGGAGGTAATCCTATAACATCTTTAGGAAATATGTCCTCATACCTCGCCCCTACTGCTGGGAACAGGGAGCTCACAACATCCACTGCTCTGAGAGAAAGGCTAGACAACTCATGAGAAACTGGATACACCCTCTTATGCATAAGCCCATTCTGCGCTGCCTGGGTTTCCTTTTCTCCAACAATGGAAAATCTCGTTCTATCACGGAGGACACACCGCACTCATCACCTAAAACAGTCAATCTGGGCATGGACTAAGGATAACCAAACCATACCAAGAATGACATCTTAAGGCCTCGATACTACAACCAAGAGGTTCCAACCGAAACTCTCGACTGCAAGGTTAAGATCACACTGTCTGCAAAGGTGCGTGATCATCGAGTCTCCTCCCGTAAATGTCTCCATGTGTAATGATCGAGTCAACGGTCCTATTGGAATCTTGAGGTTTCATACAAGACATGTGGCTATGAAGGAATGATTGGAACCTATGCATATAAGTACGACATCTAAGGTATAAAAGACACAGATCATATCTTGAATCATCCCTAGAGACCCTGGGTCGTATGCATCGACCGCATGTAGCTATCCATGCCCTTTCCCCCCATCTCCCTAAGCCAGGTGCATACCTCCTGGGGGTGGTGGTGAAAGTAAGTCAATGCGTCGGTCACCACTCGCAAGGGTCCCTGCTCCTCTTCCACATCCACCGCTTGGCGGGTTTGTCTACTCCACTCTTTGCCTCTGCCTCTGTGCTCCATCCACTACTTCCCTTTCAGCAGCTCGACATGTCGGACAATCTCTAGCGAGATGTCCCCTACCGTCTCACGCATAACATTGCTTCTCCCTAGGCTGACTGGATCCATCCCGAGAGCCCTAGACTGTTGATCCTCTGTCATTGGTCATCTTATGATGCTTCCCACATCCAGATCCTTGAGCCTTATGCCGGATCCCTGCTGCCGGGGTCTCCGCACCAGTCTGCCTTCTGCTAACCATCGTTGGCTGTCTCTGCTCTGCCAAGAATCTCTCAATCACAAAGGATTACACGAGCACTTCATCATAAGTCGATATGCATAGAGGCACGACACTAGCTCAGATGTCTCGTCGTAGACCTCGCTTGAAGGTCCAAGCTCTGAATTACTAATCCCTAACCATATCCATCGAGTACTGGGCGAGGTTGGTGGACCTCGATGAATAGTCTACTACTGTCATACTACCCTGCTGGAGATGAAGAAGCTCTTGGATGTGTACCACTCTTAGCGTAACCAGAGAGAACTCCTCCATGAAGAGTCTCTCAAACTTCGTCTATGAAAGAGTCTCCTCATCTTGAGCCTGTGTGGTAAGACTCCACCATCGTCCCACAGGATCCTGAAGAAGGACCGCTCTTTGGATCACCATCTGGTCTGCTGGTGTCCTCACTAGACGGAAAACTCTGGTTACCACCTCCAGCCAGTCATCAGCTACTACAGGGTCTGGCTCACCTCAGAACCTAAGGGGTTTCTTTCTTTAGAACTCATGGAGAGCGCTCAGCTTGTGCTCCGCACCGGTCGGTACTATAGGTACTACTGACTGCACCACTGGTGGTGGCATAGAAGGTGCAACACCTAGTGGCAATGCCTGGGGAACGGGTCCCTTTATCAAATCCTCATCACTGAGGGGGTCATCCTCGTGATTGTGCTGCTGAATCATAGAGGGTATGCATCATAGAGGCATCCTGTAATGAAACAAGATGTATCTTGGTCAATGAGTACATCTGGATAGATGAAACAAAGGATATGGAAAACACAACCCATTTCTATATGATGCATGTACATTTATTTTATTTCCCCGCAACTAGTGTTTTTAGGTACCGATTTGAAAATCATGTTTTCAGAGTCTGGGTGTATGGATACGTCAGCCAGCGCACCAACACTGGAGTCTTTGGCCTGAAAGCTGAACTCAAAACACTTAACACTATTGCCCCAAACCAAAATCACAGTCTCTTGGTACTAAGGTAGATCCAACCACCTCTGATACCACTCTGTCACGACCCGTCCCTGTGGGGCCCGTAACGTGACTCCCCAAGCCCACCTCAAATAGGCCAGGGGCTGGTGACTTGCACCGAGTAAGAATATTACTAATCATGGGAGGCATTGCCTGAGTACCTGTAAACACGCACACATCTCCAAGCCCACAAATTATGAAACGTAAAAACACTAAGGAACAAAATGCATGTATACATCTAACGCAACCAATAATGTACGATGGAAGGTAAAGTACTGAATGTAAACTGGGGCAGAATACAAGACCACAAAAACAAAAGTCTAAAAACTACAAAGTCCAACATGTAAACACAAAAGGTACTGGGACTGCTACTCGTAGCCATAGGAATTCCTCATCCAGTAGGGAACATAGAAAGCTCGGTCCTATCTGGTCTGTCCTGGACTCCGTCAAAAGGATGCTCGTCTACACAAGACACGACACGTGCGGGCAAAGCCCATGCATAGGTGAGTATAAAAATACTTTGTAGAGGACCCCGAAAACCACAAATCATAAAACAAAGTAAAGGTACTGTCAGTTATGCACATTATATGTCTACAGAACATATAGAACAAACCAGATACACTCAAAACCCAGAAACGTAGTCTTGAGACAAGTCACACAACCGCATACCCCCAACTAGGGGTTCAGTTTGAAGATTCCACGAAGCACTCGTTCTGGGAGAAATAAAACCACAGATTTTAAAGCTCTGATGACGTCCATCCGAGAAGTATTGTTCATTTGGAAGCGTCTTGAGAGGTAGTTACACTCATTACGGGAAGAAACACTCTTGAGTGGGAAGATTTCGATAGATAGATGCACTCATTATGGGAGACACACTCCTGAGTGGGAATGATCATGATACACAGATGAGGATCATTACGAGGGACATGGAGGATACCGAGAATCGTCAAGAATTCACCTACTAGGTAGAGGATTGATGCACAATGGAGTTGGTAGCGTTGATACCAGACTCTACCTAGGGTCATGAATGGATAGAGGATCTCGATCCGGGCCTCTCGTAAAGATGCCTGACTCTATCATAGAAATTCCTGCTGAATTGATCATACTCCTGTATAGGGAAACGATGCCGGACCTTTAGGGGAATGAGAAGAAGGGGCACTAACCCAGATGAAAGATGTCCAAGATACGGTGAACAAGAGGACCATGCCATTTTACAAAAAGTACACAGCGTGTAGAAACCTTACATGCCATGTGGTCTGACCCCAGGTACTTCTCATGTACAACAGCCCATGTCCTAAGGCTGGTCGTGTGGAAAAAACTTAGTACACGGTGTGTTGTACGGTGTACACGCCGTGTTCGAGTGATTGGGGTTGTCTCCATGTATGCTGGCCATGTGCCCGTACACGGTCATCAACCCGTGTACTCCAGCCCGTGTAATCGGTACATGGGGTGAACCGTGTTACTGGCCTCGTCTGGCCGTGTGATGGGGTACACAGTCGTGTACTCCATCCCATGTCCATGTCCCCCATGGATACATGCTGAGTCCAACGTAGCCACCTATTCCATGTTGTACATGCCATGTTCTGAAGCCGTGTTAGATCATCCCGTGTCCATGTACTTACAAAAATACACACCGAGCTTCGGGGAAAGTTCAACATGCCATGTGACCAAGGTCACATGCCGTGTAATTCCTCTCTAACCCCTGAAACCCTAGCCACCGCTGCCAGCACTACATGGAGTGTTCTTCGGAAGTACACACCGTGTATTCTGGAAATTTCCAAAAATACGGACCTCCGCCGTCGTGCCTCTGGCGATGCTCCATTCTTCGATCCGGCCATCCAATCACCATGAAACTCCCTAGTTTTGTTTGCCTCGACAAGACAAAACCAATTCCGTTGTTTTCGGACAACCGATTGGCTCTGAAAACATGCTTCTATCCATCTGTGAAAAGAACGATAGAGGGACGGCCCCTCCCGACCTGGTTCGATTCATCATCCTCTATCGTCGTCGCCCCTCCGCAAGGTTGTTGGGGTGTCGATTCTTCAATATAGGATCATTACGTTGCAGAACGGATGTGCATGATCCATTGTTCTTTTCGCTGTGAATAACGCGAAGAACACATGAGAGAAAAGAGGGGAATAAAATCCCATAAAATAACATGAGGGACGAACCTCCGCCATACTTCGTCAGGGAATTGATCTGCTCCCGTTAGTAGGCTTAAACAGAGCAGGAATCAACAATAATAACCAACAGGAAGTTATTTCCCCAAAATTATCCAAATAAAAACCCTCCCGCAAGAATGTACGAATCCGCAGATCAACTTGTTTGTGGTTGGTCTGCGTTCATTGTTTAAAATCAAAAACAAGGAAATTAGATTTAAATAAAATCCCCTACCTCAAGAAGGTATCGATCACTGACGAAGAGGCCATGCAACCGTCGTCGTCAAGATCCTCCAACCTTGTTGGAGCAACGATTCACAGCTTTGATCCGTCGCCGTTCGTCGGTGAGAGTTTTATCTAGTGTTTCTCTCAATTTTTCACCAACGATCGACGTTCGATTATACCAATAAAAATAGAAACATGATTTGACATTCAAAAATAAACTCCAGTATTAATGAGTACAACTTTCCATTCTTGAGTAATTATGACGTTCGATTTAATTAAGGAAACAACTACCCTATCGACACGCTGCAGCGGATGTTCCTATAAAATAAATAAAATAAACTTGCGATTTTATTTTAATTTATTTTACTTAAAACGTCCGATAATTAACTTTTTTCCATTGAACCATGTCGATCAAGGTTAGGATCGTTCTTAGGTAATGTTGTCTCCCCTAATGCAACGGCGCCCTCATATTTTTATTCTGGGCATCTATTTGGAAACTGTCACAACCGCGTACAAGTGACGACTCACTTAACATAAAAAAAGATCAAACCACCATTCTGGGCTCACTAGACCTCAGAATGATGTGTCGTCTTCGCACCCGATCTCAAAATAATTGCATATAAAATTTAAAAAAACAATACACCAAAAATCCAAGACATTACACCCACACTCACACAAGTCATGTGCAAAACAATCTAGGCTAGTACATCTAAGAATTCTAACACTGGTCCTCATAAAATAAAAAAAAATTATAGATCCCTAAACACCCTTCTTCATAATAGACTAATATCCCTCATTACAAGATAAACTACATGACCACCTTAAACTTGAGTTTCATTAAAAAGTCTTAAACATCCATCCTTTCTCTCACCATAATACCCAAGGCGTAACCAAAAAAAACCGGTTTAGGTGTCCAACCAAACCTACCCTCTCAGGCCTACCATGAGATTGAGATCACTCCAAGTAATCCACTTCTCAAACAACATAAATCCTTATTCCTAACCAAACCATAGATATAGTAAAACTTAATGACCCCATCAATGAATAAAAACTAGGCCCACCCAATCCATTAGTGATTATAAGAACACTGATCACATTTCATGACTCAACAGTCAACACATGGAAAGAAAAATCCATAACAAGTAACTTAATCATTGGTCTTTTTGGGAAGAACAAACACAAAAAAACTCAATCCTAATACAAAAACATCTTATAAATTATATCCATAATTGATCGGCCAATTGAGAACAAAGATCCCACGATAACTCACAAGGGTGTCCATAAATCCCTCGATGTATGGATTTCTTCTCCATTACTATTGAACATATTACTACAAGAATCACATCTGATTTCTTTAGATGAAAATATATATTCATGTGGTTCATTTGAGTTAGGTTCCACCAATTAGATATATGTGACACACTATATAGGTCATAGGAGACATTTTAAAAAATAGAACCCCAATGTTATTGAAATATCACACATATATTAATATATCATATGAAACTTATGTGAATATAATGATACATTAATATTGGACACTTTCTAAGATGACAATAAAAAAACTAGAATAATCCAAAAATACAAAAAAAACTACATGCATCACACTTGTTGAAATTACTCATATTTAAAAAGTGAAACCCAAAAAATCAATCCCATCACCTAGAAACATAGAATCCCTATCACAAGAGTACTTAATAAAGAAATAATCTATTTTCCATCGCACATCGTATGAGATTCCTAAAACACCTATTTACCATATTCCAAAATCAAAATAAAACTGTCTCTGATAGCATTTTATATTGAACCGACCCAGGTCATCCTAACATGTCACCTGATTCGGCCCTCCATAAGCCTCAAATGTGCCTCTACAAACACTAGAGGATACTAGATAGTGGTGAGGGTCTAACAGATATAGTGGAGATACTATACCATTGGGTTATAGTTATGATAAATTATAAATAATGAAAAAACTGAAAGTAAAAATACTATAGTACACATAAAAAATTAAATTAAATAAAATTAATTTATAATAAACGAAATGTATCTTGAAGTCACAGAAGACTCAAAATCATGCTAAAACAATTTTTGGTCTCCCAATGGTCTAAAAACATATAAAAATGAAACTAAATAAAAATAAATATATCATATTATACTTCCAACTCAGAGCTAAACCACATACCTTGTCTCCAAGACTCTTATGATACACCCGCTAGATCCTAAGAATCCACACCATTAGCTGCAGTCAATCAAGAAACATGGGGCCTCTACCCAATCCATTATGGAACATTTTCTCTACATGAAATAAGGCATATGGTTTACATGTAATTTAAGGTGAACATACAAGTGGTGAGAAATATCTCACATTATGAATTCCATAATGGTGAAATTATAATATGTTGTCATAAGAAGTGCATTCAAACAAGATATTCCAATCCTAGAAAAAAAAAACAGATGACATACAATAAAATTATGAATTAAAATAAAGGGGTGTGGGTTAACAAAAAGTACTAAATTAGGAAACAATGGGTTCTATCCTAACTCTTATAGAAAATCTACCCTGCTATATCCTATTGTAGAGGATATATAATGAGTAGATCACCCTGATTGATGAAATCAGGCATGTACCCTATGTCTACATATGATCTCAACGAATTATAAATGAAACTGAATGAATTCCGAAACATAGGACATAACCATAATTTCCTCGTCTAAATAGAAATCTACTATTCCTTAGGACATTAATTGAATAATATAAACTTGTGAAAATACATGCATTAGACCCCGGAGAGCCTATCATGTCCCAAAGTTCATATAGAAAAAAGAAAGATCCAAATGTGTTCATGCAAAATACATCATCCTTAGGATCCCTCCATCTTTTTTTCGGAATGATAAACTATCCCAGAGGTCTGATTCAAGTATCTATGATTGATCCACATCCATAATTGGTAACCTATAGATTATTTGTAACTCTCAGCTATAGGGGTGCATTCATCTAGATCATCCCTAAAATCCCTAATCATTTCTAAACACAACCATCTAATAGAAGATCAAAATGGATAAAAACTTAAGGAAAATTCATAATACAAGATATTTCAAGAGTCTCATTGTCAAACCGTGTACTACATATAAACTAAATCAAACATCTCTTCCAAGAAATAGTAATGTGTGGGTCTATCCAAATATCAAACCCAACATCTATAAATCAGAATTAATAGTTCCAATAAAATCATGGATAAAGATCTTGTTGGACATGGGTTGATCCGAATCTTTAATCCATCTTTCAAAAATTTGAATTAGTATCCCCAATCAACTATTAAATCACAATACTTGGGGCTCCCATAGTGTCTGATGTCACAATATAAAGTGACAACATACGAGGAATTCCCCTACCACACCTTAGATCTTGGGATATTCCCTTAAAATTATCATAAAAAGAGTAAAAGGAAATATGATGTTCAGGAAACACTATGACGGGTTCCTCTATCACATCCAAAGTCTTGGCCTAATCTCGATATGAGAAATAAACATTAAGTGGCCCTCAATAGCCTCTAACCAATCCTTGATTAATAATAGATCCTTAAGAGAATATAGAAGCATGAGAATTTCGATAAGGATGTTACAAATGGCTATAAAAAACACCTAAAATTTTGTATACCAAATAAGGGATCTTATATACGTGTGAAACCATAGGGAAATATCATCTCTATAAAACCATAGGTGACCTCCCTTGAAAGTGACCCATCCACAATTATTATCTCTTTTATAAAGGCATTCAACCTAGTTCCTCAAACCCAAATCAACATCAAAATGATACTAATCTATAAACACTATCCCAAAACATCAACCCAACCTAAAGGATCCAACAACTTCAATCCTCAAATATATAGTCAAAACCGCCCCTTCTCTAACCTTAAGAAATCGGTCCTGATATCTGTTGGATATCCGAGATCTCTTACTAGATAATACTCAAACTAGTTTTATGGGGCCAATATGAAAGAGTATAAAACAAGAACAACATGGAATACACCATATATTCAGACTAATGATCTCAAAACCCTAACTAAAGAATGTTATCGCAATCCTATAACACATTGGTTCTTAGAAAATTATAAGAGAAACCCCCAGTCCACCCTTGAATCTATCAAAGGAACCCCATTGCGGTCCCTAAGTTCCCATAAGCATCACTGTTGCACCCCACTTTTGATGTGACACTATGAGGGACAATGAATAATTCCATGATAAGTTCAAGGAAAATGTGGTCACCCAATTAATCCTTAATCCCATCCATTGCATATCATCATGGGAACATGAGATGTTCCCCTAAATATGATCTAATAACAATGGTCCTCCGAACAAGTTATCTCTTCAAGTAACTAAAACCAATGATTTTCCCAATCTAAAAGGTACCCATGGGGTTCCCAAAAAATAAGTCAATAAATTAAATTAAATTAAATAAAAATACTAATGTAAAAAGAACAAAATTAAAACCCCACATTCCTTTTAGAATAACATCATAAGATTCAAGCCTTGAACCCTACTCTGTCAACCACTGAAGCCCCTATTTCATGAAACATAAAGTAATTAAATTAATTAAAACAACATAAAATTAATTAATTAATTTAATTACAATAGATAAATAATTAAAACTGAATGAATAACATTTTACCTCTAAAACTATGGGGAACCAATGGAATAAATACCATAATAAAACACTGAAACCAAGAAGGAAAAAATCCATAACATAGGACACCTAATTTTATTGAAATTATATTCAATTTAATTAAAATTAAATGAAAAAGTTATCAAGAGACACACTTCACAAAAAAATTAGAGAATGAATGTAGAAAACATCTTGGAATTCCATATTTCCAAGGCACACCAAAGATATATCATCCACAACAAGTTCAACCATAATTCAATGGAATGAAAACAAAAACCAAAAGCGAAGACAAATAATTCAACTGGAATGGAAGAAGAATACGAAAGGGGAATGAGACGAAGAAACTGTCATAAAAATTCTAAATAAATCCAAAAAAATCCTCACATGATCAATGGGAAACTGAAAGGATAATGGGATAGGGACAAGGGATGGTCCACATGTGAACAAGGGTTGAAAAAGTGTGGGGAATAGCTAAAATCCCAAGAGGGGATTTTGGTATTTTACCATTTTTTAAAATAACCTGGAAGGAAACAAGCTTTTCCAAACCATGTAGAAATAATGTGAGGGAACCACCTAAAAAACCACCCACATGGTTTGGACACTTAGATTACTAATCGTGTTCCAACCAAGCCAAACTGTTCTGGATCCCTCTACAACACATCAAACAGTTTTTCTAAAACCATGTAAAATCATTACAAACATGACAATGGATAAATGAACCCCACATTTATTCCAATATGTATCATATATTTTAATCTAACCTTCTCAATACACGCACCTAAAGCATGAACATTATAAAAACTACTAAAGAAAACTCAAATATAGATTTATTAAAGGTTTGAAATAAAATATGCACCAGAAATAGTGAACTTATAAAAATTTAGTTTGAGAGATTTGACTAAAACTTTATGATTTTGAGCTTCAACATGGAAATAAAGATAACTTTTGGGCCTCTGTATTGACCCATAAATCCCCCACAATGTAGTTCCAATACATGGAATTCATAATTGAATCCAATTTCACTAAATGACCTCTTAATAGGGAATATAATTTTAATTTACTCTCAATTTTATAACCCATAATGATGAGGGTCATTAAGTATAGATTTTAAAATAAATAAATTTTTATCACAACCAAAATTTCAACCATGGAAACAATAATTTATCTAATGAATAATTTAGAAAGCCTAAAAATTAAATAATATTTATCCAATGCTAGTGAAGTAATTGAAAATAAAGATACTTTTGTGAGAAAATTATTTTCCAAGATGGAATAAATTCTCAATTTTTCTACCCACTCAATAATTAGAAAACAACATTACAAAAACCAAGAAAAAAATAGTTCATGTTAAACACGTTGATTAAACAACTGGGGAAACTGGATATTGATATTTGATGTAAAGGGATCAAATTTGTGGATCAATTCCTTAAAAACATGAAAAATATTAAATTTAAGGATATTTTTATTGTTATAAAAATTAAATATTGAACAATGTTAAATAATACAAAATTTGTATATCATGGGTCAATAAATTTTTAGGATAGTTCTAATCTATGTTCCACTTATTTAGATCTCATTAAATAAAATTTAGTAATTGATAAACAAGATGAGAATTTAGAATCTATTTGAGTGAGAAATATTTTTGAAAAATAATAAGATTGTCTTGAAATAACTAATTAATTTTAGGGAATAATAATAAATATTTTGTTTGTGAAAATGGATCTAAAAATGATTAAGAAGTACCCTAACAACCACTAGATTATCCTAGGGGTAGTACAGTAGTGAAGAAGTGTGTTTATATTGATGTGGATAAAGAAATTTTAGATAATTATATGATTGTTCATGAAAATATTTATTTTTCATGATATATTGAAAAAATTCATAAATATACTTTGTTTTCAATGAAATTGTGCGTAGATAAGTAGATGTTTAAGGAATTTAAAAAATAAAAACGTGTGAAAAATAATTTCTCCATTATACAAAACGCCTTACCCATTAAATAAAAATATATATGGTCTTATAAGATTCCCAACACCATTGGACTGTGTGAATTAAAAAATTTCATACCAGATTTAAAGGATTTAATAAACATGATTATTAAATCTATTTATTATAATTTAATTGTTAGAGAAATAAAACTATATGTTTATATAATTTAATTTTATAATAAAAGTATAATAATAAGTTCTTGAATAATAGATTATTTCTATAGTATAATTATATAGTGGTCTTTTTTCCTTTTGAATTTTATGTTTTTGAAACATGGGATGATAGATTTAACATCCATGAACCTCCAATTCCTGGAATTGTTTTTTTAATACTCCAAATGAAATCATAAATGTTAAACAAGGAATAATTTACCTCAAATTTAGAGGATAACTCGTTCAATTTAATATTTTTAAATCACTAAAATACTAAATAGAAGATCATTCACCCTAGTAAACTTGATTGATTTGTTTTACAATGAGATATTCCCCAATTTCATATGTCATGACCAAAACATTACAATATCCAAAAGTAAAACATTTATGGATACTGAAAAAAATGTACATAACTGTGAAAATGTTCTTTTGGAGAGAGTTTCAATGTTGAAACTACTATATATAAATCTACTGATTTTAGAAATTATTTTTACAGATTCATCAAAATAACTAAATTTTTGAATGTTTTTCATCCTGTTTAGTTTTTCAAATTAAAGTTGATAAATTTTCATTTATATCCATGAAAAAGTGATTAAAAAAATGAAAACATGGTTGATGAAAAGTCATATATTTCATGCTCTATTGAAATTTAATTTTTTATTTCTGAAAATCACACTTGTGAACATTTTGATGAAAACTTTCTTTATAATGTTTTTGATTTAAAATATAATTGTTTTGATAATAACTTAAGTGTGAATTTTATAGAATAGATTCATTTAAAAATAATTATGTGAAAATTTCCCACATTATTTGGAATTGAAAACCATTAAGTGAGAACATAAAATATTCTTTCTTCAATTAGAATGTGATATTTCTTGTGATCATTTCAAAAGAGATATATATAATTCATAAAATTAAAAATTTAGGATGTCATATAGAGTAAACTAAATCCATAAGATATAGTTTATCTTTATTAATATGAATAAGTCCTTAAAATTTCATGAATGTAATATTGTTGGAGGGAAATTATAAAACTATTTGATAATTTCAATGTTATTCAATCCAAATTTTTTTGGATGTTGATAAAAATTAAGTTACTAAATTGATGGATCCTAGAAAAATTCCCTTAAATTTTGATATATAATGGTTTATTCTAATATATATTATTCTAAATAGAGTGGTTTTACCATTTGAACAATTAAATATAGATAATTCATTCCTATTATATTTAAAAATAACTTAGGAGTTCTTACTGACTACGGTAATCTCAATGTATTGACATAGAAGGATCACTTAGCTATCCCCTTTCATAAATATATTATTGAATGGATTATTGGAAAATATCACTACCGTTTTTTTTATTAATTTTCATGTAACTTTACTATTCACATTCCACCAAAAGATCTAAAAAATCATTTACTTGTCCTTTTAAAACACTTTCATATGGATGAATTAATTTTGGTTTGTTTAATGATCCAAAATAATTTCAAAGGTCTATGATGAGAATCATTGTGGATTATTTTAAAAAAATTATAGTCTTTTTCATGGATGATTTCATAATATACAGATCATTATTTGAGATATGTTTTAAAATACTGGTTGTTGTCCCTAAAAACTAAACTAATGAAAATATAATTCTCAAAATTTTAAAATATCATTTTATGATAGAAAATTCAATTGTATGTATCCATGTAGAGGTTATTTATATAGTATAAGTTGATAAATATGAGGTTGAAATCATTTATGAACATACATCAACAAAAAAAAGTTAGGGGCATGAGATCATTTCTTAGACATTATACTTTTTATAAGAGATTTATAAAGAATTTTAATAAGAAAAATTAAAATTTTTCTATGTTACTTGAAAAATAATATCAATTTATATTTAATGAATTTTTTAAAATAAATTTAAGGATATGAATCATTATATACTATCCCTTCCTAATATCCGACCCCAATATGTGTTTTTTTCTTTTGGAATGGTGATTGATGCATCTTACTTTTCTATTGGGGTAGTTTTGATCCAAATAGTGGACATGAAATATCATTTATACTTTATGAATCCATAACACTAGATCAATAACATGCTATCTACCCCACTAATGAGAAATAGTTTCTGGTTTTCAATTTTTGATATTGAAAACTTTAGTTGCTACTTGTGAGGATTTAACATAACATTTTGCAATGAATATTTTTTAAACATATTTTTAATGAATAAGGATGATGAAAAAACAAGGTCAAAAGATATATTTTTATTAAAATAATTTTATGATAAAAGAAAATTTAATAAGGTTAGTTCTAATTTAGTGGCTATCCATTTATGCATTCTTCCATTTATTTTTAGTGATAAATCTCATATATTTCAATCAATAATGAAATCCCTTTTGAGGATAATTATATTTTGTTATGAGTTCTAGAAAGGGATTTTAAAATCTTGTGAATTATTTGGATGATAATAGTGATCCTCACTGACATGAATATGAAATAGAATACATGTATAATACGTCATTTAATTTGAAAATTCATTATATATCAGAATAAATCTCCTCAAAATCAATGGTTTTAGTGTATTTTGGTAATAAATACAGAACCAATTAGAATTAAGTCTTTAACATATACCAAAAAAGCCTTATTATATGATACCCATTAGAATTTTCAAATATAATATTGCATTACATAACTTGAGGAATAGGAATATAAGAAATTGTGAACTCATATTCTCAACAATGATAAACCAGGGAGAAAACAACAACATATTATAGGTGATCATATTATAAAAATTTGGGCATGAGAATATATTCACAATGAATGAACATGATAGTAGATAATAGTATCTAATAAACCCTAGATTATAAACCATGGGTCATAAAGTATGTCTTTTTTATAACATAATAAATGGTATATAAGACTGTGGAAACAATCATGAATAATTAAAAAAGATTAGGTATAAGAATATTTCATATAAAATAGAATAAAAAATAATTCTTCATGTTCACGATCACACCCAAGACCATCATTAAAGACTATAATGTCTCTTAATGGATTGAGTTTTCTCTTGATTCCATGAGATGTCATCTAATGATACATAATGTTCTACCAAATTAACAGGGTAAAGTATATTTCTAGGACAACTACTCCCATATTGGAAATGGAAAACTAGAGGTTCAAGTTCAATAACCTTTCCCAAAAATACCATGTAATATAAAACATCACCTAATGATTTGGATGGATCTATAATTCTGGGCCCACCAAACACATAATAAAAAAAAATATACATATGCATGTGTCTTGAATATTAACAAATTCTAATTTCATTCGTATATTAATTAACTCATCAAAAGAAATTATTTTAATGAAAACATCTATGAGGAATAGTCATATAAAATATTGATAAAGAAGGATGATGGTATCATTTGATAATATTACCATTGAATCATAAGAATTAATAAAGGATATTGACATAGATTAAAATATTTAATGGAATTAAAAAATACTTTTAGAAATAATAAGAAAAAACATTTAATGTTTTTATTGATTTTAATTTTGAATAATAAAATTCATAAAAAAAGGGAATATAAATTAGTTAAAAAAAACCAAAAATACATACAGAGTATGTTTCATAAAAAATTTATGAAAATAGTGGGAAAATTCATTAGTAATGAAAACTTTGAAAAAGGAAATTCTTTACCCAGTTCATTGATAAAATCAATGTTGGAAGAAAATAAACATATTAGAAACATTGAATGGAGTTAATTTTTGTAAAGAAATATAATTTAAAAGAAAAAAAACATAAAAATAATATTAGTAGAGATATGGAAATCTATAAAACTAAATATAATAAATGGATATAGAGGAAAAATATTTCTTAATAAAAAGAAGAGATATGGTTAAATATACATACACGAATATTTTTGATTGAATTATGAACAAAAGAAATGTAAAATTTTAATAATATATATAAAAATATTGGTTAACTAAATAAGATGAAAAAATATGTGTTTCGGTGAGAAAAATATATAATTTCCCTAGATGGAATTTTAATAATTAACAATATCATTTTAAAATTGAAATTGGTATATAAACCCTTATATTTACCCTCAACATCCATGAAATAACTTGAACATCCTATATAATAAGAATAACAACAATAATAACTTATTTGAAAATCATATTGATACATATTATTTTTTTACTATGTAACAATAAACATTAATTATAAATATTTTAGATATTGTTAATTTCCATCATCTGATTTTGTCGATTTTGATTGATTTACAAATGTTTCCTAATGGTGATATCATATGACATTATATGATAAAAATTTCCTCATAACAATATTTTTAAAGGTAATAAAATAATTTTGATACAGTAATTTATTTAGTACCAAGATCATTTTATTGAATTTATGTGTATAGTTTATGAGATTCGATTGCACCTAAGTGATGTTTCAAGTAATTTTCTGAACACAACATGTAAAATTTTAATAACTATTATTTTTATGTCATATTTTTATAAGAATAATTATAAAATATATTAAACATTAAAATAATATATAACTAGTTTGAATTTCATAACACTTATTCTTGGTGGAAATGGTGATTTTTGTATATCATCAAACATGGATGAGGTTGAACCAACCCAAAATAGAAAATGTATACTAGTGAATGAGTAAGAGTTTACATATTTATTACATTACTATTATTGGATAAAAAATAATGTTATTATTATTAAAATATTAAAATAGAGGATAAGACTTATAAATAGTGGAAATATGATGTTAATTGATTATGGAAGGGAAGTATATAGATACATGGTGAATTCAATCCTTTACAAGATGTTTTCCTTAACAAATATGGATTCAGGATTCTATTAAAAATTCGATTATAACCAATTCCAAAGATAGATTTAGGAGAATAAAAATATTAAGGTATTCAATATAGAACCAAATTATTTGAGATGTCTAGGAATGGTATAGAAGGGGTCCTCTTAATTTTGATTTTTAGTGGCATTTCTACAATTATTCATTTCCAGAGGTCAAAGGTTGTCATTTTAAAAGGAATGTGGTTATAAAGTTAAAAATACCAGAGGTCATATAATGTTTTGTCATGAAATCCTTCATACAGAGCTTTATCCACATGGATTTAATATATTTTTTCCTTTACAACTTAGAATATATAGCAACACGTGCTTAACATACATTGATATTATATCATTTAAGATGAATATTATGAAAAATACAAAAACCCATGCCTCAGGACCATAATAGTTTAGTATCATTGGAAACATGGAAGAAAATTATTTTATCCTGGTGAAATATCTTCCACATATCCCATAATTATATCTACCTTTAATACTTCTATAATAGACCTTTCCTCCTAACCATAGGAAAGTAAACATAAGAAAGGGGTGATATTAGATGCTTCGTAAGGGTAAATAAAGGAAATACATTTTCATAACATGAGAAAAAGGTATATAACTAGAGAATAACATTTTATGATCATACCATTCATATTATAGATCATAATAGAGATTGTATATTCATAAGACATGAATATTAAGAAAATAAAGAATATAATTCATGAATGCATAACATAGGAATAAAATGTAGAATTTTGGAAGAAACAAAATAATATACATTGATTTCTGTAGTAGTCAGTGAAATGATGCCGAGAAAAATTTAGTGGAAAAATTACAATACTAAACCGGGTTTACACCCCGTTCTAGCCCTGTATAAATGAACACAGATATTTTTTCATTCTAGACCTATAATACTTAACCATGTTTATTTCTAATTCCATCTCTATAATATAGAACCGAGTTCATTTATTATTCTAGCTGTGTAATACTGAACAGAGTTAATTTCTCATTCAAGCCTGTAATACTGTTCCAAGTTCACTTTTTGTTCTAGCCCTGTAATATTGCACTGAGTTCATTTCTCACTCCTGCCCTATAATACCTAACCAAGTTCACTTCTCATTCCAGTGATGTCTATCTCATAAGATAGAAATATTTACATAATGTATTAGAGGAATATATAGGTCTCATCCCTCTCATAGTGAAATCACACATACATGTTCCACAAAATCATTAATAATCATATCTTAACCCATTAAAATAAATGGAAACCATAAATTTATAATCATGTAATAAGCTGTGGAAAAGATAAAGGTTTTAAAATAATTTGAACAAAATCATAACCTATTAAAGGGAAACAGATTTCATAAAAATATAACCGGTGAAAGAGAAATAAGTTTCATAATTTATGATGACAATAAGCATAACCCATTCAGAGAAAAAATATGAACGGAAGCTTTAGATAATATCCTAGAATTGAATGAGTAACATCAAAAGAAGGTATCTTAGATAGAATGTAATTTTGAAATATATTAAGAAATCATTTATTGATTAAAATATTATTTCCTCTTTGAAAATGTTTATTTAATAATTAAAATCATTTGAAAATCACTTTCTTATAAAATACCATGAAAACTTATAAAGAAGTACTAAAATCATTTTGAAAACAATTCTTTCCATAAAAACATATAAATGAACCTGAATTTTTTTTGTAAACCATTTATTTGAATAAAAATATGAAAAACTATAAATAAATCATGATTTTTTTTTGAAAAGTATTTCTTTAATATAATTTCAAAACCTATAAAGAAATATTACAAATATTTTGAAAACAAGTTCCTTGAAAATATCTTTGAAAACTTATAAATAATTTTTGAAAACATTATGAGAACTATTCCATTAATACTTTGAAATTTTATACGGAAATCAAGAAAACAATATAAAAAACATTTCTTTGAAAATATATTTTAGATAAACATTCATAAAATTTATACTTCAAAAATGATAAGAATGCTTCAATGGATTGATAGAGGATAAACCCATACAAATCATATGAGGTAAAAAGAGAATTCCTTTTGTATGAATAAAGGTGAGATAAATGAGTAATTTATAAAGAGATAATAATATTCCCTTGAAAACATTGGAAAAAGAAAAAAATGGAAAAAATATATTTTAATTATCATTGGATAATAGCACAATAAATTTGGAAACCCTTTTTAGAAAACCTAATTTTAAAGGAACATGGAATTCTGACTGAAGAGAGGGTAATTTTGAAATTTATTAAAAACATTTTATTAACTATATTATGTACCAATGAGTATAGTAATTGGACATATACATGTATATATTATGAATAAAAACATGATAATAAAATTCATTATTTTTCTTGAGAGTGGATCATATGATTTCATCAAAGTAAGCTAAAACACAAACAATATGGAAAATTGATAAAATCTTCTCAATAAACTTTTATAACATGTGACATGGGATCATACTATCCATGCAAGAATAATAAATTTAATTAAGCTGAAAATATAATTAAAATAATTAAATTCATGATATAACATGTAAAATGGAAGTAAATACACCTCGAATGATGATTTAGGTGCACAAAAAACATGAGTCTCAATGAAAAAATAACTATATAACCAAATTGATAACTTTTAAATATTATAATCCATGAAATTAATCTCATAAAATACATATGTGAATACCCATAAATAATTTACATTGAAAAAAATCTTTGGCAGTCCGCACACCACACAAAAGGAAAGGGTGGTGAACATAACATGTATCTCAGAGAAATAAAAAGTGTGATGAAACCCCTACCTTGTGTCTTGAATCTCGTTATACTCCTTAACAACACTTGTATAATAAATATAAATTTATTATACATATTTTAAAGAAACATATTCTTATATCTAACACCATATTAGGTTAGATTATGACCTTATATTACCTTCTTGTTAACTATCATATGTTAAGGTTTCACTTCGGGTAACATTCACATTATTTTTTACACACCTCTTAATTTGTAATATATTTTCTAGTTATAAATTATATCATGTTTATTATAATTTAAAAATGACATAAATATAATTTATATATAGTATAGGTGAATTATAATAATGTATATAATATATAATTATGAAACCGAATACACCGTTCAAGGAGATGGTAGGCCGTATGAATGCATGAACACTATTTCTGTTTAATTTTTGTGTTAAGAGAACGAAAATAAAATAAATTGATCTGTAAATATGTATATATGTATAAAATTATTAAATTATACTTATTATATCATATATATCATATATATTTACTAGAAATAACCTTAATAAAATCCTAGTAGTGTATGAGAAAATCGTATCATATGGAGGGAGTGATAATCCACACTTCCTCAAAACAAATTATCTTATTAACACCAAATAGAGATTAAATAAGATATGGGATGTAAGATGAATACATAAGTTCAAATAAATAATAATTATAACATATAATATATATAAACATACTGCACATTATATTTTCCACCATGAGAGGTGGTGAATAAATTTGAACAATCATCGTTTAGTGATGTCGTAGTTCGTCACACACATAAATAGTATATTCTTTAGTCATTAGAAGGAGGTGTGTTTAAGTTAAAGTCAAATAATTAGAATCAAATCCATGTATATTAAGGATTCTGATGTTTTTATACCAGAATTTAATAAATAGAGTGGAGGGGGTGTACAAAGAAAGTAAAATAAAGGAACTTGAGAGAAGATGTTACCTCTTAATTGCGTAAATCCTTTTAGTTTGTGCCAAAATAATTCCTCAGATTTCCTTATGCACAATTTATTACTTCTCGGATTAAGGGAGTGATTTTTTGAAGTGTTTTGTGAAGGTCTTTACTAAACCTAATAGGTTTGAGAGGTGTGAGGATGTGGGAGAGGTGGTGATCTTTTATACGGAAGGAAATTGACTCACATGGAATTTTTGAAAACATGTTTGGTGTACCCATCATATTTTATAAACAATGTCATACCAAAACAATATAAATCATTATTGGAAGTTATATAGACAAAATATGGAAATAAAATGTTTCTTTGTCAAGTGTATAGGTCATTTGGGACCCTAGGATTAAAATTTAGTGCCTAATTAAACATAATTTTACCTTAATAGTAGTGACTAATTTTAATCACCTTTATAAATATTTTTTTGTATAAAAAAACATTACATAATTAGAATATAAATATTACACTTATTAAATTTTTAATTTCAGTTTTTTAAAATTACTATTTCATATGTGGTAAAATTAATTTAATTTTAATCATGTAAATGGGACAAAATTATGGGTATTTTGAGTAGAAATATGTTCAAAAGTTTATTAATTTTTTTTAAATTTAAATTATAAATTTTTTATAACACCCTAAATATTATTAATATCTATATAATTGATCTAATGTGACCTTAAAATGAATTTAAAATGAAATTTAACATTAATAATTTTTTAAACAAAAAGGATTTTGTTAACTAAAAAAATTATTTCTCGCTATTAATAAAAAAATGAAGTTTCTCAGAAAAATCCCAAAAATTCACCCGAAGAAAATTTCAATATTATAAATTTGGAAAAAAAATTATTTTATAAAATTAAATTCAAAAAATTATCTATAATTTATTTTTTTATTAAAAGTGGGTTATTTAAAAAAATGATATTTTTAAACATAAAAATGACTTTACCGAAAGACATATTTTCACTACCAATATGTTCGATCTATATATAAAAATTATAAAAAATATTTGAATATAAGTTATTACTATTTATATAATTATGTTTAATGTCTAAGTTATAATTATCTCATTTAAGAAATTATAATATTAAAATAATGTCTTGTAGAAATATATGTGTTGCCCGTAACGTATGCTATGTCAGTGTTGTAGGATAAAAAAGACAAATCAGTATTGTGTGTAGCACAACTCAGGTTAGTATTATGGTCTGAACAAGACATGTCGGTGCCATGTGAAAGGAATATTTTAATTAGTGTTTTAATATATATATATATATATATATTTCCAGTGTCACGAGAAATGAAAAATATCAATAAGATAAATTAATTTGGAAATAAAAATTCACAAAATCTCAGGGTGTTACATTCTATCCCCCATAAAATAATTTTTTTCCTTGATATTCGTCTATGTTATCAAATGTGTAATACTTGAAATTTTCACTCATTGAAACCCACATCGTAAAAATGAACACTAAAACATCCATTAAAAGGGAATATTAGGACCATAACGGTTATCCAAAGTAACATATGACTGGATTTCCACATAGGAGAATATATTTTAGGAGTGAAGATTAGACAAGGAGGAAAATAAAAAATATTGATAAGGATTTATTAAGGTCATTAATCAAAAATAAGTAAATAATATTTGAAAAATTAAGGGCTTTAAAGTCATAAATCTGTGATGATTTAAAAGCCTATAGATTCAACACAATTAAGGTATTAAGAAAACACATTTTAATTTAATAATTATCCAAATGTTGATAAATTATTATTTTGACAAATAATGTAAGGAGTTATACTTACTTGAATCAAGTCTATAATAAAAAATTTATTCTTTATTTTTTCTTTTACCAATTTCTAGTTCATCCATTATGTCATGTAATAGAAATCTAGAAATTAAATTTCATGCCTGATGTGTTAAAAGTCTCTTTTACCATATTTTATGGATCATAAAAGAATTAAATGTATAACTATTTTTCTATAACTTACAGCGAACCATTTTTAACATACATGGATATTTTAATATTTTATATGAATATTAAGTACATTATGAAAAAACACAACTGAGGACCATAATAGTTTAGTGTATTTGGAAATATGGAAAAAAATATTATATCCCAGTGAAATATATTCAACATCTCTAATAAAGATCTACTCTTTTAGTACTTCTACCTAAAACGGTTATTTGTAACATGGAGAAATGAAACATTAGAAATGGGTGAGTTCAGATGCTTAGAAAGGGTAAAAAAGTAAAATACGTAATCATAACATGAGAAAATGGTATATAACGTGAGAATAACATTTGAAGATCATACCCTTCCCATAAAAGATGATAATTAATATTGGAAATTCATAAGACAAGAACCATAAGGAAATATTGATCATAATCCCTGAAATCATAATATAGAAATAATACATGGAATTGTTATAGACACATGAATATAATACCATAAACATGTATAAATAGAAATAGTTTCACTCATTAGGTTAAGGAAATATGATCAGAACCTCAAATAAACTTATGGATATACAACCAAGTCCATGAATAACATTATGAACATGTAATCAGGTTTACGCATAGTAGTCAGGTGATTACTTCCACGTCAAACATGGTAGTATAGGTTTACTCCACATACCATCTTGGTAGTCATGGATTACTATAATGTCCATCTTAGTAGCATGGTTTCACTCTTCATACCATATTTTTAGTCATGGTTCAATCCCATGGATATATTAGTAGGATGAGTTCACTACTCACACCATCATGGTAGTCATGGTAAGATCCCATTTCCATCTTAGTAGCATGAGTTTGACCATAATGTCATCATGATAGTCATGGTTTAATCCCACGACCATCATAATAGTCAAGGTTCACACCCAATACCTTCTTATTCTCTCTCATGAGATATAAATCTTTACCAAATACACTGTAGTGAAATATAGGCCTTAATCATCTCATGATAAAATCATACATACATTTTCAACACGATCAAAAATAATGATATCATAATCCATGAAAATAAATGGTTATCATAAACATGAAAACTTATCATAACCTGTATAAAAACTAGGTTTCCTATTTATTTCCTCATAAAAATAACCAATGAAAATAAGTAGGCTTCAAAAGCATATATCCCATGTTAGAAAAATAGGTTTCATAAATACTATGACATTAAAATAACCCATTCATTGAAAGAATATTAATTCAACAATTAGTTCATTTCCAAAAAAGGAACGATTAACATCAACAAATGTCTTCTTATATGGAAAATAATTTTGAAATATCGTTGAAAAAATATTCTTCAGGAAAATATAATTTATTATTTGAAGAATCCTCTTTAAAACATAAAAACATTTGAAAATGATTTTCATATAAAATACCTTTAAAACTAATAAATAATACATGAATTAATTTGAAAACCATTTTCCATGAAAACATACAAAATAATGTTCAAAATATTTTAAAAATAGTTTTATTTGAAAATAATTTGAAAACATATAAACATAACTTGAAAATGTATTCAAAAAAATTTCATTTAAAATATTTTTAAAACAAATAAATAAATTTTGAAAACATTATGAAAACTATTTTATTTTAAATATTATAATATAATCATGAAAATGTTTTGAAAACCATTTTTTTAGAAAATTTATAAATGAAACATGAAAAAGTTTTGGAAACCATTTTAATTTAAAGTACACTTTCTTAAATATTAAATTTTATAAATTCATAGTATTCCCTAAAAATGATAGTGGTTAAGTCCATATATGTCGTATGAGGTAAAAAAGAAAATTCCATTTGTATTGTAAAAAGGTTTAAAAATTGATTTTTTAGAAATAAAGAAGAATATATCATTGAAGATATATGAAAAATAAAAAATGGTAAAAATTAATTTTAAACATTAAAGGATAGTGGTATAATATTCATTGAAATCCCTTTTAAAAAACATGGTTTGGATGGAACATATATTTTACACCGAAGAGAAGGTAAAGTCAAAATTTCTTAAAAAACATTATTAACTATATTATGTATCAAAGAGTGAATGAAATGGTACCAATATATGAATAAATAATTAATACCCATAAGAGAACAAAATTAATTAATTTTCTTGAGATATGGGTCATAATATTTAATCACATGAAGCATAAACATAAACAATCTCGAAAAGTGATGAGATTGTTTCAATAAACTCTTATAACATGGTATCTCGAGATCATAATATCCAAGTATAAAAAAAATAACTTGAAACTTAAAATATAATGAAAATAAGTCAACTCTATTTATAACCTGTAAAATAGAAGTATATACAACTTGAAATAGAATTTAGGTTTATACCAAAACATGAGTCTCAAAGAATGAAAATTGAGACAAAACTATTTCACCAATTTTTTACCTTTTGAAACATAAAACCCATGAAATAATGTTCATAGAATGGATATTTAAATAACTATAAATATAAATTTATCAATAATTTGTTATATCATTGGGTAGTATAAAATCATATAAAATGAATGGGGGTGAATAAAGCATGTATCTCATGGAAATAAAAAGCGAGAATAAATCTCTTTACCTTATGCCTTGAATCTCCTCAGAATCATTAAAACTATATGTATAATAAATATAAATTCATTGTACATATTTTAGAGAACCATATTCTTACCATATATTGTTCGAATATGACCTTGTATTATCCACTTTTTTACCATCATATATCACAGTATCACTTCGGGTAATATTGTCATTGTTTTTAATATTTTTATTAATTTGTTATATTGTTGGTACATATACATATATTATTATTAAATAATATAAAAATGTTATAAAAATTGTTTATATAAATTTTATTTTTATTATCATAATCTATAGAATATATAAGAATTAAATGGAATACACTATTCATGGAGACAGTTGGTCGTATGTACACATGAATGCTATTTCAGTTTAATTTTTGTGTTGAGGGAAAGAAAGTAAAATACATACACACATATACATATATATATATATATAATTATCAAATTATCTTTTTGATATCATATAAATCATATATAATCACTAAATCCATCCTTGATACATTCAATGTTATGTATGAATGAATCATATTACTTTGAGTGGGCGGTAGTCAATACTTCCTCAAATAAAATTATCATATATATATAAGTTGGAAAGCATAAAGTTATGTATCAAATTAAATTTAAAGTATCATAAAGATATTATAAATATAATATAAATAATTTATAAATAGTTTCCATTATAATGGCCACCAAGGTATGTGGTAACAGAAAAATGAACAATCATCGTTTCATGAGGCAGTAGATCATTGTACACAGAAGAATTATATTCATTACCCATTAGATGGAGGTTCATGTAATTTTAATTTAAAACATTAGCATAAAAAATCATAGTATAATTATTATAATATTTTTTCCATAAAATCATCAAAAAAATAATGTGTAGGGGTGGATAAAGAAATTAAATGAATGAATCTCGAAAGAAGGCATTACCTCTTAATTGGGTAAATCCTTTTGGTTTGTTCCAAATGGATACATTGGATTTAATTATTATAAATTGGGGATTAAATGAGGTATATATGGATGTTTAAAAGGTTATTGAGCACTTATAGACCAAGCATAATATGTTTTAGAGGTGTGTGGAAGTGGGAGTGGTGGCGATCTTTTATAGGGAAGGAAAAGGACTCACTTGCTATGTTTAGAAACAAGTTAGGTTTACACATGTTTTTACATAAAAAAGTTATAAAACACCAATAAAATTAATAATTAAAGGATTATGGATTAAATATGTACAAAAAAGGGTCTTTTACAAGATTATAGGTCATTTGGACCCTTTATTTTAAGGATTAGTCCCTATTTTAGATTAATTTTTCTATAATCATAGTGATTAATTTTAATCAATTTTACTAACATATTTATTAAAATATTAACATGGACTTTTAAGGATTTAAATATTATTCTGAATTTAATAGTGTATGTCATATTTTATAAATTCAATTCATATATGCAGGAAAATTATGATTAATGCTAATCTCGTATATAGGATTAGATAACAATTTTTTTAAAGTAGGAAGAAGTTCAAAATTATAGTAAGTTTTAATATTCAATTGAAATGTGAAATTAAATCGAATGATATAAATAATTTTAATCAATGAAATATTGATCTTTTGTGATAATATAAAAAATTTATCAAATCATTTAATATTATTAATTATTTAAACAAAAAGGGAGTTTTTAACCAAAACACTGTATTTTTCACTATTCAACAAAAATTTATGTTTCGTATAAAATCCCGAAATATTCACACTATGATAATTTAAAAATTATAAATTCATTAATGATGATAATTTTATCAAATTCAATTTCTAAATGTGTCTAAAATTAATTTTATTATTTTTCATAGAAGGACATTAAAAGTAGTTCATTAGAGAAAATAGAATTTTAATCATATAAGGACATTACCAAAACTTTTATATTTCATTAAAAATATTTTTTATTTCTATAAAACAATTATAAAAATTATTTGAAAAGTATTTATAACCATGAATTTTACTATGTTTAACGACTAGGATATAATTTTCTTGATTAAATAATTACAATAATAAAATGATGTTTCATTGAAACCTCAATGTTTCAAGTAAATTATGGAAATTCGTTGATGCGAAAGTGAAAGTCAAGATGAGATTGCATGTATAATCAACCAAGTTGTCAATGCATGTAGTGTAATCAAATTTTGTGTTGTATAAAATTTATATTTAACATACTGTTTTAATATATGTATATATATATATATAAAGAACTATTTATGGTGTCACTTGAAATAAAAAATATCAAAAAGATAAAGTAGTTCGAAAAAAATATTTCATAAAATCATGAGCCATTACATTAAACTACACATCTTAAAATTAGTTTCACCCTCAAAATTCATCTAGGTTATAAAAGGATTAATTGTTGAAAGTTTCATTAATGGAAACCCACAATGTAAACATGAATACTAAAACTTCCCTAAAAAAGGGAATATTAAAACCATAACAGTTACCCAATGTAACACATAACTTGGTTTCCAAATATGAGATTATTGGTTGGGGTGAAGATTGGACAAGGAGGAAATAAATAAATATTTATAGTTAGTGATTGAGGTCATCATTCACAAACAATCAATGATTAATGAAAAGTTAATGTCATCGAATTCATAAACCAGTGATGTTTTATATGGCCTTCGGTTCAACAAAAATTAAGGTATTAAGACAAAAAAATTTCTTTTTATCATTATCCTAATATCGAGTTATTATTTTATTTAACAATAAAATTATGAAATATAACTTATTTACAAAATTTTATAAACAAAATTTCATTATTTATTTCTGCATTTATCAATTTCTAATTCATCCACTACTTCATGTAATAGATGTCTTGAAATTAACTTTGATGGATGAAGTACTAAAATAAACTTTTAGCAGATCTTATGTCCCATAATAGAATGAAAATCATAACAATTTATCTGTAAATATTCTTAAAAAAACACTTTTAATACATAAACCTCTAAAAATAATAATTAACACCATTTTTTCATCATAAATAAATATTCATTATAAATTATTATAAATTATCCATGACATTGCATATGCCACTGGTAGACCTGAAACCCCAATCATCCTTGGGTTATGAGTTCAAGACCCATGGTCTTTCCATAAATCAGTGGTTGTAACCCAAAAACAGTATATCCTTTTCTAAAACAACACTAATATAATTTATAAAAATAAATAATATGGACATTCTTAAAATAAGGTTAGTCACAAAATATACTTTTAAGCATGGTTTTGAATACAAACACATTTTATAAATTCTTCCTCTGATGTTTAAATTAAACTTTTCATGAATGGTGATCCTTATATCCCTTCTGAAAGATGAAAATAATAATCGTTAGAGAGAGATTAACTAAATCATATTAACATCGATTCCCCCATATTTTACAAAGTATCTATTAGTTGTTACATTCCAAACATGTGAATAACCTCATGGAAAATCACCATAAATCCTTTTGGAAAACAACCATTCTTCCTTATTAAAAATATTACTAGATATATCATTCAAATACAAGAAGTTGTAAACAGAATACTTGATGACATATAACACATTTTCAATAATCATTTCTATGGAAATTTGTACCATCCAATTTACTATCCAATATATCTTTATACAAAGATCATTATCTCAATGGCAGTCATTAGTTATCGGTATCCAACCCTTAATCAAAATATCACATTTCTATGATATTAATTTTCTATGTATCCATTATGAATACACATGAACATTTCAATCCTTAATTAAAACTTATACTGAAAACACTTTTTTATTTCATGATTTATTTAACACAATCCTTGAATTCAAAAACATAAATACTTCATTAATATTAATTTATTCTTAAACCATTACTCACATTTGATGAACTTATTACTTAATACATATTTCATATAATATAAAATATGAACAATTTCTTAAGGTTACCCAA